>OX453035.1:3529400-3939826 GCA_949699805.1 Tromatobia lineatoria | reverse complement strand
GTTTATTGTTTCGTCGCTTTTTATCGTTGCTGTTATCTGTTTAATGGCAGCATGTTTTTTTTTTTTTTTTTTTTTTAAATACTATTTTCGGTTATTTTGAAGACTCCTTATGGATCTTCGTGAAGTTAACACGAGGAATCAAGTTGTACGATGGAAAACGACGCGTTAACCGAGGAGAGTTTTCTGTGCACAATGCCGCGCCACGTAGTTACACGAATAACTGAGGGAGCGTCGAGAGAGAGCGTCACGGGCCTTCGCCACGGCAAGACGCGCATGTCGTAATGGCGGCCGACGCCGTTCGTTGCTGTTGCTGCTGCTGCTTCGCTCGACTACGACGCGACGCTGACTCGTGACTAGTTTCTCTCAACGCGTATTCACTCGTCACGAACTTGGAATTATTCGTGACAATTCAAAAGCGTTTAATCCCGAGTTACATTAACTAAATATTTATCGATTATTGTACGACTATTCGAGATTCGTGTGCGACTGCAGCACCATTAGCTCAACTCCATTGGCTGCTCCGGCAGAAAACCGTGGCGAGAGCCGAACGTTCGTGTCTAAACTCACGGCGTGACGTAATCACGAGAATTAACTGCGCAGTACGCGTCGCTCGTACGAAACAAAGGATTTTATTTATCTTTATGGTTAACTTGTACAAGCGACGCTTGTAGCAATGGCAACTTTCACTTTCTAGGCATTGAGCGGGGCAATTATTCGTTTGGGATGCAGGGTTTATGCGGGGAAAAGGAAATCAAGCGGAACGTTAGATCCGGGCGTTGGCTCAGGTACGAAATAAAAGGGTCGGACACGTCAGCGTTAGGCAGTCAAACTGCGGCCATGATGATTCGGTGAATAGCGTTGCCAGCCACGTCACCAACCGAGCTCACGGCTCGGCAACAGCGTCGCATCGACAAAGTAGTCCCGCTAAGCTGTCTGAGGATTGTCGCGAGTCGTTGGCGAAACGACTTCCTCGGAAGGTTTGAAACATCTCCGAAAAATAAGCTCTTGGAATTTCTGTATGCGGCTTATATATTATCGCGACTCCCACCCTTCGTTCTCTCCCTCTAGCCACTTTTTCTCCCAAGTTTCACCCGCTTGTCGAGCGACTAAACTAGGGAGAGACTGAGAGAGCGGGAGAGAAGCGGTCGGAGCGGGCGGACGTGGCTAAGGAAGGGACGCGCAGTGGCGGACATTTTGCTTTTTTAACGAGCCGGATGAAAGGCATTGTGATGATGAAAACTGTATTGTTATTCAAAATCGCTCATAGAGAACTTTTTTTCTTTCTAAACTGTTTATTACGGCAATACACGAATTACGGCCTTTATCGCCGAAGCCCATCACCCAAAATTTAACAACGGCCGAAGCATCTCCCAATAAAGGGCAATAAATGAACTTGTGTCCATTTATTGCTCAACCTCTTGCTAATTAGGTGTGCCCGGGTTAACTGAATTGTTCGTGAGAATGTTCTATTTGAATCATCATGTAGGATTTGGTGATTTAAAAAAATACTCGAACGTGGACAAACGCCATTGGATTTTTAAAATAATTCGAATTTTTTTAAGTGATTCAAATTTGAGTGAAATTATTGTGTGTATAAAATATTCGACAAAAATTGTATCAAAGTTTAATATCCAACTAAATTCGATGAGAATATCATATTGTGAGCGACGACTAAAAATTAGGTCAGAGATACTATTTATTTTTCATGTAATTACTTACTGACTTTTGAATTAATTTTTCAAAATCAAGTTAAATAATTCCCAAAACTTGTAAGGAAACTAAAACTCAATTGCGAATTTAGAAAACTCTCAAATCTTGACCGCAATGTTTAATTTCTATAAAATATAAATTTACGCCAAAATTCCATAACATGAATAAAATTTTGGCAAAAACATTACGTAAATCGTAAATTGACTGATTATTATTATTATCACCATCATCATCGACATTGTAGCGACGCCCTTGAAGCCAAACTGTCAATTAAGAAAAGAACAAAGGAAAAAAGAAAGGTTAAAAAATGCGAAGTAGAACCTTGCACATTGCTCATGGAAGAACTTTGTAAAAAGCGAAAAATAATATCGAAGTAATGTGCAAGGTTCTACTATGCGTCCTTGTTTCATGACATTTTACGTTAATTATAGCAAGGAGTAAATTCTTTAAAATATTTACAATGGCGAAAATCCGAACCGCTTTACCGATCATTACGAAATTTGGTATTTAGGAGCACTAAGTTCTATTGTTTATCTATACAACATTTCAATTGATTTTGCGATATTTGACATGAGTTGGCGCCAAACGGAAATTTCTTTAAAATTTTCGAAATCCCATAAAAATAAAACCTTTTCACATAATTTATCCCTAATTCAATACGGATCGTCCTTCAGCACGACTTTATTCATAACAAAAATATTCAGCTCGGTAGCTACTGATTTACGGAAGCTAGAGAAAATTACAGACAGTTTCCTAAAAATTCAAATTTTATTGACGAATAATCCGATGTACAATATCTGTCAAAAATCAAATCAAACCGACGTATGTGCAAAATTTCAGCTCGATTGATAAAGCCGTTCGTTAGTTAACTAAGGTTGAACTTTACACGCCGGCCACGCCCACATAAGCACACACATACATGTTTTTAAACCACTTTTCTCGACATTTAGATAATTCTGAGTATACTACGAAAATCTCGAAAAAAAATTCAGAAATTGAAAGAATGTTTGAAACATTCTAATGCCCTCGATTGACGATAGAAGATACAAATAAGACCGACATCGATGACTAGCATTGAGAACGAAGGTCACCCCATATCACGGCCCTCCTCACACGACGCTAATCTTGGTTTTTATCATTTACTTCCCAGTGACCCAAAACATCGGTTTCGTTGCTACTCTATTACAATTTCCCACTCAGCAATGTAACACTGTTAGAAGATATTGAAAGTTTTTATGCATAAACTCGTCATCGAAATTTAATAAACAATTGTGGTATACAATTCTATTTTACTTGTATACTAAATTTCATATACTACTTAATGGATAAAAACTTCCAGTAAAAGTACACTAGATTTCAAGTAGATTTCTTTTCAGTGAACTGTTACATAACACTGTTGTTTCAGCAATGTAACTGTTGCATAAGACTGTTGTCACCCAACAGTTACATTACTAAGTGTAAAATTGTAAGAGAGCAGCAACGAAACCGATTTTTGTGTTCACCGGGATTGTTTATATCGTTGCATGCCAACGATGCAAGCTAAACAGGCTTGTTTACAGCCCCTTTCCCCCCGTTTCATTAGATGAGAAGAGCCAGGAGAGGAAGAGGCGACTGCGGGGGTGTGTGTGGAACGATTCGCGGTAGGAAGAAGAGCACCAGGAAGGAGCAGCGAACGAAACAGAGGTAGACACGGGGATAAAGCACATTGCGAGGGAGAGAGAAGCCTCAGGGATAGGATAGTCGTAGAAGCATCAATGCCAAAGCCCAGCAGCAGTAGAGATGGCTAACGGAGGGGCCTCTCGGCGGTGGCATGGCACACACCAAGAGAGAGAGACCTCAGCACCCACCACCACGCAATTTCCAACCCCACCAGACCCTCAACCACTGTCCGCACCTCCAACCACCCCACCAAAAGCCCGTCGAATGCCCGAGCCAGGCCGTGTACCAGAGCACAAGCCCGTCGAGAGCCCCGCGACGATTTTAGTGTCTTGGGGTGGGTGCTCTGTGGCCACCGTTTCGCGGTGAGAACGTCGTCGAGAACCTCGCGAGCAAAGCAACTACACCGCGTTCACCATCAGCTTCACTCTTCAGCATATCCCCGGAGTCTCATATTCACTAGTGTTTCGCAACAATTAACGTACCTTAAACAATAACGCCCACAGACGGAGATAAACGATAATAAAACAAAGCAACTTTAAAAACTGCTAATACCTGGTGAAGAGACGCGCGTGATGTATAGACGACGAAGAGACGACGTGAAATCAGTTTTCGAGGCCGTGATCCGAGCTCGTCGAGAAGTTACCACGGAATTTATATATATATATGTATAAAACTATGTTGTATATACATATGCACGCACAAACCACATTCACTCAGCTCCGGCGTCAGGACAAACGGTGTCTATCGGTTAACGTAGTGTAATCATCGATACTTGTTAATATAAGCGTCCAACGCTTAACGATGTATCGAATGATAGTGCGAAAATAATAACCAATGTGGACTAAAGTTTAAACGTCCTACTTACCAGAGGCTTTCCGTAGCTCCGTGGACTCTGTCTGTTCGAGTACTACTGCCGCGAACTCTCTCGTGTGTCCACCGCCTCGTTGTCTCTCTTTTTCTTCCTCTCTCTCTCTCTCGCTCAATGGCGCTCGCTCACCCGCTGTCTCTCTCTCTCACACACTGAGCTGCGGGGCTTCCGCGTCTGTCTCTCTCGCACTCGCGGTAAATTCTGTTCCGACCGAGCAACAGCATAGGAAAAACGCACGGTTACGAAGCTAGCATTTTTCGTGTTGCACGGAAATAATAATAATAGTTATAAGAGTAATAATGATAATAATAAAAGCAAGTCATATAAATGTTTATGTATTTCTGTGATAAACTGTTGTATCGCCGTTTTTTACACTGGGAAGTGTTTTATTTTTATTTTAAAAAATGATAACTCTTTTGTAACGGAGTTTTGTTGGCCGTCTTCGTGGCGGCGAAGCACGTTCTGTGCTGGCGCGCGGTTGCTCTCAATAATCCCAGTCGTTGAAGAGCGCCGCAAACGCGGCTACGACTTTCTCATTTCTACAGGCGGCTGTATAGCAGAGACGCCTCGTTAGAGTGCGTGGCTCTCGGGTGTTGAATGTGTGTGAGTACGCACGCTGATGGTCTTGTGTCTTTTGCTTTCTCGGTTCGTTTGGGATCTGTGAATCGTGTCTGTCGTGGCAGCGCTGTTCTCCCCTCTCCTCTCTGTCTTACTCCCTCTCGGGTTGCAGCTATCAACTATATAGACACTTTGCACGCACGTCACGCGTCGCACTGACTTCCTCTCGCTGCTTCAACGGCGGAGAGTACCGCTTCAGTTTCTCCGCGTCTACACGACGAAAGACTCGGTGATGACACTGATTGAATCACTGATGGACGATGACCCGACGGGAATTTTTGTCACTTTTTTTTTTTTTAACACTTGATCTGTTGATTTACCGAGCGAGACGATAATGGGAAATTTATGCGAATATACTAGTAACTGGGTAAAGAAAATGTTTTTGTGGCCAGGAGTTGAAAGCGCCTGGATGTCGTTCGTTCCGACGCCTGTCGACTCTGGCGACGCACTCATCCAGTCTCGCCGACAACGGCGAATGAATTCACCTAACGGTACATGGCCACCAGGCACGATATGTACGCGCGCGTCTTCGAGTAACCTGGCGTTCTCGGCTGTCTTTCTCTTTATTGGTCGTCTTTGTTCCTGTTTCTCTTTCTCGGTTGGTCGTTACCCTTTTCCTACCTCTCTGTCTCTCTCTCTCCCTCTCTTTCTATTGGTCGCCTCTGCTTCATTCACTCGTTCTCTCTTCACTTAGCTGTTCGTCAGGCTTGAAAATGACAGCGAAGAAGACGGAGAACGAGAGAGGAAGCGACGCAGTGTCGACGATAATCTGCATGCGTAGAGTGCTAATTTATTCTGATAACATTGTTAAAGACGTAACTCCTTCATTTCTTATGCTGAGGGGAAATTATGCCCTTCTAAAAGCTCAATCACATACTTTGCAATGAATCATAAGTTTCTAGGTCAAAGCATTTTGATTTTACGCATACACTGCAACGTTTGCGTATATCGTTTATTACTTTTTGTTGTATATACGTAGTTCGTTTGAGTATATAGTGCGCATGCGTGAGATACGCTACTTTGTTTATTTTAATGATCATGAAGATACAAAATTGGCTTGGAGTTTTTGTAATTTATTTTTTAACTTAGGCAAGTTTCGCAGTTTAAATCTGCTACAAGTTTTGGATTAATAATATTGCGGGTGTAAGCGAATTAAGAGCAGGTTGAATGAATGAGGGTCATTCGAGTTTTGGAAAGTTGAGAATGCCGCCCTGGAACATGTCTCCCTATTTTTGTCTCATTCTAACTCGTTCATTGGTGTTGAGCAACCAATGGAATTCCGCTGTTATGGTTGTACTGCTGATAGCGGCCGTCTATTGGTTGCCTCACCTTACGTGTTTCAGTTGGGTAGCATCATGGTATAGATGTTTGAGGATATTCTTATTTCGCTTGAGACGCAATTGCTGCATCTTTTCATACATACTTTTGCTTGATTGATCTATTTTTGTAGCTTGTGGATTTATGGTTAAATTGGGATTCAAGGCTTAAATTTTTCAGTTTATTGGAATAGATTTTAAAGTCATGAGGAAGAACAGCCTATTCCACGTATTTCGATTGGCTCTGGTCGCTAGAGGAATTGTCTTCGTTTTCTGGTGAGATGGCGGTGCTGTCGCGTTCGGCACTCGGCCAATCGAGTGAGACCAGCTGCGCGCGCAGTCAATCGACCATAAGTTAACGAATTGCTTGGCCGCGAATATTCAAATGCATCTTTTGTCGACTTTTTAGAAACTTGTAAGCGAATTTACAGTAATAGAAAATAAATAGATAATCGCTCTCTCTTTTTTATTTATTGAAGCGTCAGGCCCGCGGACGTCGAGATTGACCGGCAGTTGACCGACGCCCGGATAACTTGCCTCAGTCTATTCGAACATGTATTTCATCTAATTTTTGAAAACTTGCAAAAAAAAAGGAACTATAAAACCTTGACCGGAAATTGGACTCACATTCTTGTGCTCGCGAATATTCAAACATCTAATTTTCCCGAACGATGTATGAAAAAATAACAAAGAAAAATGAATTAATCGATGCCAAGTAAAGTAGAGCTTTGCACATGCTTCCTTATCAAATTTGAATGCTTACGAAGCTATCGCTATGGAAAATATGTTTATCTATTTCAGGTTCCTCATGGAAAAAACTTTGTAAGCATTCGAATGCAATTGGGAAGCAACATGTAAAGCTCCATGTCGCATCCATATTTTATATAAGAAGAAGAATTTTACGTTTATGTACAATTTTTTGTTCTCTGACAACGCTTGAATTGATGTAGTGTAAGTTGACTTGAGTTAGAGGATTTGTGTCAGCGCTGAAAATGTCAAGTGAATTGGTGATATTTTACGCGAGTTAGAGTAAAACGAAACTTTTTCGAAAAACTCGACATCTTATAAAAACAGAACCTATTTATGGATTATCTCGTTTTCTAGCCGTAATTTTCCGGAAGCGAGACATCTTTAAAAATTCTTAATTGAATAGAAATTAATCTGATCTTCCAATTCTATAAAAATGATCGCGAAAAAAGGTATCTACTTCTCTCACGTTTTTACTAAATTTCAGTGCGATTGATAATGTCGTTTCCAAGATGTTTAAACTTTGCATGTCGGTCGGACATCTACATACATACATTTTTTTCTAAACCACTTTTCCGTGGTAAGGAGCATTCTGAGTGTATTTTTTGTGAATACGAAGCTTCCTCTATTAGGAAGTAAAAAGATTTAGTAGAAGAAAAAAAAATAAATGATTGCCTGTTTTTATTTAATCAAAGGGGATCGCCACGAAAAATACCGACGTGACGGCAAAAAAAACGGTGTTATATTATCGGCGAATATATATATATATGAAAATTAATCATAAATACAAGCCTAATTACAATTTAAAAAAAATAACTATAATATATAAACATATGGATTTACTTTCTGAGCGTAAGAGCATATTATTACATGATCGTACGACGAATTTTTCTCCTAATTCATCGAAGGGATAATTTATAAATAGATTCTAGCGGTATTTTATGAAAAAATTCCGTAATTCATCGAGGGGATTATTTATAGATAAATCGTACCGAAACTTTATCGAAAAAATTATTCGCGAGTTGAACTCTTGTTATGTACAAAATAATACGCGCAAAAAGGTAAAATCGGGAGTTATTTTAAAGAAGAATGCAGCACACACAAAAAAAAAAGACTGAATATAATATTAAGGTCACAAATTCGATAACTGCTTCAGTCACGTTTTCAGACGGTGACTATTGAAGCGCAGGAACCAAATTCGTGCACTCCATAAGTCTCAAACATACAAAAACCTTACAAAACAAAGAAAAATCAGAGCTGGCTGAAGTTGACGTGTCTCTGCATTCGCTCCATGTAAAGCGAATACAGAAGCTTGTTGTTCTCATAGTAGAAAGGATTGTCATTGGCATCTAAATCTGGTCTGTATTCTGCACTGAAACTGGAACCACTGGAACCACATCCATCACAGGAGGATGAGCCTTGCGAAGGCTCTGAATGATTTGGCGATGGCATGAAATTTCTGGTCCCCCAATCAGCCTCTCCATTCTCAGGATTTGCAGCCTCGCGCAAACCATTTAGACTATTTATGTGTAGATTGTTTATCCTCTTGCTTAAAGGAGTGAATTCGCTGGTCTCCTCTTCTATGCTGCGACCACGTTTCCTGCAGAAGTAAAATAATTTTTGTTTCATGTGCCTCGATTTATAATTTTTAGCGCCATTTGACAAGCATTATATTCTTCAATTTCCCTGAAGAGCATCAGGAAGTAAACAATTGTGGTTCTTTTTCTAGCATTACAATATAAAAAATTGCTCCTTGCATCATGAAAGTACAATGTAAGTTTTGTTGCCCTAGTATCAATAAGAACAAATGTTCTATCTTGTCATCAATACCTGAAGTTGGAATGTATTTGTGGAAATTTTCAGGAAATGTTCAATTATACGGTTTGTCTTGCAGCCATACAAAGAAAAAAATGCATCTCGCATGATTAAACCAAGATGCAAGTTTTTTGACAGTATCAGTATCAACAAGAAATTGAATAGTTAAGGTTCTTTAAGTGTGTCCTGATAAACATTATATAATTTTCCATAACCCATTAAAATGCCTATGGAAAAATTGGAGCATGTATGGTACTGATAATGTATGATTTTGTACGATTTGTAACACTTAGTTGAAGCAATAAACAAATGACATAATATTATATTATTCCATAGGAATGTGAATAATGACTCAGCTATCCTCTCGAGTGTAGATATTATTAAAAATCCCAGCTTTTTTCAAACCAAATGAATATAATTATGAACTAAAGAGAAAAAAGTCTGTCAATGTGAAATGAATTTAGTGATTCACAAAAAAAAAATTCAGGAAGTAAAT
This sequence comes from Tromatobia lineatoria, assembly GCA_949699805.1. Lineage (NCBI taxonomy): Eukaryota > Metazoa > Arthropoda > Insecta > Hymenoptera > Ichneumonidae > Tromatobia > Tromatobia lineatoria. The sequence continues at coordinate 3,930,597 of OX453035.1, read as the reverse complement.
AATTATGTTTCTGCTCACTGCATTACAATGCATAAAAAAGCATCTTGCATCATTACACTATACCACAATACTACCATTTTTTGCTTCCTCATAGAGGAAGCTTTGTTTTTCTGAGAAAAAAAAAACTTTTTGCTATATCTATGTCAGGACACTGAGAATACTTAAAAATGTTGAGAAAAGTGGTTTAGAACAAATGTTCGTTCAACAAATGTGTGCGCAGGGTTTCGAAATTTCAATCACCTCTGACTATGAAACTGTTGAATCGATTGAACGAAAACTTGGTACACAAGTTAAGCAGCAGTTCAATTTCTTTTTAAATATATGCAGAAAGTTTTATATTGTAGCTTTTTGAATTTGCTCGGAAAGTACCTGTGTGCTCCATTTCTGTAAAAATGGTGATATTTTGCTCAATAATTCTTTATACCTGCAGGTACTGTTAATGTTGTTTGGCATTAAATTTGGCCGAAATCCAAAAAGTTGTGCAGATTTTATAAAGTTTTGAAATTTTCTAAAAATTCATGTTTTTGTCCTAACATTGGCAAAACATGAGATAACAAACTCAAATTTCACACATAAAATCAGCACTATTTAGCAATGATTGGAACATATTTTCCTTGTAATCTGCAATGTGTTTTAAATTTCTTTGAATTTCAACTTTCAGGAAAAATAATGTTATTGCATTAACTTCAGCGAAACATAAAAGAGTAAACTCCAATTTTATATATGAAATTGTATTCATTGAATGAAGTTGTATTCAGCAATAATAGGTATCCGGTTTTGTTACCACATGTTATGGGGTTCAAATTTTCCACAAATTACATTTGATTTTAAAAAAAGCTGCAAGGTAAATCTTTACAAATTGCTTCCTCATCATTTTAGGTTTTTTTTTTACAAAGTTTTCTCAATGAGGAAGTAAAAATCAATGAATGTATTTCCTCATAGAGGGAGTCTTGTGAAAAAAAACAAAAAATGATGGGGAAGCAATTTGCAAAGTTCAACTTTCCAGCTTTATTTATAACTGTATCGATAAAAAACATGTATCTCTTGTCCAGATTACCATAAAAGTGCCTTGATTAAAACTGCAGTGTTTGTGGTAACACAAAATATGTATATCTCTGTATAATTTAACAGATGACATTTGTCATTAACGTGAATAACTCGTGACTTTGTATTAGTTAGTTTTAAGAATAAATAAACAACACAAGATTATATACTCCAGAGGAATGTAAACAAGAACTGACCTGTTGGCTTGTGTCATATTTTCGTTTGGCTTTCACAGGCGCTCAAAGCGCTTTTCGCCGTTAATTATTCCTTTTCAGCATTCTCGATTTCCGTAGGTGCCTTCTTGTCGTTTCACAAGAGTCGAGCTAAAAGTACTGTCTTTGACGATTTTTACTTATCTCCGTGTCGTGCCTGAATCGTGCGGAGAGTAAGTTGTACTCGAGAGACTATTGTGGAGCGGTAAGGTATGCTTGGGTGATGATGTGCTGTTGCTTGCCTTGTGTCGCGGTTCAGTCACGTACAGAGCCAGTCACTAATAGTTACTCTTTTGTACACCAGAGCGCAACAGTTGAAACACTCGCTAACTGATCGGCAGAACTTTAAGAGGCAGTGATACACCCGTCCCGCCGCCGAAATTTCGAAAGCTGTTTTCTCCCAAACGATACGACAAATAGGGTCCGGATTTTTAGAGGATACGCAGGAGTATCGTAGAATTTAACTGAGCTTCTGGCTCCTTATTCGACATAGCCGTTTATTTTTAAGAATTAAAAGAAAAATAGTGCGAGAGAGACAGAGATATGTTAGAGAGAGACAGACCTATGTGCGTTTAGCATTGCGCGAAATTTCTGGCTGTGTACCACTGCCTCTTAAGGATGTATGATAGGTACAGTCCCGCCAAAAGTGGGATTCAGACACAATTTCGATCACTTCCCGATGGCATAAAAATCGGAAAAAAAGATTGCATATAAAACGTGCTGAAAAGATTGATTTCGCATTATAATAATCCCAAACTGTTATCAACAAATTGGTGAAAAAAACAATTCTTCAACAAATAAACAGTCCACCAAACTTTTTTTTATGAAAATGATATGGTAATTTTGTTGAATGCGTATGAATTTTTTCAAATTTTCTTCTTTCCTTTGATTTCGATTTTTTTTATTTTGAAAAATGCGCAGAATATAACAAATTTCGGATATGCGTTTTGCAAACAAATCTTGAGTGTAGTAGATGGTTTTGTCCCGAACACATATTCCGAATTCGTTTCTTTGCGCACATTTTTGAAAAAAAATAAAAATAAAAATAAAGCAAAAAGTCTGAAAAAATTCATACGCATTCGAATAAATTTACATATCATTTTCATTAGAAAAAAAGTTAGGTTGACTGATTGTTTGTTGAACAATTGTTTTTTTTTTTCAGAAAATTGTTAATAACATTTTGATATTATAACTATGCAAAATTGATCTTTCCAGCACATTTAATATCGATTATTTTTTTCCGATGTTTACCCCATCGGGAAGTAATCGAAATTTTTTTTGAAACTCACGATTGACGGGACTGTACCTATCATACATCCTTAATTTTCGATTCTCGGTGAGAGCTTTGCATGCTCCGCACTGTCGTTCGTGTAACTCGCTTTCAACACGTTAGAGAGCAGCAGCTGTGGCTTATTTCATTTTTTGGAAAAAAAAAATCTGCTCCCTTTACGACCGATGGTAATGCTGATTTCCATTCCTTTTTTATACTCAGTCGCTTAAAACTGTTTCTACTTTGTTTACCAAAATGAGATATTTTGGAGAATCTATCTTACCGACGCGTTTATGTAGAGGTTCTTTGACATTCGAAACTTCATCCAGTGCAGAGATTTCAATTATTCGTTAATTTCAAATGCAAACTTTTTTATTTATTTATTTATTCTATTATTTGTTTATTATTGAGCATTCAGTGAACAAGGCCTACATGTTATATAACTTGATGTTTCAGCTTTATATAAAATTTTTGAGATACATTTTCGGCAACGAATTTCACGGAAAAAAATTGTAAAAAGCAAATGTAACGAATGACGAGTATCGATGAGAGTAGCGGTCGATACGTTTGATCTTTCGACATTCCAAAAGTGCAAGTTGTGGCAAACTGAAGTTTTTCCTTTTTTGCGAGATCAGCGACCTCAAGATGATTAGCTACAATCAACGGAAAGCAAAAGGCAGATAAGCCTCTAGTTTACCTCTCCCCCCACAGCTTATTTACAAATCGACGTGTTTATCGTGTGAAAACTTCCTTCTCGCAAAGTCCGATTATCGGGCGTCGTTTATTCCGATATGACCATATATGGCAAAAAAGAGGCGCACGTATATCGTGCTACATTGTCTTATCGACCGATTAGAATTATCGACATCGTTTCCCGCCTAACACAGATTCGTAACGTTGATATAATATTTACGTTAATACTAATTTACGTCATACTTTTGTTAAAATGTTACACTACAACGTTATGTTTTTTTACAATTCGAAAATTATGTAACTGTTACATTTTGTGTTAGGTGGGTTATAGGAAGTATCGAAAAACACACTCGTTTTATCATGAAGACCTCAGTCATGAAGATAAAAATACTAAAAACGAGGAAATTAAAGAAATCTGTATTTAGAAAAAATCTACATTATGTAAAGTTCAAGATGAAATTTTCATTTTTTGCTTCGCCATCGAGGAAGTTTTGTTTATGAGAAAACATTTTCTTAGCTTTTTCACTTTAGGCCATTCAAAATGAGCTAAAACTCCGGAAAAAGTGATTTCGAAAAAACATTTGTAGATGGATTTACGTGTGTTTGCGTGTATGTAGCTGAATTTTAAACTCAAACTTACATATCTCAAGAACCGCTTTAATCATCGGGCTACAATTTTTTTCTTATATGGAAAACAAGTAAACAACTTTGTATGTGATGATTTGCGAAACAATTTAAAAATATATTAACATTTTATATTGAATTGTTAAAATTATTATTTTTTTCTTCGTAATATTAGTACTAATGTTCTAGTAGGGTAAACCGACCAGTGAATGATTGCTGCCCATAAGAGTAAGTCATAAAAAACGTTCATTCGCTGAATTGTGTTGTCTACTCAACAGTTCATTCATTCTGTTTACCCTAGTTTTGAATTAAAATTAGTGAGTTTCACATATAATTACATAATTTGAAGTGTTTAAATAGAGTGGAGATAATCAAATTCAATCTTAATATGCATTTTAATTCTATCGTTAACTATTTTTTGTCTTTGCAATGCATTTGTAAGATGTAGATATTCAGTTTTTTCGATGTTCTGAATAGGAACATTTCGTATCCGTTGTTTTGACCTTAATTTAGCGAACGTAAGTTTTTGTTCGCGATTGTAAAGTAACGCAAATCGTGTACTATTTTTTTGTTCTTGTAAAGCATTTGTAAGAAGTAAATATTGAGTGTTACGATAGTCTGAATACAAATATTTTGTCTCCTTCGTTTTGACCTTCACTTAGCGGACGTAGATTTTCGTTCGTGATCGTAGAGTAACGCAACGCCCGTGTCAATAATAACCATTGAAGTTACAGCTGTAACTCTGATTTGCCTCGCAACTGTATCATCCCGGTAATTCGATAGGAAACGTGAATCATAGGGGAGCTCCGTACGCGGTCATAGTATGCTTGCTGCTAAGTACTTATGAGCGGTACGAAATAATCGTGTGTAGCTCAGTGAAGCGGCGTCGCCCGATCACGCCGATGCGCCTTCGTGCAGTGATTCATTCGTGCGTAAAACTCGTATTACACTAGAAGAGGTGGTACGTGAGGCTGGGCAACGCAGAGTACAGGGTGAAATGCATCCTATATATATTTATATAAGGCATTTCAGATCAGACCAACGAACAACAAAACTTTTTCTTTCAAGTAATTCGTCAAAGGCCGTTTACATGATTCCAACAAATGGTTCAAGTTAGAATTTGAAAAAAAATCTGAAATTGTTTTTTTACCAAATTTGATGTGTTTTCTAAAATGATTTTTAAAAATTCAGTTATATTTTCCAGTGAATGCTTTAAGTGTGAAAAAAAAATTCTACCGAATTATTTTTTTTTTGTGAAAAAATGTATTGTAGAGATGATAATTGTATTCATGTACATGAGTCTAAAAAAAGCAAAATTCAGAGTATCTATCGAATATGTTTTTAATATTGAGAAAAAAAAGTTTGACAATTTTATCATGTAATTTATTTCTTTTTTTTTTTGGTACTTTTCCATTAAATATGATTATGCTTAACGGTCAAGAAAAAACGGATATTTATGTTTTTGTAAATTTTAGATACGACGCACAGTTTCCGGGATTATTTGACCCTCAAAATAAATAAAAAAAGAAATATTCTCGATTTTGTTCGCGATTAAAGTAACGTGAAAACTCTCGTATACATGTATATGGGGCGCTCCACGTCAAATCAGCAGGCCATGACGTTCACCCCCATCGATTTTGTTCATTTTTCAATATGATGTTATTACCGACCCATAAAGCCCTCGAAATTTTTTTCTGATTTTTTTACCACCAGTAACATTTTTAAATCCTCGAAAACGACCAATTTCAAAAACACCGTTTTTAAAAATCTGAAAAAATTCACACTGACTCTATGATTTAAAATATGATTTTTGAGCGCCATGCGATCATGTGATCTCAATATTTACTATTTTCTCCACATTTGTTCTTTTTTTTCATGCCGCAATTCGACTTTTAATTCTTTAAATCAGGATAACTTTCTTAAATATCAATGGATTTTAATTTCTCTGAAGATTGTAGAATTACCTGAATGCCCGAAAACAATTGATATCATTTTTTTTCAATTTCGCAATACAATATCGCTGGGATTGCAAAATTCCGAGGCCTTTATGGGTCGGTAATAACATTATATTGAAAAATGAACAAAATCGATGACGGTGAGGTTCATGAGCTGCTGATTTGACGGGGAATGCCTCATATATGTGTATATATATATATATATATACATACAAGAACTGCTATGCAGTAGTGAGTCGCAGTACCTATACAACTATAGATTCCTAGTAATGCTCGTGAAATACGTGGAGGAGTCATTGCCGATGACTCACTCACGTATATCCTTAGTTCATTAATCGCTAGAGATCGCTCATACGGAAGTGCAACGGGATTTTTTTTTCGTTTTAAACAATTGACAATAAATCAAGATTTGTGCGTTTTTTTTTTCAAAGTTCATCGGTTATATAGTATATTCAACTCGAGTCAACATTTATCGTTTTCAGGCTTGAGTGGAGTCGCGGTTTCGAGCTCTGGAGGATATTCCGCTGCGGTCACTATCCGGGAAGTGCGGTCTCGAAATTCCTCGCCGAAGCACATTTCCGTTGAATCACAACGGAGACATTTGACTCCAAAAAATTCGCCGCAAATGACGAAATTTTTTTTTCAGAGAATATTTTCTTATCTGTTAGAAATATAAGTAAATTCTATATACGAAACGATATGAGATTTACGAAACGGATATATGAATTCCATATTAATATACTTTTATTGTTTATAATTACCTGCTTTTCCCTTTTTGTTTCTAATCGCCTTTCCTGTAAAATAATAATATCAAATCGTTTAAAACAATTCGATGCTTTCCATACGTTGCCTATTTCCGCAATTTTTCACGTTACTAACTCAATCTCTTTTCCCCCCATCCTCACGAAAATTCCGTTTATCCAATCTACCTTCCCTCTCGTTCCAAATCCACCAGAAATCGTCCATACATATTTTTCCATATCCAACCCTGATCTGTTTGCCCTCCGCCTTTGGTATAGCCGCTTTGTTTCTCAGCCACTTTTGTACCTCTATTTCTCTTGCTGTCATTACATCGTCTATCCATAAATTACTTCTTTTCAGATGACTGCTCTTCTTCATGATTTCAACCTTTGCATCCAAGGTTGGCAATTCAATCATCGGCCCATTCGGTGTTCGTATGCACGCTCTCGCATTTTTTGAAACTTTCATACGAATTATTATTTATTTTTATAGCGGAACATCGGTCCGTGCTACTCTGATGATTTTTTTTGCGATGTCGACAGTCCCACGGAAATACTCTGCAATAATTGAAAAAAAAACATTTAATATCCGTTTTTTAGTGATAACATAATTCCTCCGTTTTTTGGTAAAAATCATACTCGCCGAACTGCGACAATTATTTCAAACACTCCACTCGAAAGCTAACAAAACGGAGAACTTTTATTTAGAGTCATATTTTTTTAGTAACTTTGAGTTTCTGAGATATTTGCAGTTTAAGAAAAAGGCATTTTCTAAAATATTTTTAAAAAATCTGAACAAATTCACATTCTGTTTTAATAGTACTCTGATATATCTAATTATGGAACAGATCGGAAAGGGTAAAAAAAATAGCTGGATCGACAGAGAATGTTTCACATACTGTTTCACGAGACGGTATCGATAGGCACTTCCCAACAACATCACAAGACGCAATAATCTCGACGTTCCGTGCGGAGATGTCGCTCCAGCAGGATTATATCTCATAGCCCCTGACACGCATTCGCGAAAGGCAAGATTCTCACGCGCCGTCTATATTTGGCTACGCACGGTCGTTTAGTGCAGCGAGAACACAGCAGAGAGAGTACAAACGCTACAATGAATAATATGTGGTGCTAGAAATACTGGCAAACGCGTGGCCATGGCCGATTTTTTTTTAGAGGCGTAGTTCGCATGTTTTGAATTTACTTGTCTCTCGTCATTATAAAAAGATGTCGCCGCCGCTGCCGCTTCAAGAATCGAGAGACTTGGTAAAATTAGTACTTGTGAGCTTTTTAGGTTCTTTAGGTTTTTCAGGCTTTTTGGGTCCTTCAAGTTCTTTAGTTGCTTCATAGGAATTTATTCAGATTTTTTTCTTTATTGTGATTTTGATTTTTTTTTCTTAATGCGCAGAATATATATTTAAAAAAAAAAAAACTGAAAAAATTCGTATGCATTCCAATAAATAAACATATTATTTTCATTAGAAAAAAAAGTTAGGTTGACTGATTATTTGTTGAACAATTGTTTTTTTCACCAATTTGTTAATAACATTTAGGGATTATTATTATGCAAAGTCAATCTTTTCAGCACATTTGATATGCATTATTTTATCCGATTTTTATCCCATTGGGAAGTGATCGAAATTGTCTCTGAAACTCACTTTTAGCGGGACTGTTCCTATCCTTAAGCAATAAGAAGCGGAAATCGAAAAAATTTTTTAATGAAATACATTTCTTTAGTTCTTTTTACTGCCAAAGTATGTTGACTGACATCATTATCCACCTCCTATACGAAACTCGAGCCTACATTTTGTTATTCTATTTTTTATACCTATATATATATATATACTTATATAATTAGGACTTAAAATAATCCGGGTCAGGGGGACCTCGTGACATGGAATACCCTCTATATCCTACACGGCGGCGGCGAGATCTTTTTATATTATAGAGAGATATATACAACCGTGGATCGTATTTACAGAGTCAATAAAATAATACAGGATTTGGAGCGGGTGCAGATATAATTAAACCGGAAGCAATAGAGGTGAGGTTAGGAATATATAAAAAAAAAATAGTTAGCGAAGTTGACATCGTTTACACGGTGGGCGAGATCATTTAGCATTTCAAAGCGTATTTATCCCAGTCTCTCTCTCTCTTTCTCACTCCAGCAGTCACAGAATTTACGCACGACTGCAATACTCTCATTGATAAACCTTAAAAGGCTGGACCTCGAACGTTTTAAAAAGCTTCGTACGACACGACGGTACTACCATATTCGGTGCTATCCCGCACCTATACTCTTTCTGTTATTCTCTGCTCTGCCCTGCTCGCCATTAGTATATACCACCACGAGCGCTTCGTTGATGCCATTTATTTTTTTGTCTCCTCGTCAACGAAATGGGAACGTGGGTGTGCATATGTGCGATCCTACTACTATTGGCTCTCTCGCTCTCTCCACCGTGTTTTTATTATATGTAGTACAGCACTGTAAAACGAGTACGCACCCCTCCGTGACACTAAACAGCGACGCTCCAGTTACGTTAATTCAAAGGGCCGCGACTGAGAGACATCGATCAACCGGACCGGAAGGACCTGCTTGCTAGACTAAAAAAGGTCAATCGGCTCGATCACTTGACGATTGGCGATTATTTTGAGCGTAGTAACGAAAAAGATCTATGACGAAAAATGAAGTGTTCGTTGTGGAATTTTTTTTATCTGAAAACGACTCTGATGGAAATTTTGAATGAAAAAAAAACGACAATAAAATCACGTTCTTCAACTTAACTTACTAGGAACAACGTGCTCACTTCGCGCGCACTCTTTTTCTCTCATTTGTCTCTTCTTATGGTTGAACATTAAATTAGCATGTTTATACCATTCGTCATTTTACGTGACTCTATTGTTGCTTCAGTCTGTCGTTACAATCGACTTTCGATGTGCCATGTCTTTTTTAAGAGAGGATGGTGAAAAGGTTTATATCCAGTTATTTATATGATGGAATATGCAACTTGAAAGGGATAGCCAAATTCAAAAATCGTAATACTAAAAGAAATAAAATTTATAAACTACCAAAAGTTACTTTTTTTTTTATATTACGAAAGTTCAGTACGAGTATTTTCTATGGTAGAATGTACGCTTTGAAACAAAAATAATCTTCTCTAATTTCGAAATTAAAAAGACTAAAAGTCGCTTCTCTTACATTACCGTAAAGAGGCTGAAACAGGTTTTTTGTAAAATTCGAATACGTAATTTAACAACAATAATTAATATCAACATTAATGTATTAAAAAAAAATATATGTTCTACTCTACGGTTGGAAGTCTGAAAGCTGAAAACAGGGAGTTTAAAAAATTATGTTTTAAAAAAATTGCTGTAAATAAATTTTAGAAGCCAATTTTCTGTGATAACGTATGCTGAACAAAAATCTCAAGTTCACATCTACTGCAATTCCTGCAGTACCCTTTTTGTTGTTTCATTTTAACATAAATGATACATTTTTTTGTTATCGTCGAATCTCCAGTTCTCTAGTGGAGCTACCAGCGGGACGAAACAACTTGTTTTATCTTCAAGGATTTTATCTCATAGGATATGCCAGCATCCGGCCAAGAGGATAACGCGCGGAGTTCGCTTTTAACCGTGTAAAGGACATCGAAGGAGGCAGGAAGTCGACGCCCATCCCAGTGGTTTTCGGGCGACGCCCCGAGAGAATTGTATGCACTATGAAAAACGAATAAGCAGACTGAGCGTTTCTCCCCAGTTTTTTTTACTATGTCTCTAAAGATAAAAATTTGTCCCGTTTATTTATTTGGGTAAGTTAAATTCCGCCATCCGAATATATTATCGTCTGGACAGTGAAGAGAGGGCGCCACTGGCTTTGTATTTAGCGAGTTGCTACGAGCAGCAAACGCAGCGAAAACTTGCAGGCTGAAACAACTCAAATTCCCGTTGTCGAGACGTTGAACTAAGAAATATATTCCGAGAGAGGCAATCGCAACGTAAGAGAGATTCTCGTGGCCTTGATTTGCAGAGAGCGCATAGTTTGCTGTGTGAACGGCTAGAGGCCCTCTAGAGTCAATTAAACCAAGCCACGAAGTCAATGACTTTAGGACACAGACAATTTCGCTGGCCTTTTCTCCTCTCTCTTTGTACTAGCGGAAGAAACGCTCCGTCTCGCTCACTTTTTTTTTCTTTCTCAGCGGCAGTTAGGCCAGCAAATATGCTGACGCGTGTTCTGCTCACGACGTTGAGCTTGTTTGAAGGGAGAACTATGAGAGGTTTTAACCAGACACGCAGAAGATTCTGCCAACTTTTAGATTGTATCTTTCATTGGTTATCTAATTTATTAATATTCATATTTACTGTTACAAAAAATATTTTTTCTCAAATGTTGGATAATTTCATACAAATAATGAGAAATGCTTTTTTTTAAAGTTCGCAATCAAATGTAGTTTCTTTGTTAATGAAATTAAAACCTACGGTGCGTTCATGGATGACATTCTTGTTTGATTTTTTTAAAATATTTTGAACCATAGCAAAAAGAGATGTTCTGAAGAATAGATATCCTGTCTCGTCCACTTTTTTTCTCTCTCAGCGACCGTTAACACGGAGAACATGCTGACGCGCGTTCTGCTTACGACGTTGAGCTAATTCGGAGACAGAACTGAGACGTCGCAAGCAATCAATAAGTATTGATTTTTTAACGGCTTGGGAAAAATATTTTCTCTTGAATGTTGGATATTTTCATAAAAATTGTACAGAAAATTGCGTTTTGAAAAAGCAATATCGAACGATTCTTAATGACATGCGTTATTTTACAAAGAAGTTGAAATATAGCGTGGATCCCGGATAAAATTCTACCGTTCGGATTTTTTTCAGATTCTTTTAATTACAGTAAAAAAATGGTGTTATAAAAAAAAATCGTTCAACGGGGCAAATATTCTATATTTCCAGTTAACATTATTTCCTACAATGTTTTTTCCTACAATTTCTAAATAAATATTCAGCTTTGTGTGGATTACTTGCGTGAATATCAGGCTTAAAACAAACAGCGCAGCAAGATTCTTGAAAATTTCTTGTGCATAGCATCTTATTACGCTGACTCGGATCTCAGTGATAAAAAATTTGAGAAAAAAAATGTTTTCTTATATCGTCATATTTTTCAAGTTTAAATAAAAATCCTTTGTTATACCACATTTTTCTTTCAAGTTTGAAAAAATTGAGTTGTGAGATTTTTTTAAAAATGCTACCATTGCCATTTTCTATTGTTTTTTTTGTCTACTTTTTATCATAGTCTTTCATTTATACATTAAAATGAAGATGTGTTCTCCAATGTATCAATAAGTAAATTACTGCTCGAATGTATTTCTTTTATGGATCATTTTAATGATTTAAAAAAATATATATGTATATATAATACAATTACTGGAGCGAATAAATTGAGTTAGAAAATAATGGAACATTTACAACTTCACTTATAACTCTCCTGAGGCAGTGAAAAAAAATTTCAAACGCTAAAACGTCACAGTAAATGAAATTGCGTTGAAAATTGTAATTATCCAACCACCGATATTAAACGCTTTTGAGGAGACGTAGCAACGAGAATGAACGAACAAGCCGGAAGTGGAACACGTCAGCAGAGGGGCGTGTGACCAATGAGATACCATGCGTATGTGTTTCATAATGGGCTCACGCATTTACGTACATTTATACTGCACTCGATATAACCGTCGGCAGAACATAAACCGAGTCGCAGCGGGGAAGGACGATTTCGTCGATGGATGATCATATCGCGAGAGTAAAATTGGCCTAGGTCGTTGGGCTAGGTCCAGTCACGTGATAGCGCATATAATATAATTTCGTGTGTGTGTATGGGTATATATATAGCTATGTTTGGTAGTAGGAATATTATGATATAACACACGGTGGCTATTATTGCAAGAGCAAGCATGGGACCACTTATTGGTTCGCACCCCACGCACAACTCTCGGCTATTCACTTCTACTGCTTTCTCACTCCCTTTCGTTCCGAGCGTGAAGTCTGCGCACAAGTAAGCGGGTTGGAGGGGCAATACGGGTTACTTTCAATCTTCAAAATTGCCAACGATAGATATATATATTTTTTAAAGTATTTTTTTTGCTTTCACATAGAGGAAGCATTGCTTCTATGAAAACATTTTCTACGAGATTTTCATGCAAGAAAACTCAAAATGGCCCAAATCGACGGAAAAAGGTGCGCGCGCGCGTGTGTGTGTGTGTGCGTGCGTGTGTGTGTGTGATATGAAGGCCCATTATTCATACTTCTTTCTGGCTTAAATTTAAAAAAATCGGTTAAGGAACAAGAGCTCAACATTTAAGTTACGATACATGTGACCACAAATTCATGATTAAGCACGAAAAGAATAAGCAAAAAGCAGAGTGGCTAATCCATAACTGCCTAAACTTAAGGTCATCCAAGTCACTCTTGCATTTTTTATGAAAATATACATTTTTTTATTTTCTTCTTTTTATTGGTTGGCCTTTAATCGATGTATTTCATATCGCTGATGAAATGACTATTTATTTGATCTAGAACCAAATATTACCCGAAAAGGGTCCAAAAAAGTATGTTCCTTAAATCATTATTTCCACTATGATGTTTCAAGATTTTTTCTCTCTAAAGGGACTGAAAGATTGACGACGTTAAAAAATATTTTTTCCCGGTATGATATAGAACACACCGATGCGTAACACTATCGTCCAAATGGAATTTAAAAAAATATAATATGACTGAGAAGACAGACATTTATTGCTTCGAATGACTTTTTCAGGCGACCCGCATTGCCCGCATCTTTTGAATAGTACATGGTTGAGACCTTGGTTGGTTGTTGCCACGCCGAACTCGCTCCATAGGGGTTTCGCAGACACAATACATATGTGCTGTGCAATATATACAGTCTTGGCATGGGGTGAGTCATGGTGGTGGACCATGAGAGCACCCCCAACTTGGGCGTGGTGTGCAGACTCTATGCGGACGTCTCTCATCGATCCCGCGCGTGTGCGCCATGGCCCACGTATAGCTACTGCTGCCCAGACCCCATCGTCGGGTTGCATGCAGCCGGATAAACCGAAAGTGCAGTCGTGGCAACAAATGCCCTCATAAATCACTCCGCTATCATTGCAGTCGCGCAAATTCTACCAATTCTTCATACAAATGATATCAACATCCTCGGGGGAATGGCGAACATCTAAGAAAGAATCGAAATTCAACACACAAAAAAGCAACTATTTGAATATTTTAAGGCTCAAAATCACAGCTTGACATGTCTTCTTCGACACGGTGACAACATTTTTCGATACACTGTAAAAAAAGATTGTAAATTTAATGTACTTATGTATATGAAATTTACAAATTTTGTGCATGAAACTGTGTTTCATGTACCGAGTGCTGTAAATTTACAAATCTATCGTGAAATTAATGTACCTGCATTGGAATTTAAGAGAAATTCATTGTAAATATACAAAACTTGATCAGTAACTGTATAATTATATGACAAGTTTTTGAAAATCCCTGAGCTGCAGTCGATTTTTGTAGAAAAATCACCTAACTTTACGAATATCTTGTAACTTAGATTTCAAACACCCACACTGTAAAAAAAGACTTGAAATTTAATGTACTTATGCTTATGAAATTTAAATACTTTGTACTTGAAACTGTGATTCAAGTACTGAGTGCTGTAAATTTCCATTTCGTTTTCGAAATTAATGTACCTAACTGTAAATTTGAGCAATATTTATTGTGAATTTACAAATCTTTAAACACGTATACAATGTTTTGTATTCGTGTTCTGCTACTGTAAAAAAAAGTTGATAATACGCTGTTAAAAATGTCGGTAACAGTAAAAAATGAATATGTCAATGATAAGTACGGTTAAGAAAATAATATATGTATAACTCTTATGCCATTTTACTATCCAAAACTACTAAGTCGTTGATAGCGTAGTTGGTAGCGTGCGTGCGTAGTTAGGTACTTAGATAGGTAGGTAGTAGGTTCAAACCTCGGGGTAGACGAAAAATTTCTTTAGCAAAAATCAATAACCGGCAATTTCTGATGATGTAAGATGTCTGAAAAAATAATACCTGAGTAAATAGTTCTATTTTCTTTTGTTTTTAAACCCATTTTAAATTTCCAACATATATGTGATTGAATTTTAAGGTACCGTTTTGCAATAAAAGATCTATGACGTACATTAATTTTATGTACCATAATCAGAAATATTTGACGCGGTACATTAAATTTCAAATACAAAGTCACTGCTATTTCAATAAAATTCAAATTATTTTCATGTGTCCTACATTAGAGTTTTCGACACATTGGTGCTTGAAATTTAAGAGACGGTTTGCGAATAAAAACTTCCGGTACCGGTACTTTAATTTTCAAGTAGATTTTTTTTACAGTGTATAATATCGGAAAATAAACTTTTTCCGCGGCTGTAGAAAATGTGCCAATGTACGGCATTACCCTCACCGTCGAGTAATAGCGAACAGGGTGTGGGCAATCCCGAACGATGCTTTCGGAGATCTACAAAATAAGTTTTTAGGCACTGCAATAGACGAAAACTAGGAGAACAATCATTAATTTTTATTTTTATCGAGTACTTAACACAATTATAATTTAAACACGCGTAATTGCTATTTGTTTTACTAAAATAGAAGTATCACTTTAACAAAATATCCGTAAATATAGAAACTCTTCGTTGTCGCTCTATCATCTATCACATTAATTGATATGACAGTTTTCACGTTTCCTCTTTCCCAAACTTGCAACATACGGATCATTTCGCTCGAACATTTTCATTATGTATTTAGTAAATAATAAATTGTACATACGTAACCTTGAAATTCCACAATAAACGAACGGTATTCGCGAATAAACTGCTACTGCATATATCAGAATAATATGATTCCGTCGATCACACATATTAGATAATAAAATAACATTATTTCATCGATACCACGAGTTAAATAGACAATAAATATGATACTAACCTCAGTCGCCGCGTCTGCTCGGCGTTAGACGTCATTCGTGTCACCTGTTCGCGATTACCAACAAATGCTGTTTGCTATTACCCTGAAACGCCTTTACAATGTAATTTTTGTCTACAGCCGGTAATATTTCGGCGAGAACAATATTTCGAAAACGATATGAAAGTAAAAATAATAACGAATACATGAGAACATCTGAAGTAAAATATTCGCAAATATACATAGGAAAAAATCCTTATTTCCTTTGAGGTGAATTTTAGACCGTGAACCGCCGAAAAAATTTCATATCTCTTTTTAAATGTTTTTATAATTATTTGATAATTGAGAAAAATACGATTCAGTCACACTCCGTGTACATTAATCGACGCAAGACATTGTAATCAGATAGTATCAATACATAGTGAGTAATCGGGGTGTTCGGTATTATACACTGTACGCCATTGCCCCGTTCTCGCCTAGTAAAACCCACACTCTCCGAAAACATCGCATTACAGCAGGAACGGATTCATTTTATGGTTAATCTATTTATCGAAAAAATTAGTGACTTTTTACTGCAAACCACATAATTTACCGCTAAGATTCTGCGGCGTTTCCTGCAAGACGAAAAAAACGCTTGTTTAAAATTATAATGTCTATTATAAGTAAAAGAAAATTCTCTATATCCAAACCAATTTCTCGCAGGGTGACTGTGTTCTTAGGCCTGGGATAGGAAGTATTTCTTCTTATGTGAAACGGTTTCTATTCCTTCCAAGAATAATTTTTTCAGTAAGTTCGAAATAGCTTTCGCGTTGGAGGCAAATGAAATAATCCTTTTGGATCAAGCAGATCTACTCAAAGAGTCTATTATTCTAACGATAAGGGAAATTTTTCTTAGGGCTGAGATAAGAAGTATTTCTTCTTAAGGATGTATGATACATACAGTCCTTCCAAAAGTGAGTTTCAGAGACAATTTCGATCACTTCCCGATGGGATAAAAATCGAAAAAAAATGCATATAAAACGTGCTGAAAAGAATGATTTTGCATAATACTAATCCCAAATTTTTATTATCAAATTGGCGAAGAAAACAATTGTTCAACAAACAATCAGTCAACCTAACTTTTTTTAAAATGAAAATGGTTCGGTAATTGAATATAAAATTACCTATCAACCCTTATTTTTGTCTGGAAATTGTTCACACAAGTTAATATGAGAGACTTAAGGTAGTAAGCCCATCAAATAATGTTTTAGAGATTCAATGAATAACAACTGATGTTCTAGCGAGTTTTTTATCTACCAATTCCTGATATCAACAATATCGAAAGCCCTCTTAAGATTAAAACAGTCTGAAAAAATTACGAGTTACGGGAATTACAGAATATTTAATATCATTTTATTGTCTTTTACTCGGTAAGATTAGTGGATCTGTCGGATATCATGAGAATTGTTAGTTATTCGATAATGTATCTGAGAGATAAGACGATTATTCAGAATATCCAATCAGCTGAGAAATGTGTGCTACTTAAAGTGTCCTTAGCGGGTTTTTTGTTCATTTCGAAGGCAACGATCAACTATGTTAACTGTGATGATCGAGATAAGACCGAGTGGGTACAAACTGATTATAGTCTGAAGATGATTAAATTGGGTCAATTATGTTACTTTACGATTTTCCGTATTGTTTGCAAGAATTCTATCATCATTCTGCTGCTTAACGATGCTGATCTATGAAGAGCCAAAGTAGTGCTGACTAATGGTTTTGTATATTTCAAGGTCTCGAGCCCACCTTATCAGTTCTCCTTATTGGACGATAAACACACGAGTTTCCAGGCAGCAAGAAAACGGTGTAGGTACATGTGAGGCCCGTTGGCTGAAGATAGTTAAGTTTTGAAATATCTATTACACCGAAAAACAATTTAAAAAAAAAGTACTTACCTCAATTATCATTCACAATTTGGTACCGTTTAAAATTTTAAAAAGTAGTTTTGTATACTAATTTAAGTTTTCCGTAAGTCGAGTCATAAAAATTCGAATATTCTGTAGTAATCGTACCAATTTAAATATTCAACAGCATTTTGATTGAATAATTAATAATGAAAAATTAAATTAAAAATCGACGTATCTCTAAGTAACCAACGATGAGAAACCAATCCTTAATTTTGTCCTGTTTTATAAGAAGAGACCGTATAAAACCGCTAGAGAATAAAAAAATATAACCAATGCGTCATTCAACAGACTAATTAATCAAATTGAATTCGTAGTACGATAGACGGACATTAGAAACGTCTGAAACTCCTCACGGATTCGCGTGTGAATGTATACACGATTAAGGCACGTAATGCAAACGCCGAATGGAAGATAGGTCCGAAACACAAACAACAGATGCGAGAGCCCGAGTTTCAGCCTACTATGTTTTGAGGGACAATACTCGCAAGCGTAGGAGCGTCTGTTCTGTAGGTGCGTAGCTGAACACATGGGGCATTCTACGTCAATTCAGCAGGCCATGACCGTCAGACCCTTATAGATTTTGTTCATTTTTTAATATGATGTTATTACCGACCCATAGAGGCCTCGGAATTTTTTCAGATTGTTTTACCAGCAGTAACATTTTTAAATCCTCGAAAAAAAAACCAATTTTAAAAACGCCGTTTCTTAAAATCTGAAAAAATTCACACTGATTCTATGATTTACAATATGATTTTTGAGCGCCATGCGATAATGTGATCTCAATATTTACTATTTTCTCCACTTTTTTTTTCATGTCGCAATTTGATTTTTTTTAAAATCAGGATAACTTTCTTCAATATCAATGGATCTCAATTTCTCCGAAGATGGTAGAATTAGCTGAATCCCCGGAAACAATTAATATCGTTAAAAAAAATTCCGCAAATGCATTTCATTTTTTTTAACGATATCAATTGTTAGGTGGTGTGGGTTAATTGGCTAATGTCGACCGAAGAATGAAACTCAAAAGTTTTCTTTAAACGTCTCGGCCCTGATTTGGGTCCTCTTTAGTAATTCACTATATTATGTAGCTTTCATTGTTTTTTGAGATGAATTTTTGTTGTTGTGGTTGTCTGATTTCCTGGTGCTATTTGCTACTGTTGGTTAGTTTTGAGTTATTTAGAGTGAGTTTTTTTATTCATTTTATTGTGTTGGTTTTTAGTAATATAGATTAGACCTACATTTTTGTGAATTATTCGGGAAACCTGGCAAGCAGAATACTGAATACTGATATCAATTGTTTTCGGGCGTTCTGGTAATTCCACCATCTTCTGAGAAATTGAGATCCATTGATATTTAAGGAAGTTATCCTGATAAAAAATTAAAAATCAAATTGCGACATAAAAAAAAAGAAAATGTGGAAAATTTTTTAAATATTGAGATCACATTATCGCATGGCATTCAAAAGCCATATTTTAAATCGTAGAATGAGTGTGAATTTTTTCAGATTTGTAAAAACGGCGTTTCTGAATTTGGTTTTTTTTCGAGGATTTAAAAATGTTACTGATGGTAAAAAAAATCTGAAAAAAATTCCGAGGCCTTTATCGGTCGGTAATAACATCATATTAATAAATTAACAAAATCGATGAGGGTGAGGGTCATGGCCTGCTGATTTGACGTGGAATGCCCCATGTATATCCAGAACGTACGTACTCATACTGAAAAGCCTAGCTTCTATGCAGAGGGAGCAGCTGTGCTTCACTTAACACAGAATATCGTTTATAACCAAGAGGAGAAACAGAACTTTCATATATTCGGTGACGACGCTTTTGTGTTAGTGAATTAGTCCTGGCTCACAGACTCATAGTATGAGTCATCGAACGCACGCAGTTCCGTCAGCCACGCATTATCATAGAAACATATACCCTCGTATTATTTTTTCTTCACGTGGCGACGTTAGAAATACGATATTCGCGAAGCAAAAAAATGCGTGTATGTTTACAGCTTAATCAGCATTCACGACTTTTTTCCTTCGCAAAGGTTGTTTTTATCATTAATTCGTTGCTCTTGGTATTTTTAGGGGAACTTTGTTCTGAAGGAATATTGATTCGGTGCACTCGGCGTATCTATTCGACACATGGAGTCTCGTGAATCACACATCTAGTGGGATCTGCGAGTGACTAATTGCGGAAATGCGATATAGAAAGCTGAAATTGAGTAATCAAGAACTTTGTCTCAGGAACGGCGGAAAGGGGAGGGGAAATAATTTTGTTTTTTTATCGATGACTAACATATATAAAATTGCTATTGGGTGACGATTTTTTAAAAGGAATTTTTCAAACATTGATAATGATGATTAGCAATTTTGATAAGAAAATAATTCCTTTCAGATCCAATGAATTTTCTTATATTTTAAGAAAAATGTGCAGCGGAAATAATTACTGTACTGATAATTAATGTGTATTGAGTAATTAAGAAATTTTTAAGGATTTTTATCTTTATTTGGATTTATCTCGTGTCTGTAAAGTACAACTATGTTTATTGTAAGATTGTACTTGTTTGATATAAACATTCAGAAAGGAAAGTGAAAATATTTTAACAGTATGTTAAGGTAGCTTCGTCGTTACACCGGACTCATAAATGTTAGCATCTGTATAACATTTAAAAAAATAATATACGTCAATTTGACTGCCTCAATAATAATATCGAAAATAATCGAGAATCCTTCAAACAATTTTTATCAGATTGGAGTGATTATTTGTAAATAGTTTATGTGTTTAGTGCGGATTTTACTTCAATTTTACGATAATTAGGTTAGGAAACGTTGACGTTGGTTCATTCGACATCAGGACGTTGACTTCGCCTTTTTTTAAAATAATCTATCAATTCTTGAATGACTTGCAATTCCGTAGTATTTTTATTTTTTTCTCTAATATCTTCGATCTAAGCTTGTTGATACTCGATTTGAAGATCGATTTTGCTAGCCCTCCCTTAACGCCGTGTAATAAGATCGGTTTTCAATTTTCAATTGTTCATACGTACAGTCGGCCTTCAAGATTTTCAACAATAAAAATTAAATAGCCAATTACAACATGCCAAAAGTTTACGCATATGAGTTTGGTTTGCCTTTGTGGCACAACTACCTTAACAAACAAAAACCATGAATTACTCCAAGATGGCCTACATGACGCCATTTTCTCTGCCAATTCGATGATAGAATTTTTACATCTGGCACTGCAAAAGCATTACTCTTTAAACGTCAAACAACTGAATAGTATTACCGCACGAGAAAAAAATTTTCGATAAAAGTTTTTTTTTTATGCAAGCGATCGCACGACCACATTTTCAAAATTTTCAAATAACGCCAACATGATTTTTTACAAAATCAGTGAAAAGTGAAAAACATTTTAAAAAGTCTGCTCTCCTTTTAGAATTAAAACGACAACATAAAAAGAAGACCGATCAAATTCCAGAGGCGAGAGTTGAAGTCAGTCCGAATTAAAGCGAATTACCCCATATCCATTTCCTGTGAAACTTTTATCCGGAAATGGTTTAACCTATAAAATGTCATAGTTAGCAATTTCGACATTCTGCAAACTGGGGTCTGTCAGACCCCACTGGATGACGTGGCTACGATAAGAGACGAAAAATAATAAGAGGAAAAAGGCATGAAACACCGAGGCGCCAGGATTTCCGAGTTACATCCCTGGCACGTAGCCAACACGCCGTCATGCAATGCCCTCGAGAATGTTAACTAGCGCGTATGTAAGATGGCACAGTATCAGAAGGACGTATACACGTCGTCCGGGGGCGACAGAATCGACGCGTGTTTCGTCGTCCTCGTCGACGTGTATATGTAGCTTGGCGCATCAAGAGCAGAGCTCTCTTCGTGAGGCTGGACGTAAGAAAACCAGAGTTATTCGAATGTCGGGTTATAACGGGCCGACAGGTGGCAGACTGAGAGAGCAGGTTCTCTCCTCGCCGCGTTCTACGCGCTCGGGTACGAGCTCGTCGTGTCGAGAAACTACATACAGTCCACTCCCTCTAACTCAACGCTCTCAACTAGCAGATTTCTCCACGACAATCTGTTTACGAAATGTCCAAGAGGGGATTGCGTCACCCCTACTTTTCTGCTTTTCTGCACATCGCGCAGACTCGTATTTCCATTTCTTTAACCTCAAAATACACGTGTACATAGAATAGCCTTGAATTGTTCCGATTTTCCATAATACTATCGAGTATGTCAGAGATCGCGAAAGAACCCATATAGACATTTGGCAGCAGAGTGACGGCATAGTGGCGGAACTAGTTGCGGCACATACCGTCATCCCTGGCCGGTCCAGCGACCGGCCGAACGACCAAAGAAACGACCGGTCGTTAAATGCAAAAAAATAACCGTTCAAAACAGGCAAGACGAGGAAAACGACCAAGAAAAAGACCAACCGAAAATAATTTCAATGGTCTCTTTCTCGATCGTTTATCTTCTTGACCCCAGATAGACATTTTACCTTGTCGACAAAAATGCGCCATGTACTGCAGCATTAAGCTGCATTATTAACGGCACAGCGTCCTGATGCCGCTAATGTGACGGCTAAATTCCGACACGCTGTGCACGCCAACGCGTGTTGGAATTTTACAGACACATTACCGGCATCAGGACGCTGTGCCGTTAATAATGCAGCTTTATGCTGCAGTACATGGCGCATTTTTGTCGACACGGTAAAATTTCTATCTGGGACCTCTTTTGAACGATTATTTTTTTGCATTCAGCGACCGGTCGTTTCTTCGGTCGCTTTTTGGACTTTTTAGGACGTTTTCGTGGTCGCCGGGTTTGCTAGGGATGCTACTTCGGCGAGTTCCACAATGTGCCGAATTCTCTTCACAAGCTGTAATAATTTTGTGTCACATGTTACGTAAAGTAAGGAATTTAAAAAAACATCACTGCTGTATCTTACCCGGCGATGTAATTGTTGCATGAATTATTTTGTGTTCGCACTACATTTCCAAAGGACCGATTTGTAAATAACATTTTCCGTCGCAAAACCGAAAAAGGACCGAATATAAAAATGGAATCCTGGTCGTCTTTCGGTTGAAATAACCGAATAAGGACTGAACGGAATTTCGTACTATAGATTCGGTTCTTTTTTGGTCATGGGAGTCGATAACGGACGGAAGTAAATTTTGATAAAAAGTTCCGTTTTTTTTCGGTTATGGGTACCGATACCGGGCCGAACTAAATTTTATCACAAAAAATTGGTCTTTCCTCGGTCCTCGTTACCTCAAAAGGACCGAACTTTTTTAAACAAATTGTGGCTCGTTCCTTTTTCGGTTTCCGAAACCGATAACGGACCGGTCCAAGTTTGATTTTTAAAAAGTTCGGTCATTTTTAGGTTACGATAACCGAGAACGGACCGAAAGTCAACAAGAAAACTGTGGTCCGTTTCGTTGTTTTTTGTCGTCCGTTTCGTTGCCCAACGTACGCGTCCGTTTCCGGTCCGTTCAATGTTCCGCCAACTTGCTAGGGCATTTGGCAGCCGAGTGACGGTATAGTGGCCGAACTAGTTACACGGCGCGCCGTCAGAAAGCTGTTATATGCGACCGCATTAAGCAGCGTTCTAACGGCACGACGTTCCGGAACGGACACAGTGCCGGTACAGTTGCGGCACATCGCGCTACTTCGGCGAATTGCACGATTTGCCGCAACTGTGATAACAGCTTTAAACGTTTGACTTATTGGAAAGAGTAACCACAATTACGCTAGAAAATAAAAGGAAAACTATCGAGAGTATCGAAATCGGTAATTCGGTTGCGAACTTTGTATCAATGGTGTGATAACTAAAAATGTGAAGCAACGTGGATCTGATTATGCCAGCAACGAGATGGTGGAGTTCTACTTAGTGGTCCATGCAGGCTCTAAACTTCCACGAAAAATTAGGAGAAGATCCAATTAGAGCTGTTTAGAGCCAGTAAACACTGTTTATTAATGGGATTCTATCAACAAACATGTTCTTATCGTTTAGTACGCAATTTTCGATAGATAGTTATGATGTTGATTATCACATATATTTAGTTTTAACCCTACATAATGTTCCAAAACTAAGATTAAACGAAAAGATAAATAAACGCTTCTGTTCCATATCGAGCTGTGGTGGAAGTAAACACGCTTGTGACTTTAAGACTGTAGATAAATTTATTAATCTCCACACGTGATAAATATCGCATTTGAAATTTTTACCCAATTTAATCGTTTCTCCCGTTTTCCCCTATTTCGAGAATGGCCTGTGACAGAGATTTCTCCATCGTGATTGGGGATTCTCTCTACGAGCACGGAACTTCAGTCCTGACCGCGTTAAGTTAGAGAGAATGGACTGTAGTGCGTGTAGGACCTCTTTTCAAGGGCCCCTCCCCCACTACGCGCAAGATCCAATCCGCGAATTAAAAAGTGCAACGCACTCTATATACAGGGAGGACACGGTGAAACTAGACAGTCCAATGCGGCTCCGTGAGAATTTAGGAAGCCTGATTGGCTACTGCCTACGGCCGCCAGTGCGTCTCATCCGAGCGGCGACTGTGTCCCCACGCGCCATCGGAATGGGCCAGTAAGGGTAGTGGTAGGGGCAAGGGACGTTACCTGAGCTGGTAGGGCAGACGCCAGAAACCAAGATTTATTTACTACTCGGTCTGCACGCATGGAGTGGGAACCGTCGGTTTGACGCGCAAGCGCATTTTCGCTGTCTAGTTTCACCGTGTCCTCCCTGTATAAACTGAGTTTATTCAAGAAAAGATTCGGAAAAAATTAAATTTATCGGAAGCAAATAAAACGTAACATAAGATCCGATTTGTTCATGCAGCAGAGAAACGAAAACTGTTTACTATGTGGACAAGCCCTGTTAAGGGGCCCAGTCGCTTAAAAAAAACGTTATAAGAAAACAAATTCTGTAAATGATGAACTTTTCCAAAACACCTTGAATCCCCTCTTTCAGGATGTATGATAGGTAAAATCCCGGCACACGGCGAGAAGAATACGGCAATAATCTCTCGACTCAACATAGCAATCGAGTTATATTCCGGTTTTCTGGTGATTTAGGCTATACGCAGCTATCTTGTTACCATGATCATGAAAACTAAACGAAACGTGCTGAAAAGATAAATTTTGCATAGTAATAATTCCAAAATGTTATTACCGAATTTCTGAAAAAAACAATTGTTTAAAAAACAATCTGTCAATCTAACTTTTTTTCTAATGAAAATGATATGTTAATTAACTTGAATGCGTATGAATTTTTTCAGATTTTTTCTTTATTTTGATTTAGATTTTTTTTATTTTCAAAAATATGCGCGAAATAACGATTTCGGAAATGTGTTCGGCATAAAACCATCTGCTAGACTCAAGATTTTTTTGCAAAACGCATATCCAAAATTTGTTATATTCTGCATATTTTTCAAAATAAAAAAAATAAAAATCAAAATAAAGAAAAAATCTGAAAAAATCCATACCCATTAAAAAAAATTAACATATCATTTTCATGAAAAAAAAAGTTAAGTTGGCTGTTTATTCGTTGAACAATGGTTTTTTTCACCATTTTGTAAATAACATTTTGGGATTATTATATGCGAAATCAATCTTTTCAGCACGTTCTATATACATTATTTTCTTTCCGATTTTTATCCCATCGGGAAGTGATCGAAATTGTCTCTGAAACTCACTTTTGGCGGGACTGTACCTTTCATACATCCTTAAATACATAACAAGTATTATAATTTGAAAAATGCCCCTTGAAATTTTCAGATCGAACCGGTAAACAAATTTTAGTTCTCCATGTCTCATTTTATCCGTTCAAGAGTGCATTCCTGATTAAATATAGGAATTTTCATTTCAAGTCTTTGTTAAAAAGCCATGATTGTAAATGTGTAAATAAATCTTTCCCTATCGAAAAATCTCTAAAGAATTGGTTACAGCTAATCTAATTTTCACTAATTTTACTTTGTAACTCACATCATTCTTGTGCACTTTATGCCTTTAAAAAATTGCAGAATTTTAATATTTGTTATGTTGCTTAATGTGGTATAAGTGTAACATTTTTTTAAAGAAGGATATCATTTGAAGAATTTTTATTCTTATGTCTTTTTTTAGGTGATTTGATCCACTTAATTTCATCTGAACAAGGTTGGGCGATGTTCTGCAATCAATCAATACTATCGATTATGTTTTTTAAAAATGGCATCTTTTACACTGCGAATGGTCCTGAGACCGTTGACACAGTGACGTTACATGTTAGCCCTCAAACTGAATCTATAGTTGAATATTCACTTAATCGCAGCTCTGGTACGTGCTAAAAATCCCTATTTCTTCCGATCTGCTTCATGAGCCACCTTAGTTGTGAAACCGAGCTTAAAACATATCGAATCCCAAGACACCGATGAATCGCGACACTGTAAGAGAATTTATTTAAATCTTCTCAGGAAAAAAGGAAAGAGCAAAATTCCTCAATGCATACCACGCGCTTTTAATGGAGTTCTACGTGATGCGCTATTGAATAGAATGGAACGCGTTTGTAAAAGTCGCTGTACGCAAAAGCTCGATTTCTTCACTGTCTCCTAGTATATTATATTGTTATAAGAATTAGAATCCTTTCTCGCGGCTTTTGTTGGCCTTTGTGAGCGAGCGGGAAGAAATTTTGTAATTTAAATTGCAAATCGGTTAATTACGGTATGCGTATCCGCCCTTTGAGCTCCCGTGCGAGTTACACACGTCCGTAAGAACTCCCGGTGAAACCGGCCGACGATTCTCTCAGGCGTCGTACCCCCCCACCATTTGCCTCTCATATATCGGGGATCCCATGACTCTACGGCGTTCACGTATGTATACGTCCCAGTATAAGCTATAGAAGACCGTCTGCTGTGCCACTGCTACACTGCACTTCCACTCAGGCAGCACCGCAAGAGTGACCTCTAAATGAACTTGAACTTGGAAAAATGTGGAACGCGACACGCATGCCTGCAAAGCGCTAGCGATCGACACGCGTGCATGACTCCCCTAAGACGTTCTCCAAGCCTTTTCCCTCGGAGATATCTTACCGAATCGCGAGAACGAGCAAAGAAATAGAAAACACAATGAACCCTGAAGGACTTTTCGTAATTTTGTCAGTCATTGTCAATTATTTATCGCTTTTGCAGTACAGATTTTGGATTCATATTCAACGCAATTGAAAAAAAGTGTGAAATGAGTTTAAAGGGAAAAACCCATTTTTTATCTCTTTTTTAAAAAAGTTCATGGGTAACGGAAAGTATTGTTAGCAGCTTATTCGAGTTGTGATTGGTTGCTGGGAACGTCTGCGAGAAACAAGTTCAGTTTGGTGTCAGATTTAAGATAATAATAGGACGTGAGCTGACTTTTTAAAGGGTTATAAAAGCGCAGTAGTGCAAAAGAATTTTTAGGCACGCCGCCAGCGCGTGTGAGTAGCCTAGTAAACTAAAAAAAGCATATAACTTACGATGAAAGTACTTTTTGTTATGAGTACTAATTTTCTATATTCAATTCCACCGGTAAGTCAATAGAGAATTTTCAATTGTGTGATGTTAGCAGCAAATGACCGCTGTGAAAATAGTAATAAGTTCAGTTCGGTATTTCGATATTTTAATATTTGTAGAGAACTGGCAGATCGAGAAAGAGCTGAGCGAAAGAAACTGCAGCGAATAAGCCACAGAATCTTTATTCCAAGTGTTCACATAATTCTTATCTATTCCTCGAGGGAATATTAGCAACATGAAAAATCTTAAAATCAGGTGTTATTTGTCGGCGAGAAAGTCTGTGTGAGAATTAAAAATTCGACTATGAAAATACAACTTTCCTTTATTCTTTATCCATTTACTTAATTTGCACATAAAGCATTCGAAAGCGATAGATACATGATAGCTATATTCGAAATACCAATTTAGAATAATTTAAAGTTTATTTTGCATTCCAATAAGAAGACGACGAATGGAAAACGCATGACGAATATTTAACACCGGAAATATAATAGATAAAGTTTAAGAGACTCTTGGGTTTGCGAGTCGAGTAATTTTCGATTGTAAATTCCTTGAGCGTCACCGATGTCGCTGTCGCACACTTCCCGACGCCTGGCGTCTCGGCTATTCTTTTTCTTTGTCGTTTTGTTGTCTCTCCTTCTTTCAATCCCTCTGTATACCGGTCTCGCTCTGTCACACAGCTTTAAGTTCCTGTCTTCGTTGTGCGCACAATGACACATAGCTATGCAAGACCTGGTGCAGTTCAAGCCCCATTCAGTAAAGTCTCCCGTTTTTTTGTCTCGAAACTCACCTAACCATCCCATGTGACGATCCCTCTACTTACTCGTTTCATTCAAGAGTTTTTCATCGAATATTCGGTTCGTTTTGGTCGTCGTTCTTCGAATGCACCCGTGGGGACTCGATTCCCGATTGGAAGACGCACGTTCGCCGAGGCCTTCAAGGGAATTCGTGACACGGTAACACTGATGGAAACAGAGGCTACTGTGTCCGTTGTTGCGCTGGCATATTTTAATGATTTAGGAAAGTTGTGTTTATGAATGTTCTTGTTTGCTTTAGCCGTTTATGTATGATGTGGATGAGCGGCTTCGGCGAATGACGGCTTGTGATATTTTGATTTAATTTAACGTTTTGTCCTAATCAGGGCCTTTTGAAAAATGTTTTATTTCATATCGGAGTTGAGTTTGTGACCTCTCATATGAATGTTTGGCTCTCTAACAAAATAAGTTTTGTACATTTTTTTGTACATAGTTGTTGACCGGGCTCTCCGATCATTTTAGGTTAAGCCTGTGTGAATTGTTTTTTCTTTGATTATCGCAATTTTTTCTTTTCTTTGATTTCTTTTTATTATTTTTTATGTTTCGCTTTACTTTTTGAGACCGCAGAGTTCGGTCTGTATGAGGTCACACTTAAAAATCGAGAGTTAAAACATGTTTTTAAATGGGGATATGAGGTATTCTTTATAAACTGGGCTACTTTTTTCGGTCGAACACGCGGACATTTTTTTAAACTCGTCAGTTAGTTGGACCAGTTGAGATAGGTGTCTGTGATTTTTTTCAGATTTTTAAAGGGTGCCGATCAGGATTTACGTTGTTTTTTTTTTTTCAATAAACACTATATATCTGAAATTCACTTTTAAATGCACTATATTTCTGAGAGTATTGATCTCTCAAAAAATTCTTAGGAACATTAAGTTTTTCATTTTTCATCTACTTTTCAATGACATTGAAGTCATAATACTTCCAATGGAAGGAAATAAATTTTTCGCAAAAATAAACAATAAAGAATTTTTTCAACAAAAAACACACAAAATCCTTCGACTGTCACAATTGAATTTAATCTGTCCGTTTGACTGATGGTTAACGCGGCTGAATGATCTTTTGTTTTGTATATATAGCAACAGACAAGTTTATCAGTGTAATTCCGTGTAGGTTGTACCACGTGACGTCGAATGGTGGAATTCTATTGGTCGAAATTTGGATGAGAAAAATAATCTCCATAATCCCTTCGAATAAATTTGTCTTGGATGTATGGGTAACCATATCCAGCTTTGATCGTTTGTATAATAACAATAAATTATAAATTTAAATATTGAATGTACATCGATATTTAATGAATCGATCTTTTCGTATTCGATATTTTGTAGCATCGATACATTGGAGAACAATACAATACAAACGGAATATCGATATTTTTCGGTCAATCGGAGCCGATCTTGTAAGTTCACTAATTTGTACATTAAATACTATTTGCTAATTTTTAATTTTTTAATTTTCTTTAGGAACCTCGTTTTATCTGGATCACTTCGATGCTGCCAAGATCAGTGAAAAATTGCTCTGAAGGAAATCGCCTAAATACGTGCAAATTCGATTGATCAGTAAATTCGAGTTATACTTAATATATAAAAAATATTCTTGGCAAATTTGCAATGTGTTATAGCTGCCCTCACGACAATGGTCACCCCATAAGCGTAAACTGGTGGTACACGTGTAAACATAAAAGCCATGTCCGCAATTTCCGGCGAGGCTTCGTGCGTTAATGTCCTTGAGAATGCGAACGCACAAAGAATTGACTCCACGAGTAGTTTGTCCCTTTATTTAACGTGATGTGATATAAATTTCTGTCGGTCTCACTTCTTCACTCGCATTCACGGCTGTGTCGGTATAGCAAATGACCTTAAGCTTCGTCGAACGGAAACGACCCCTATGCATCTTGAATATAAATAATTATATCAAGACTTTTACCGTCTCCTCTTCTTCTCGTTTCTCTCGCAAGCTAAGAGTGAATTATAAATACGGAGAGTTACACTGTAAAAAAAATCGACTTGAAAATTAAAGTACCGGTACCGGAAGTTTTTATTCGCAAACCGTCTCTTAAATTTCAAGCACCAATGTGTCGAAAATTCTAATGTAGGACACATGAAAATAATTTGAATTTTATTGAAATAGCAGTGACTTTGTATTTGAAATTTAATGTACCGCGTCAAATATTTCTGATTATGGTACATAAAATTAATGTACGTCATAGATCTTTTATTGCAAAACGGTACCTTAAAATTCAATCACATATATGTTGGAAATTTAAAATGGGTTTAAAAACAAAAGAAAATAGAACTATTTACTCAGGTATTATTTTTTCAGACATCTTACATCATTAGAAATTGTCGGGCATTGGTTTTTGCTAAAGAAATTTTTCGTCTACCCCGAGGTTTGAACCTACTACCTACCTATCTAAGTACCTAACTGCGCACGCACGCTACCAACTACGCTATCAACGACTTAGTAGTTTAAGATATTAAAATGGCATAAGAGTTATACATATATTATTCTCTTAACCGTACTTATCACTGACATATTCATTTTTTACTGTTACCGACATTTTTAACAGCGTATTATCAACTTTTTTTTACAGTAGCAGAACACGAATACAAAACATTGTATACGTGTTTCAAGATTTGTAAATTCGCAATAAATATTGCTTAAATTTACAGTTAGGTACATTAATTTCGGAAACGAAATGGAAATTTACAGCACTCAGTACTTGAATCACAGTTTCAAGTACAAAGTATTTAAATTTCATAAGCATAAGTACATTAAATTTCAAGTCTTTTTTTACAGTGTGGGTGTTTGAAATCTAAGTTACAAGATATTCGTAAAGTTAGGTGATTTTTCTACAAAAATCGACTGCAGTGCAGGGATTTTCAAAAACTTGTCATATAATTATACAGTTACTGATCAAGTTTTGTATATTTACAATGAATTCCTCTTAAATTCCAATGCAGGTACATTAATTTCACGATAGATTTGTAAATTTACAGCACTCGGTACATGAAACACAGTTTCATGCACAAAATTTGTAAATTTCATATACATAAGTACATTAAATTTACAATCTTTTTTTACAGTGTACCGACAGCAGTGGACACGCAGTCGGTGTGTGGCTTCGGCGTTCCCCAGAGTTCAGCAGCATTGTTTGCGGCCATAACTTGGATGGGTGACCGCTTAGCCGGGCACTGGTTTGCGCGGCAACTGCTGAGCGGGAGGCAGTTTTTCTGAGTTTCTAATGTATCCTCATACAGTAGAAACTCAGTAAACATAAAGCCGTCTGTATCAGCCAGGTCTTCCGCAGTTTCCCTGTGCCCTCGTGCAAATGCGATACAGTAGTGCATTAGGATGAGTGGCTGCGGACAACACTCTAGAGGGTCTCGAGGAATGAAATAGGGAATAAAGGGGAGGGGAGAGTAAAAGCCGATTGGCGTACTTGAGGAACAACCAATAAAAAAAATAATAAAAAAATACGGAGAATTAAATAAGCCATGAATCGGTTTTTCGAAAAATCGGTAAGTCGGCGAGCGCTGCGTACGTTGAATGTACTTCTGCATCGGTGCGTAATTTTTCGTTCTCATCGAATCCAAACGACCCACATAACACTCACGCGTTTGGCTCGGTACATCTTCCGATTGGCTAAACGAGCACGAAACTCGGCCAGTAACAGTAGCACCGGGAGTTTCGTTGCTAATTTCATGCGCGCCCGAGAGTCCCTCGACTTGACGAGACGGCAGCATGCCGATATCACGAGAGCCGGCTGCTTTTACTATGTTGTATGTATTCAGTTTGTAGGTACGTGATATAGTACTTTTTTTTCTTTTCGTATTGTGCCGGCCGAGGGAACCTCGGTTTTCCATTTCCGAGTCTCGCTATTTCTCTTCCCTTCTCGCCTCTTAGGTGGCCTACTTTCATATACCGTGTGAGCACCTCGCGAGAGCGCTGCACTCGCAACTGCCGTCGAAACTGCAACCGTAGCTACAGGAAATGCAGAATAATATCAGATGGCCCAGTCATTGATCGCGTACAGATACAGTACAATCTGTTTCCTAGTTTTTTTTACGTAGATGACAGTGGGGATTCCCCAGAGTCGTAGAGATCTTGTTGCCATCTGGCAACAAGATCTGGATGAATCTTGATTGTAACTTTATAATGCAGAACAGCTTTTTTTTCGAACTTCCTGATGGTTAATATTTCTATACGTTTATTGAATTTCAATTACACGTTATTAAAGTCGTTTTTTTTTTTTTGGTAAAAAAACGGACATCTTTTTCCACAGCTTGATATTTTGCTGATTTTTGCAATAAGTTATTCGGCGTTAGTTCGTGCGAATAGAACTCTTCTACTTCCTTATGAAGGAAGCTCGGTTCTTTTTCGTTAAAAAACATTTTTCGAGTTTTCCACGTCTGGACACTCAGAATGGCTTAAGGAAGCTCGGTGGCGACTATCGAAGTCAAATCAGTGCTAAATTTTCGTAATTGATTCTTTTAAATTTAATGCATCAAAAATCAATAGTGAAGGGTGATTTGTGTTGAAGCATGTATACTTAATCCAGTGAAAGATCAATAGTGACTAATTTGCATTGACATTAACTGATTAATTCTTTTTTAATAGGACACATTTTTGTTTGATTTTTTCCAAATATCATCCGTAATTCTTCACCGATTACACTGAATGATAGTTCATTTTGTTTCTTAGAAAATACTTCACGAATTGACTGCCTTGATATTTTGTAATATTGATCGTTCAATAATTATAGTCTGTTTTTTACCAAAAACTAAAATACTTTCATAAACAACAGGCTAATAATTATTGAACGATCAACACTATGAAATATCGTGCCAGTCAATTAACAGAGTATCTTTTGAGAGAAGGAATAAGCCGTTACTTATTCAAATCGATAAAGAATTACTGATTATACTTGGAAAAAACGGAACGAAAATGTATCCCATTACAAATAAATGTTTATCAGTTAATCTTGATGCAAATTCGTCACTATTGATCTTTCACTGGATTAAGTATACATGCTTCAATACGAATCACCCTCCACTATTGTTTTTTAATGTATTAAACCTTAAAAAATCAATTACAAAAATGTAGCCCTGATTTGACTTCGATAGTCGTCACCGAACCTCCTTAAGACGTTGAGAAAAATGGTTTAAAAAAAATGACCGGGTGTGCGCATGCGCGCGTGTGTGTGTGTGGCAAGCTCGCAAAATTGAACCCTTTGTTTCTCGAAAACGGCTATAACGATTCAGCTGAAAATTCGTACACTGGTAGAGGATCAACGACCCTTCGGATGTGTTTATTTTCGAAATTTTTTTTTTTCAATCTCAGATTTTATAGAACTTTAAATGTTCCAAAATACATCTGAAAAATACTGTTCCGCCCTGTTACGCGGCATATTTGTTTTCGAAAACCTTCTACTATGAGCAAGCCAAACATGAAATAAATAAACTTCATCATAGAGGTGAGTTTGCGACAAATAAATAATACACGAGAAAGCGATGTGCAAAGTTCTACTTTGCATCCTTTTTTTCTAGTCTCAAGTTCATGCAGACTTCAGAGTCATCATAGTTATACGTTGTCGATACTGCCACGATTCCTCTTGCTGTCCACCGGAGGCAGCACGAGCGTTATCACAAGTGCTTTCGGCATTCCCTCGGTCGTACTCGAATTCTCGGAAGCCCTTAGCTTTTTTTATTTCCAAGATAAATAAATAAAAATTGTGTTTCTAAGCCGAAGGGCACAGCGCAAAGTCACGTAGTGTAATGTTAGCCATAGTCGCGTATACTCTCTGTCTTTCACGGTCGATCAACTTCCCGGGCAGGCTGAAGGCAACCACGAGCGGTCGTTCAACTATCGCGTGGGTTCACGACATTGAACTTCGCGAATCGATTCACCCTGTTTATTTTTAACGAGTGAAAGAAAAGCGTTGCTTTAACATATACCAAAGAATGAGCGGCTTCGCTTGCTTACGATACCGACTATGAGAAATTTCTCTGTTGTGAAATCGCTGCTCTTCTACCGCTTGCTTCATCTTCGTTAATTAACTGCTTAGTCGTGCATTCATGTTACACCTTTCCAGTGAAAGAGGGCGCTGCCATTTGAAGTTCTTGTTAGTCTTCTATACAAGTGTGTTTTTTTTACTTTTTTCTTCAATTCCTTTCCTTTGGTTTAAACGAGTTTACTGCGGTTAACGCGAACGATGTACCGATGAAGAATAGCCGCAAAACCCGATCCGACTTTGCGGATTCGCATAAGAAAGCGCTAGGCAAAAAAAAATGAAAAATAAATATTTATTAATTTGCTTTAGACTGCGTGTTAACTCTGAAAAACAAAGTTGGTAAACGTGTCGGATTCCAACTTAGAATGATATATTTTTTTTTCTTTTTTTTTGGCCGTTATTCCCAATGACAAATCGGAAACCGGTAAGATTACAAAAATGTATGAGAAAGGTGTCGTTATTTTGGTCAGTATGATAACGGGAACTCGGGCCAATTCGATAGCATGATTATAAATTCGTGCTTGAAGGAAAGCGGACGGACTCTTCGGTCTCCGAGAATTTAGTAAACGCGCAGCTTTCTTTGTGAGATACGTCAGGAACTCAGATATATTATTGTTACCGCGTTAAGCAATTAATTTATCCGGAGAAATATTTATAGAATAATTTGTTTATCAGTTTTTATTCAGCAACGTTAATCTGCGATTGTAATAACATTTCCAAGTTAGTCGAACCGTCACAGCAATTTTCTTCTATACAGTTATTAAGAAAAAAACAAGAGACCGCTCAATTCTTGAAATAAAATTTCATAAAAATCTACGTTTTTGCAATGCTTTGAAAATCGTTTGAAGTAGTCAATGAAAGTTTTCTTTTCGATAAAAATCACTAAAATAAATAATATCATAACTTTTCATTTTATCTCAGATAAAAGTGAATTACCATTTTTAATAAACTTCGTTTCGGTAAATGTAATCATTACATCATTTTACAAACAGGGAATCTTGAACAGAATTTTATTGGGCGTATATGGGATACAAAGATACAATATATTTTTAGAGCGAGAAACGGAAGCTCATGAAGACTTAAGAGTAACGTCATGTTTGGTAAGAAAAAAAAAATTTCTTGCCGATCCGAGCGACCGTGTTCCGAATCCTTGACACGCACACGTATAGTGCTTACATGTGTGCGCACACATAGTCCCGACTATCGAAGAAACGGAGTCAAGAGCGCGTAAAGTATGACCGGTAAGGCGGACGAGCTTCGTACTCTGTGCGTCTGCATCCTCTTTCAACGTAGCATTAAGGTAGTCCTTGCGCGTTACCCTTTCTGAACTTTAAGACTTAACATTTTTTTATATAATAGTTAAATCCCTTCGAAATGCGATTGCGAAGCTTAAAGGTGGGTTATCGACTAAATCACCGAGAAAATAAGTATTTAAAAAAGAATTCTTATACACGGGTTCTTATGGGAAATTAACCGGTTTCGTACTTCGGAACGAAAATTAACATGTATAAACTGAACTTTTATACAATATCAAATGTGCTATGGATTCCTTAGAGTGTCACGATTCCGTATAAAATATCAAAAAGGAACGTTATCGAAGTATTTGGGAGTGATTCCAAAGTCAAACACATCATCGCCACTCAGAAGTTACGGATAACCGGATGTAGCGGACGATGGTAGAAATCAACATAACCTCCAGTGTCAACCAACGCCGTTTCAACCTTGGTTTCAGCCACCCGATTTTTCGTGGCGGTTGTAGTCGTGGCGCAAAGATGGAATTTTCTATGTATTTTTTTGTTTTGTTTCGTGTCACAAATTTACCTTTAAAACGACCTAATTTAGCTCTGACCGTGTGATGATACAATACCACTACGCGTTCAAGCGAGACTCTGATGAGATATTTTAGTTAATACAATTTATGTCTTTTAAGTTAACGAATCATCTAAAAATACGTTATTATTCTCACTGTTATTAATTGACTGTGTAGATATATAAAATCGTTAGCGTTTACAGAATTTTCGGAAGAGTGCGTCAATTGACTAGTATGGGTCGCAAGGACTACCTAAAAAACGCACAAATGTTACAATCACGAACCAATTATTTTCTTTGGGTATAAACGAGTTGATGATTGTATTTAGTTCTAACAATGAAAAACTAAAAATACCGATGGAATATATAGTAGAGTTTGCAGTTGCTCGGATGGTCAACAAGCGTGTTGACCATCCGAGCAATACAATTGTATTAAACACCGATAAAAGTACATTTAGAGTTATTTACCAACCAATAAATCGTTTCCACCGATTTATTGATTCCAGCTCATCAATTATTGAACTGATTATGGATACAATCTGTTTGTTATTTGATGTAATGATACCGCTATTTTTTTCCAATCCATCAAATAATTTTTCTTATTCATCGAATGAGTAAATGGATTGTACTAATTAATGGTTGTGACTGATGATTAACGAAAGTTAACAGTGTGAGCATAATATTTGCAGTTTTCTTTTATGTTGTCTTGAATAAAGTGAAGCGAATATAATATTGGAGTACTCAAGATATATAGCACTTTAGGCTAGGATGACAGATTTTAGTAGTAACAAAATATCAGATTGGGTTTATGCTTTTTTTTGGGCAAGGTTTACACGTGCCTTATCCGCGATAGCCTATTTTAGCACGCTACCAACTACGCTATCAAAAACTTAGTAATTTTGAGTATTGA
The DNA here is from genome assembly GCA_949699805.1 of Tromatobia lineatoria. Classification (NCBI taxonomy): domain Eukaryota; kingdom Metazoa; phylum Arthropoda; class Insecta; order Hymenoptera; family Ichneumonidae; genus Tromatobia; species Tromatobia lineatoria. Next base: position 3,894,042 of record OX453035.1, on the reverse strand, counting down.
AATGGCATAAGAGATGTACAACTATTATCCTTTCTTTCTTACTTATAATTAACATAATGAAATATTCCATTGAATGCAATCAGAGCACGAATCGGATTGGAAATCGGATTTAAGTAAACACAATATTTGGATGAAGAGAATCTTTTTCTCACGAATAGAAGCTTACGTATCCGGATTTTCGAAGAAATGATATCGACATATCTATATAGAGGTCTAGTCTCGAACATCAATTGGCCGTACTACCAGCGCGACACACTCAAGTGTTTTTGATCAAATCAATCTCCGGAATGTCGATGTTGAGTTATCATCAGTGTTAGCGATCTAGTGCGGAATTTTTTGTTATTGAAAAATGTGTATTGAATTCCAAATCAGTCACTAAAATTCCAAAAACGCATGTTGATTATCATGCTCATCATTGAGTAATGGTTGATTTAGTAACCATATGTTGTCATTTTCCGTCAACGGATTAGTAAAATTCACACGCATACTAAATTCAATATGCAACTATTATTTTGGTAACGTTGATCTTACATTTCATGCAACAATGTATACTAAAGTTCAAATTGGGCATTAAAATTGCAAAAATGCATGTTGATTTTAATGTAACAATCTAGTAGTTATTGATTTAATGATCATGTGTTGTATTTTTCAATTGCCGGATTATCGAAATTCATTGATCTGTATTAAACTTAATATGGAAACATATTCATTTCAATTTTCTATACTGAGTTTTACAAAATACATGTACATTTGTATCCTAAAATCGCAAACTTTTCACAGTGTATTTTTCATATGCTACAGCCTTTAAAAAACTTATGACAGATCTGTCATAAATCCAGTCGAATATATCGACTTCATTTTCATAAAAGCGAAACTTTTATTATGATAAAGGCAAATATGAAATATGCATATAACAGTACTCAGCAAAAACTAAGTGAGCACGCGGAAATAATTTCAACGATGATGATGAAGAATCACTGTAAGATCTCGAGGCAATAATTTCAGGTCATACACCTGATGCAAGCAAAAAAAACAAATATAACCTCACCTCTGATGGAATGTCCTGGATTTTTCCATTAACCTTACATTTACAACGTAAAACTTCAGTTCTACTGATTGCCCGAACATCATAGTTTCCGACCCTAATTGATATATGTATTTATGATAATCAAAAGCAAATGTCCTATCTTGATTTGGTTCCAACCGTTATCTTATTTTTTTCTCAAAAGTAGTAAGTATAATGTTTGCGCGTGTTTTATTTACATTTATTTCTATTATTTCTCTAAGTAATTTATTTTTATTATAGTCAATCATTTTTTAAGAGAGTATACAAAAATCTGATATTTATGATTTAGAAAATACCAATATAAAAATATTGGAACATACCCACCCAAGTGCAATTACTATTAGTTTACTGTCATATTCGACGTTATAATAATAGTCGTGTCTCATAGAAAGTAAAGTTGAGCGTGATCATCAACGATAAATGAACAGGATCGTGTCTATAGTCCATATTACAGATAGTCTCGACGTCACAATAACTTGCAGAAAATAGTTTTGTTCTATGGTTGGAGCTCGTATATACTCGGTACACGGTTACACGCACTGCTGCCTATGGCCACTCCTGCGCCACTGGTACGCGTATATATGTCTAGGAATGTCGTACAAGTAGCGATACGTCAGTTTAAAAATATTGATTCTGTGGTAGCGATATGTCAGTGTAAAAATATCGATTCTGTGGTATCGATATAGCATTTAAAATATATCGATTCTGTAGTATCGATATAGTATTTAAAATATATCGATTCTGTGGTATCGATATAGTATTTAAAATATATCGATTCTGTGGTATCGATATAGTATTTAAAATATATCGATTCTGTGGTATCGATATAGTATTTAAAATATATCGATTCTGTGGTATCGATATAGTATTTAAAATATATCGATTCTGTGGTATCGATATAGTATTTAAAATATATCGATTCTGTGGTATCGATATAGTATTTAAAATATATCGATTCTGTGGTATCGATAGGGCACGTAACATTTGAACAGAAGACAAAATATCTACGCCAAAATATCTGACGACATAAAAACCGGACGACAAAATATAAACGTCAAAATAACTGAACACATTACTACACATTAGAACAAGTCCAATTTTCATACATCATTTCCAATTTTTTATTTCGAGAAAAACAAAAAAATGACAGACACGGAAAAACTTTAAAAAAATACATTAATTGTTGAAATAAGACAATATAATACAAAATATCGCAGATTTTTTATAGAAAAACATCTGTCTAAAAACGCATCCCGTGATTAATGGACACCTCCTAACATCGGGAATCAAATTCCATTAAATATATCTGAATACCTTGTCATTAATTCGTCACCCATATATGTCAGGAGGTCTTCGCCGCTGCGATACGTACCTACGGCCAAGAGTAGACGCACAGTGACCTCACCCAATGACGACAGACGTCCGTGAATTCCTTCCGTGCCTCTAGCCGTCGCGCTACTTACATTGAGAATAAAAAGAGATGCCGATTAAAATCATTGAATCAGCGATGATTTTCTGACGTGTGTTCTCGAGCGAACAACCGATCGAGGAGCTACTGTAGCATCGACTTTATATCTCCTCGTCACCATCGTCGTTTTGAGCGTCATAATTGCCTCTGACTTGAGCAGACTGCTCGAGCGCTCGCGAGAGCGATCCAACAGCATAAGTCAACACTAAATATAGCTATGTTGATTCTTTTATCGAAGACTTTGCCGCATAGCATTCGCATGTGCTGACGACTGCGCATTCGAAGAGTCGTGATTAAAAGTTCACAAGATACAAGATATTATTTAAAAACCGATTTAAAACCTTTGTTGAAATCAATATGTTATGTTTTTGTATTTTCTTTAATGAAACTAATTGCAAAATACATAGAAAAGTTCATGTCAAACATTGCGGATTTGGATTTATCTTTCTGCCGTAAATAACTGGTGACCCTGTTTACAATTTTACACATCAACTGATCAATAAACTATGTTCGACATATTAAAAATGCAGAAATGTATCCAAAATTCGAGGTAACGACACTAAAACCAGCTTAGCCCTCCGCGATTGCGCGTTTTGGCTGTGGGGTCATTAAGACCCCGTGTGACCACAGAGGGTTAATAATTAGCAAGTTACTTGGAAAAATATAGTTTCCTTAATTTGTAATACATTTCTTTGGGTACGATTGCGTTATCAAACGATTCAACACCATATCTTAAGATTATCGAACGCGTACTCTGTTCACGGTCGACAGAGACGATATTTCGTATGTCGATTCGTTTTACAAAGCTGCGGCCAATTGAATGGTAAAAAGTAGATTAAGTACGAGGTCTCCTACATTCTGACTCATTTATACGTGTGTATATATATATTCGTGGTAATTGTAAATAATAGAGGGCAGCAGGAAAGTGTTTGGTAAGATGCCCACATGAAAAAAAAAAACTCGTTTTGACTGGCTGCATTGAATTTGTCTCGACGAGCTATGAATTAGCTCTGTATAAGGAGCCTTTTGCATTTGTGTACTAATAGACGTGATCACAAGGAGAATACACAGTAGGATATGTAAGCATATATAGTGTCGCCGCGCTATTGCCGACCGACTGGCTGGCTCGAATGCAATCAACCTGTCCTGAAAACCCAATGGCCCGCGAGCTGCTGCCGAGTATAGTAGAGTTCCCGCCTCGACCTTGACGTTCGAATAAGGACTTGTCAAGGTCTCAACGGCCTTGCGTAAGGCCCCGCGTAGTGCCATTGGCATAACGATTAACCGATTACATGTACGGGAATCTGTGCGAACTTTACCGCGTGTCGTCTTCGTTTCCTTTGCCACGTACTGTCTATATATCTTAGGGTGGTCGTTAATTTCGGTGTTGTCCGAGACGCCCCTTCATTTTGTTCGAAATAAATTCAAAAAAATCTGGTTAGAATTTGAGAGTTCTATCTCAACGGGAAAACGTGCCGGTAAGCACAAACTTTTTCCCTTTTAATTAACACGGAAGTTTTGGGCACAAATACTTTGAATTTTTTTTCCGAACCTCACAAAAGCGGGAAAAATCCAAATACTGCACGAATTGTATGTCAAGTAGTTGTACTTTGTACACAAATTTTTATGACTATCTCATCATAATATTCAAGACACTTGAGCCAGTAAAGTCATTAAAGCCGGCAAAAGCCTTTTTTTACAACTGACTTCGAGCTCTTTTCATTCGGTTACTTAACGTGCAAAATAATTCGAAACATCATGTCTTAAGGATTACTCTTTTTGATAGTGCCAATAAGAAATTTCGGAAAAAAAATGTTATCACAAAAAAATGGTTTTTTTGAAAAGTAATATGATTTCTTAAAGATTTTTTTTCACGCTAAGTGACCTTTCAGGACCTTTTAGCTTTGCTATAGAGGTTAAACCAATTAGATCGTTTTCTTAATGTCTGAACTTGAAAAACAAACTAGAGAGAATTTGTTTTTCCTTGCGTATAGTTCAAGATGGTGTATTTGGAATGGAAAAACTTTTATTTACCTGGAATGAATAAATTATTTGGAATCAATAAAATTTTGTTATTTGAAATGGATAACATTTTATTCATTCCAAATACACCCCATACTTAATGCAAATAAATTCTTCAGACCTAAAGAGACATTCGAAAATGTTTGTTATTAATTAAACTGAACTAACGTTATAGAAGATATTCGGATAAATATACGAATTCTACCCTTTTTTCATAAGCAATAATGAGTTATATGATCTTTCAAATGTTTGTACCAGAGATCCATATTTTTCGTACATCCTAAATATAATTTATTTTTGTGGGAGTGCGAACGTTTTGTCATCTCATTGTCAGCGCAACTTTCGCTAGTCCACGGTCGTATTGAAGTAATATAAAAATAGGCCGATCTTCGATAGGGTAGAAAGACCGGATGTGGCCACTTCAAGAATTTTCCCATTTTCAAGTACTTGTAATTGGGACCAAATATCATAAAACTGTCTTAAACCTATACTTATCATATCTGAGAAGAATATAATTTCAGATTTCTAGCATTGAAATCTTCATAAGTGTCGCGAAAACACTGGAACATAGAAAGAAAGTAGCATAGCCATTTCGCACCAGTTTTGGCGAGTAATGTTCCGGTTTTGGTCATGTCTAAGATTAGAATATCTCAATACTCATTGCACTTGAAACATTTTTAAGGCATGTTTAATCAATCAAAATCGTATTCTTATAAAAGCATGTAATTGCTCTATACGAAAATGTCTTTAGAGTACTTATACCATCTGTGAACCCAATTAACTAATCTTTTTTTACATTTGTCTCCTTTGTTTTGCACTTTCTCGTCGCAGCTTTCTTTGTCACAAATAAGCATACATGATATTAATGTTGTACTCTTTACACTTTTATTTTTACCAGAGGTTGTTCCGAAAGTAGATTTTCGAATTACATAATGATGGGAATCATTAACATGGAAGGTATTCCATCGTTTTACCTTTTTTTAAACTATACATTTCTATGGATATATTTTTGTTAGTGTTTTTTTAAAATTTGTTTTGTTTCGTCTTTATGAATATATAAATTGATTTAGTTATAATTGACGAAATATTAATGATTGTATTATCGTGGTAATTACTTATTCCATGTACCATTTGTGGCCATCGTATTTTTTATAAATTCATAGCTTGATTCTAAAGTTTTTCAATCGCCAGAACTCTTCATATCAGTAGTAGGGCTCTCACATGGAGCTGGACAAAACGGGTATCCGAACGTGTTCGGATATCCGGATAGTAGATTTTGAGACTTTAAATTCGGATAAACAAACTACTCGAACTATTCGAGTACTCGAACGGTTCAAACTATCTGAGTACCCGAACAGTTCGAATTATCCGAGTAGCCGAACGCCTCGAACTATCCGAATATTCGAATATCCGGATAGTAGATGTTGAGACTTCAAATTTGGATAAGCCAACTACTCAAACTATTCGAGTACCCAAACCGTTCGAACTATTCGAGTTCCCGCACAGTTCGAATTATCCGAGTAGCCGAACGCCTCGAACTATCCGAACGTTCGAATATCCGAACTACCGAGATACTTGAAAATTCTAGTTCATTGTCTGATTTTCAAGTCAGTGATAGGCTTATTTTTGTTGACGTGTAATTTAAAATAGACCCAACTGCGATTCGAAAAATATATATTTATTTTATGTTTATATCGATTAGCATAAGCTATTAATATGAACACATGCATCAGCGCATCAAGATCGTGTCATCTCTCTTTCTCTCTCTCTCTCTATAATACATATATCATACACACTCATGTTTTTCCTCTCGACAATAAATATAAATCAATTATTTTGTTCGCATCTACACTAAATAATTTTTTAAATCTCTGTTTTTTGTTTTAATTGTGATAGAACACCGAGAAAACATTTGTTTTATCGAATACAATTTCAACTTCAAGTATCCGAGTAGTTCGAATAGTTCGAGCATCCGAAATATCCGGTTAGTCCGAATAATGCGAGTAGCTCGGGTATTCGGATAGGCTCGCAATGGTCTGCTATTCGGATATGAAGTGTCGGATCCGTCAAGTCCGGATCCGTTCGAGTTATCCGACCGTTGGATAAAATTCAAGCACTAAACAGTAGTGCAATAGGTCTTAAAATTTATAATTTCCTTTTTTCCTAAACGGTGCTATCCATCGTTCTCAAATTTAATCAGACTATTTGCAAAGGGAGAATGTACATTCGCAAAAATTGTTATGACGGTGCTAGCATTTTAACTTTTCCCCACAAAAACCTTTATCTTACCAATGCGACAAGGGCGTGCTTATGCGCCGATCTCCCATTCCTGTGCAGCACGTGGTGCTATATACGGCCGTAGTAGACTAGTACTGCGTGTTGGTTACGTCTGGTGAAGCTCCTTGCTCCTACTGGTGGTGGTGGTGCTGCTGGTGCTGCTGCTCGCCAGTACCGTTGAAATCAATACGGAATACGCGCCGGTAAGTTCAACGCACCGACGGCGGCCGCACCACCGGGAGAAGAGAGAAGAAATGAAGAATAGAAAAGGAACGAAGCTCTTCCGCGAGTCCTCGTCCGGGAAGAGCTCTCCCAGTCTATCCCGGAGATACAAGTATAACAGCCTTTACGAAAAATAAAATTCGAACAGACGCGACACCGCCAGACGATGTATAAGATTTCCATATCATGAATTTTCAGCCCTTATGCTTCCTCGTCTTTGCTTTGCTCACGTAAATTCTTTTTTTAAGATATTTATTTTATCCAAAAAGGACGCAAAGTAGATCTTAAGGTAGTCCTTGCGACCCATACTAGTCAATTGACGCACTGTTCCGAAAATTCTGTAAATGCTAACAGTTTTATATATCTACACAGTCAATTAATCACAGTGAGAATAAAAACGTACTTGTAGATGCGTCGTAAACTTAAAAGACATAAATTGTATTAACTAAAATATCTCATCAGAGTCTCGCTTGATCGCGTAATGGTATTGTATCATCACACGGTCAGAGCTAAATTTTGTTGTTTTAAAGGAAAATTTGTGACACGAAACAAAAAAAAAGTACATAGAAAATCTAATTTTTGCGCCACGAAAAATCGGGTCGCTGAAACCAAGGTTGAAACGGCGCCGGTTGACACTTGAGGTTATGTTGATTTCTGCAATCGTCCGCTACATCCGGTTATCCGTAACTTCTGAGTGGCGATGATGTGTTTGACGTTGGAATCACACCCAAATACTTCGATAACATTCCTTTTTTATATTTTATACGGGATCGCGACACTCTAAAGAATCCATAGCACATTTGATATTGTATAAAAGTTCAGTTTATACATGTTAATTTTCGTTTCGAAGTACGAAATCGGTTAGTTTTCCATAATGGCCCGTGCATAAGAATTCTTTTTTAAATATTTATTTTCTCGGTAATTTAGTCGATAACTCAGCTTGAAACTTCGCAATCGCATTTCGAAGGGATTTAACTATTATATAAAAAAAAAAGTTAAATCTTAAAGTTCAGAAAGCTTAATGCGCATTATGTTGTCCTAATGGATTACTAAAAGTGTATAAAGTTTGAAGAAAATCCGTGACCCGAAGGTCGTGGCCTCCCCTTATTAGTTAATACAATTTACGTCTTTTTAGTTAACGAAGAATACGTTTTTATACTCACTGTGATCAATTGACTGTGTAGATATATAAAAATGTTAGCATTTACAGAATTTTTGGAACAGTGCGTCAATTGAATAACATGGGTCGCAAGGACTACCTTAACTCTGGTTTTTCAACTATTTATTGCCGTACTCATTAGACCCCAAATTGTGCCTAGTGCAATTTTGGCCTGAAAAATAAAATGTCAACATTCTGGAGGCCAGAATGCATGAAGAGACACCTAGATAAATGTAACTTGATACGACGTCTGAGGAACACCATCCCATCAGTAAACCAAAAAATCGGTTTCGTTGCTGCTCTATTACAATTACCCACTCAGCAATGTAACTGTTATGTAACAACACTGTTATGTAATAGTTACATTGCTGAGAGGGAAAATGTAATAGAGCAGCAACGAAACCGATTTTTTGGTTTACTGGGTTCATATTTCAACTTACGCATTTTTTTTTTGTTTCACCAGCTTTATAAAAAACTACTACTTGGTTCTTCGCAACGTTCACAGCTTGCCTCGTAATATTTCAACCGAAATGAATTCATCTGCAAAAAGCAGTAACCCTATCTTCTCGGTGATGTCTTCATGCCCTTTTGCTAGGAAGAATTTGTCAATATCTGCTAATAATCGATTATATTAACCGGTCTATGTTAAAGAGTGAATAACACGACACTTTTCACAGGTGCGCGTCCCATTACTGTTCAAACTAATGTATGTTTATCATTTTAGGACTTTTTCAATTATTTAAAATACTTTTTGCCGTCAAGAAAGCTTTCCTTATGAAAAAGTAATCTATAAAGTTCTACTTCCTATCCTTTACTATAATAATAGTAATTATTATTATTAGTAGTAGTGTAATTTTTCTGGTATCGCATCCCAGTGAACACAAAATTTCATTATGGCAATATAACATGGAAATTACATGTAATGTAAGAATGTTACACTTGTGATACGTTGCGATTATACAACATGGTAGTAACATGCAATTTTACAGTTGTTATATACGGGTCATATAACTGTTATTTAACATTTTTTAATGTAATATTAAATAAATGTACCGGTTATGTAACAATGTTATATTGCTGAGTCAGAAATTGCAACTTATATGTAATGTCCAGGCAATATAACATGTAATATTTGTTACATTACGGTTACATTGCCGAAATATAACAGTGTTTACTGGAATAAGCCGAAAAATATTTCAAATTATTTACGATAACACCCTCGATAACATGTAGAAATACAGATTACCCGTTTTATTTAAAATTCGGCGAGCAATATGTAAGAAAAAAAAGAGTTGTGGTGGGGAAGATGATGCGACGGTTGAAACGGAAATATTGAGAAGCCCGCAAATATTTTGGACTACTACCAAGAATCGATAACGACACTCTCGTGTATAAGAATTGTGACACCGGCGTCGAAGAGCAAACGAATACGAGACCGTATCGAGTGTGACTCATGATCAGTGAAACACTCGATTGAGACATCGGAATTTTCGTACGGGATCTCGTCACTCGAGCGATTATTGTTTTTTTTCAACGCGTATATGTTACGCACTACTATGCGTCACGGAATTAATTTTCCGCGATTCTTGTTATTTAACACTGGAATAACAGATATTCTAAATGTACTCATGGAGTCAAAAATTATCCGATGGTTTTTGCGCCGCGTATTACATTAAAAATGGTATCGTTTTCTTTTCTTGCTTTTTTCTTCTAAAAAAATTTATCCTCATCTGTAAATCTTCTTATAATTAACGATATCAAATTTATATTTTAATTAATCTTAATTCAGTATTAATTTCAAGAAGTATCCAGTTTAAAAAACACGTTTTGTGGCTCAGCCGTTAAACGGTAACTACATTGAAAATCGATTCAAGTGGAAATATCGACAGAATATCCACGGTTAACATTTACAATAAAAATCTGAGATGCCCTCAGAGAGCCATTCTGGTTTTGTAAATTAAACATTTGCCATGTTTAATTTACAAGGAATTTGAAGGATAAATCCTTCTCCAAAACCCGTACTAAAATATTGACGAAAAACGGGCAGTAAGAGCGTGGGCGGTTCGCAGAGGGGGAGGATATATTCGTAGACCAGACAGCGGAGACAACTCGATATCTGGTAATATTGATCGAGTTTCTGCTGGGGGCGCGAGACTGGCTGCTTTACCTAGCAGTGAACGCCCTTTAAAATCTCTCTCTCTCTCTCTCTCTTTTTCGCACACAGCTCGGCCTGTAAACCTCTCCGTTTCGACGTTTCCGTCGCCACGTGGTGGGTTCTATTCGCCGGGCGTGTGCCGCAGACTGCGCACGAAAAATCGATTCGCCGGTGCTGCACTCTCTCGCAGTCTTGTCTCTTCGACCCTCACTCGCCGCTCGATGACTGCCGACTACTATACAACTATATAAATATACTAGAGCAGCCCAATTTTTTTTTTCTATCGACTTCGCACACCATAAAACCGTCGTTTATATCATTCTATTGACAACGGTAAAAACATCGTGCAATTTTTTTTAGATGTCGCGCAATGAGTTTTAGTATTTCCCATTTGATTAACACGTAAGCAGTCGTTGTCTCGAGTTTCCAGGGGATTGACAATTTTCGTACAAAATAGACGGGGATAAAAATAGTGACATGAAATAGCTTCTTCAATTCTTCTTAATTCGGTGTATCATAGAGTATTTACTGCCACATACTCTCAAAGATATTTAACTTTGACTACAATAAATGCGTATAATTTGCATTTTTTTGCGAAGAACTCGGGCACAGTGGATCTTACGGCCATATTTATTAGTATCAAACTTGAAGAGAATACGTTCACCTCCAAAATTAAATAAGAATCATTCTCGTAAGATTAAACTTGATGGAATTATGATTTATTAAAGTTTAACTTCAGAGTATAACTCGTCGCGAAATGATTATTTTTCTCTATAGAATATGTTTTTCGTTACCTTAATTAAACAAATTAGTTGCATATACCTGTAATAGTCAATTGATTAATTAGGTATTTCAACTTTAATCAGGTTTTAAAAGTTAAAAATTATGCGTTGTAAAAAAAATACATTGTATTTCGTTTATTTTCGTCACGCATCATTTTTGAGTTTTGTTCAAGTTTATATAGGAGCCTCATCCATTTAAAAAATACCTGATTAACCAATTTTTTAGAAAATTCAATGTTCTTCAATTCAATGACAAACCAAAAAGACAATAGGAATATTGTCTTTTTGGTACTAACATCAGTAGTTGATAAAAGTTAAAAATACAGAAACCACGACTTTGTTGCCCTGTAACTTTGTTAATATCAAAGATACGAAAAACTTTCCAACGAATTTTTTGTAGTGCGTCAGACGGACGACAACATTTTTCTTTAACTTTTCTTTGAGCTAATTCAATAGGTTAGCTAAAAAATATTTAATAAAACGGAACATTTACAACATAAAAAATTTCAAGGCTCTGTAAAATATTGAATATTGATTAATATAAAATATTAAATTGGTCTCAATAAGACTTTTGTTAGAAATTTAATGATTCATAATATGTAGTCGTTGATTATATGGAAAAAAGATTTCTTCTTAAGTTCAGGAAGACGGAATGAAGAAAAAATCACTTTCCTGTAAAATATGCATTGTCAATAATTTTACCGTGGAAAATGGCTGTATCTTTTCAACGATTTGTTATCCCTTCATAAAAATAGCTCTCAACATTTGCTATTCATATACATAATTCGAGGAAATCAATACGACTCGAATATAGCGAGGTTTTTGCAACAACAAAAAATAATTAAAGAAAGTGATTTCGCTTCACAAATTGCCAGCAATGCGATTGCCATTAAAACAAAATTGTTGACATTCGATTTAAAAAGTATCAACTTTCTTGGTAGGGCCACTGAAAAAATTTGTATAAAATTCATCAAGGACTACTTTCGTGAAGTAGCCTTCATAGAAGGCTTATTTGCGATGATTATTATCATTACGTAACGATAATACACCTACCAAAATGTCTCATGATTTTTTGTTCTCCTTTACACGTCCGAAGCCGACGGTTTACGCCATGATAATAAATCTTGAAAAAGGACAACATCATGTAAAATTTCCTAAGAGATGTAGCGCGAAGAATTCTCACTGTCTATCGATGTATAACAAATTGTTGCAAATGCGAACAGGAAAACTTGCTTCATAATCCCATTATCTCTTCATTTTAAGAAATTCTCATATACGTATGCATATATACAGCTGCGAACGAGGAAAAAAATGCAGAAATACAGCGAGAGGAGCAAAGAGATAAAGATCATTTTCACCCCCGTATATAACCAGTCCCCTAACTCACAACCACTGATGCATTCTACGAACTACTACTCACTAATCCTTGTGGTTAGGCCCTATGTGACGTAGTAGCGGTGGATAGCCCACTGTCGTAGCCTTCGCGCCCTTGAATCTATTTTTAGGCTGACTACCCAGTCTCTCGTCCAACCCGGCGAGCACTCGACACACAGAGAAATCATTCTTCTTTATATGTCCGCTGGAGCAAAATCTGTAATGATCAACGAGTGAACAAAGGGTTTCCCTATTCCCGATAATAGTTCGTTAAGGAAATGAAATGCTGAAAGTCGTATATAGTAGAGTAGTGTCCAATTCCGTCCGTAAAAAATCGATGGGTACAAAGACTCTCATTTTCGATCCAAGTATTGCTGAATATTCGTTCTCTGATAAGCTGTCCGATTAAGGTAGTCCTTGCGACCCATACATTGTATTAACATACATTGTATTAACTAAAATATCTCATCAGAGTCTCGCTTGAGCGCGCAGTGGTATTGTATCATCACACGGTCAGAGCTAAATTTGTGACACAAAACAAAAAAAAAGTAGATACAAAATCTCATTTTTGCGCCACGACTACAACCGCCACGAAAAAGCGGGTCGCTGAAACCGAAGTTGAAACGGCACCGGTTGACACTGGAGGTTATGTTGATTTCTACCATCGTCCGCTACATCCGGTTATCCGTAACTTCTGAGTGGCGATGATGTGTTTGACGTTGGAATTACACCCAAATACTTCGATAACATCCCTTTTTTTATATTTTATACGGAATCGTGACACTCTACGGAATCCATAGCACATTTAATACTGTATAAAAGTTCAGTTTATACATGGTAATTTTCGTTCCGAAGTACGAAATCGGTTAGTTTACCATAAGAGCCCCTCATAAGAATTCTTTTTTAAATATTTAATTACTCAGTAATCCAGTCTATAACCCAGCTTGAAACTTTGCAATCGCATTTCGAAAGGGTTCCGCCACTATTACATGGAAAAATGTTAAGTCTTAAAGTTCAGAAAGGTTAATGCACAAGGACTGACTTAACTGAAACTCGTGCTTACCAACAAGCAGCTTCAAGACATGTTATTGTATTTGGACGATTCTCGGATGAGAAAGATTTGTAGGTTAGTTGAGGTTATTTCGGGAAGGGCACTGCAACTTTATTGCGTGAAGACGCTTAAGAAAAATTGTAAATGCTCGGCAAAGCAAATTGCGTCGAAGTGCGATGTTTAAGAGAAGAGTGTCATACTTCGGTCGTTTTATTTCCCGGACAACGAAAAAATTGTAGACGACGGAAGAAATTGAAGGAAAAGCTTATAGAGTCTAAAAAAATATCATTGGCTTCAGTGCTTCATGAGGCAAACGCCCGGGGGAAAAGGGTCAGAGGCAATGGTAAAAGATGATGAAAGCTAATTATTGTGATTGAAGGTTTTTATGCATGAACTGGTATATTTAATTCATTGCGAAAACGTAATAGAAAGCTTTTACAGTTATATCTAACGAAAATTATTTTTAAAAAACCAATTTATGCATAAAAACTTCCACTGCCGGTACATTAAATTTCATGCAATTTTCTTTGCAGTGGAGAAGTCGGGACAGTTAGTGGAAAAAATAGAGGCAGAAACGGCAAATAGGTATTGGAGCAGTTTATTTTTGCTTCCCATAGAGGAAGCTCTGATTTTATTTCCATCGTCATTTCGTTTTCAAGGAAAATGTTCCAGCGGCAAAAAATGTGATAAAATAATATAACATCAACTGGGAAACTGTGCGGATAGCGCGTATGGACTAATCCTTTTTTTAAAAAGACATAGTATAGGCTAATCGTTTTTTAAAAGAGACATAGCCCATGGAAAGTCGAAATATCGAAGACCCAAGCCAGCAGTATTATGAAGGCATTTCTAGTGTTCTGATTGGTCGTCGATGGCTTTGCCATAAACCCAACTTCAGACTATTATAATCGTTGCAGGATCACGCGTGACGCGCTATCTGAATTGCTGTTTTTTCGCAGTTATCAAATAAAATACATTTTTTCCCTCGAAAATAGATTTTCTTTACCTTCTTTAATGGTTCTTCATAAAAAAAAGAACATTTCACATCGAAAGTCAATGATATCGGAACACTGAAGCAGAAATAGTGTCACGTAAAATGTCGAATGGTATAAACGTGCAAATGTCATGTTTATCCATAAGAAGAGACAAGTGAAAGGAAAAGAGTGCGAGCAAAGCGAGCACGTTGTTGCTAGTATTCATACAAACGTCTCGAATGTAACGCTGATGGGTTCGCGAGGAAGGAGAGCACGAATTTTAAGCGATTTCGTTATTTATCTTTCACTTTATTGCGCCTTGGTCTTGAATTTGTAACGTATCGTAATAAATGAACAACGAATAGCTTCCAAGTGGCCTCGACCCGTCGGGTCTCTCTTGCGATATATATTGCACTGGTTTATGCTGCGATGTACTTTAGTGCAGTGTATGCGCGTCGTATCGTTGCCACCGCAGTGACGAGCGTCGTAAAAGTGCTTTAGGTATATCCTCTTGAAGCCGTCGAGTGTCTTCTCGAGGCCCCAGACCCGCACTCCGGGTGCCCGTAGCAGCAGTTGATGCTGCTGCTACAACCAAGGAGGATCCAAGGAACTCTTTCTCCTCTCCTCGGTACAATCTCCCTGTGCGGAGAGTAGACGAAATTCCGAGAACGATTTCGGCCTCGCCGCAGAACCAACGACCAAAAGCTGCTCCCTCTATACCTGTGTACCTCTCGTATTTGTACTACAGCCGAGTATACTATGTAGTTTGCTTTCTGAGATACGCCAATGGGTCGAGTCACCGGCGCAAACCGCGCTGCTAAAATATCCGAACGCGAAGATCAATGCTGTTCGCAACTTTACTGCTTACTTGAAAAAATTGAAATCAAGAAAATCATGTAAAACTTTTTTTATTTTTTAAGGGAGTTGTCACGCTACGTGCTAGTCGAATCAGTGCTGAATTTTAAAAAGCTTTTCTACTAATTATTGTGGTTCAATTGACGATTTTTGTTTCCTCATAGAGGAAGCTTTGTTTTCGTAAACATTTTTTTTTTTTTCGAGATTTTCATGTAAACATACTCAGAATCACGTTAAACGTCGAGAAAAGTGGTCTAGAAAATATGTCTGTATGTATGAATGTTCCAGACACCGAAAATTCAATTGTCCATAACTCGCGAACGGCACGACGGATCGAACTCAATTTAGGCACACAACTATAGTATTGACTCCTCTGTAATTGACGTGATTTTTAACTAAACGTATCAATGTATACAGATTTTATAAAAATTTTAATTAAAAAAAAATGTCGTGACGGCACTAATTTTCGTAAAAGTTCGCCAGTTTAGCTAGATAGTTATTTATGAATAAAGACACGTTAAATGATGTTTGGTATTGAATTTCAGCAAAATCAGTAAAACGGTTCCGATTTTATAGAATTTTGAATTTGTCGAAAAAAATAATTTTTTCTCTAAATCACGTCGTATCTTAACAAATGAACCGAAATGTTCTACAGTCAAAAAATACCATACGGCCCTGTTACGTACGAAATTTGGTGCTGATCGGTGAAGCCGTTTGGATTTTATGGCATTTTTTATTTTCAATTTTTCAAGAACTCTTGAAGAGGTTCTAAGATCTGCAACAACGCACGTGACGCGCGAGCCGATCGAATGATTCACCTCAATCTTCCACGCGATATCAGTTCACGGTGTTAGTACCGCGAACTGATATCACGTATCACTAGGACAAAGCCGTCCAGGAGCTTGAGTATGGAGCGTCGAGTTGGCGAGCTTGAAAGTCGAATTGCGTGACAATTAAGTCTCATCTCGGCTTTCTACTTTCTACACATGTTATTTTACCAGGTACTAAGCTAAGAAAAAAACCGGACATCCTTTCTTTAAGCGTTATCGTTCTTTTATTCCTCCTTTTGCCTACATCCTCGGTACACTGTGCGTTTTACAAAGCGCAGATGCAAATTACTAATGAGTAAGGTGAGATTATGCTGTGCAAATTTTTAGTTTTTCTTCCTCATAGAGGAAGCTTTGTTTTCGTGATTTTTTTTCGAGATATTCATGGTAACATACTCAAAATCACCTCAACCGTCGAAAATCGTTTCGCACGCAACTAGAGTATTGACTCTTCTGTAATTGACGTGATTCTCAATTCAATATATCAATGTATTCAGATTTTATAGAATTTTGCAAAAAAATGCGATCGCTTTGACTTTCGTAAAAGTTTGCCAATTTATGAATAAAGACACTTTAAATTATGTTTGGTATTGAATTTCAGCAAAATCGGTGAAACGGTTCGGATTTTATAGAATTTCTAATTTTTCGGAAAAAAAAAACCTCTAAATCACGTTGAATCTCAACAAATGAACCGAAATGTTCTACAGTCGAAAAATACCATACAACCCTACTACGTACGTAATTTGGTGATGATCGGTAAAGTCGTTCGGATTTTATGGCATTTCAAATTTTTAAATAAATGTACATTTTCGCTCATAACTTCCGCAAAAGTTATATAAGAGAGTAAGATAAAAATTTGTACTTAATCAAAATGCGATGTGAGGGTGTTTTAACGGTTGTTGTGCTGCACACAATATGGATTATTAAAGGGAGAAATAATTAAGAACCAAGAAAAGCTGCAAAGTAGAACTTTGCAAATTGCTTCCTCATTATTTTTCGGTTTTTACAAAGCTTCCTCCATGAGGAAGTATGTGAATTGATTTTGGCTTCCTCACAGTGGAAGCTTTGAAATAAAACCAAAAAATAATGAGGAAACAATTTTCAAAGCTCAACTCTCCATCCTTTTTCTTGTTGTTTTCGTTTGATCAATTGCTGGAATTAAACTATTGTAACTTTTCCCTATGAGCAAGCCGCAAAATTAAGCGCCGTGCTCAGTCGGCTATTTTATTCTTTCTCCATTTCATTACTTATTTCACAAAGCTGAGATGTAAATAACTTATGATTAAACAGTGATGCTGTGAGAATGACGAATTCGTGCCGATAGGAGTATGTGTTGTGCACAAAGGGTGTTGTAGTAAGTAATAATAGTAGTAGTAGCAGTACCGGGGCCTCATAGAACCGCAGTATCGCTTGACTCTTACTATACACCGTGTACCGTACCGAAAGCGTCGGGTTAGGTGTTCGCACGGCTGGCTCTAAGAGCTCGTCGTCGTGAGCGCGCGTTAGTAAACCGTGTTCTTGTCTACGTGCACAGGCAACGCTGACTACCACACGTACCAACCGGCTCCGACGGTTAGTCAGGGCTCCCCTCGCAACGTAGCGTCGTACACGCTTCCAGGAGGGCGCATTATGCTTTCGTTCTCGCTCATTCTCTCGATTTTGCCGCATCTCTTCGTCTCCCTCCCTCCTATCGTACAGTTTGAAGCGGCATTTGGAGAATCTAGCCGGCAGCCGGCCAGCGCACCAATGGGAGCTCGGCATTCGTTTTATGCCCATATATGGCAAGAGCCGTGGTGGTCGTTGGTGGGGGGAGAGACCGGCCTGGACGATTCCATTTTACGATCCCCGTAGGGGTGTCAGTTGCCCAGCAACATTTAAATCGATGATTATTAAATATTTAAAAGCCTTTCAGCCTCGTTCAATGTTATTCGCCATTATATATGCGACGATCTACGACAATTTTCACCTCATAGCTTCAAGATTTAAGGTCTAAATCTCTTTCCGAATAGTCGATGTATCGGTTGGCTCATGGAACTGCCTTCCATACCCACGGGAAAGTCCAATGGTCACGGTGCCGGGCTGCGATTTCGCTCACAGTCCTCGCAACTCGCGTCCCGTCTCGACTTGACGAGAGAGTCTCCCTCGCAACGTTTCGTTGTCGATCTTCACGCAGCGTTGACGCATCGAGAGTTCGCGCTAACTC
The DNA here is from genome assembly GCA_949699805.1 of Tromatobia lineatoria. Taxonomy (NCBI): domain Eukaryota; kingdom Metazoa; phylum Arthropoda; class Insecta; order Hymenoptera; family Ichneumonidae; genus Tromatobia; species Tromatobia lineatoria. The sequence continues at coordinate 3,875,607 of OX453035.1, read as the reverse complement.
GCACGATTTCTATAATTAAAAACTCGTGCATCACTCTTGTATTCCACGGTCGTTGAGCCGAGGTCGTATTCTTCGTTTTTCGTGAAGAGGTGAGTCAGATAATACGCCTTTTTTTTTCGTCGTTATCATCGATAGCCACGTAACATTGCCGATTTTTCGCGGATTAACGAGGTATTCGCCCGTGGAAACTGACAGAAAGTTCGAGAAGCACTACAGCGAGATAGCCCGAATATTATTTCGAATGAATATCGTTTAGCGATCGATTAAAGTGCCGGGTTAACCTGAACGCCGGCTATGGCAGCCATGATGGCAGGGCGTTGCTCTCCTCGTGGCTTTGTCACTTATCATTGCTCTAGAATCTTGGATAACAATTTTGTAAATCGTTTCAAACGCAATTACGTAACGAATTTTGTTTTTTTTTTCGCGCTCCGTGGCACGAAAATTTCGTGGCTGAATAGCGTATTTAAGATGTTTGCGTGCGCATCGGAAAAGCCGGCTTCGGCATCGCGAAGAGAAAAGCATGCGGGAAACCGGCGAGGATTTATTTATCACATATTGCGGAAATTTTTCAAGCGAGAAAATTTCGAGATTTTTTCGTCGCTATTATATTCAGCCGGCTCCGCTTAAGCGTACGCCATGATGGCAGGGCGTTGCTCTGTCCGTCTACGGTTACCCTCGTGGCATCATCGCATCTCGTTAAAAAAAAAAAAAAAAAACTTGAAAGACACTTAATAATATCCATTCGCTGTAAAAGAAATCTTATTACCGCAAGTGGAATTATTTTGTCGCAAATTCACTAGCATTTACGTTGGATATAATATGTTATATTTAGATATTATCTGGCAACTTGGTCGGCTAATCCTATTTCGAACAATGTCTATTTACCGCAAGCGGAATAATTCATATTGGACATTATTTGGTATATTACTTCGGTTTTAGTACATTCCTCCGCTAATTTGGTATTCGATAATGTCTATTTGTGGTGAAAGAAATTCACACGTAGAAAATGGACATTATTTGGTCGGGATGTTACTTGGATATAAAATTAAATGCTCTCAAAAATGTCTCGTAGCTTGACATAAACTTCCGTCACTCCGTCAGGTTGTCGCGAAGGTCAGCAGGTGGTCAGTAGTGGCAACGAGTCGCGGTGCAAGGTGGTCGAAGACGTGGCAGACTATAATTAGAGTCTCTCTCTCGGTCTCCGTTGCACCAGCGCTCGAAGCTTCTTCGAGAGTTCACACGTAACCAACACTAACCTACCGTCCATACTACGCGAGCCGATCCATTTATAAATTTAACGAAAACTATGCGGAGACACACGCTGCGTGCGCTTGAACTTGAAGAGCCAGGGGACGGAATTAGTTCATTCACGAGATTCCCGTTATTTCTAGACACTCAGGATTTTCCGCAACGTCTTGAGGTGGCTGGACCGCTTTTTGCACTCGTGATATCTGTGTTAATTTGTTTAAAAACGTTTCTGCAAATTTGCAGTGTTTTAATAAACTATTCCAAGTAGTTACTCAGTTAGCAACATTACTTATCAATAAATAGTTATTCACAGTTAAAATTTGTGAATAAAATCTATGTATATTTGCAAATGTCCCTGGAATGTTTGCTCAGTTTTTTTAAAAACCGATTGCACAGTATTAATAGTCGAATTATCATGAACAATAGCTCATTTTTATCATTGGAAGGTGCTTTATCGGTCGGTCGTCGAATTTGAGGAAATGGTAATTTGTTGCTTAAAAATTAAAACTGCTTAAGTTTCGTTTCTAACATATCATCACCCATAAAACCGGCTGTAACTTTTGAAGAAATAATATTGCAAAAAACCTGGAAGATCAATCGATGGAGCATTTTCCAACGAATGAAATAATCGATTATCCGTCAAAATCCAATCAGTATTAGGCTTGAAAAAATAAAAATATAAAATTAAAAAAGCTCCACCTAAAACACATGTCATAGTACATTTGCATATATCTGTCGATTTTTGTCTCAAATGTGGCTCTGGAATTTAGTAAAACCACGAAACTGTCGACTGAATCATAAAAACATGTAGAGAGGTTTTTTAAAAATTTACTATTAATTCAAATAATGTGAAGCACACCAACCTCCTCAATCGCGTTTTCAATCTTCACCACACCTTTGTGAAGCGACTGGTGCGCTGCTGCCTGAAACTCGATGAGGATTTCTCGGAAGGTCGTTGTTCCCGTTAAACTTATCTACCTAAACTCGTGAATTCTCTGGCTAAAGTAGAAAGACGCGTATTTCTTAATAGTACGTTTCCGCTTAAATTTCCGATATCTTTGAGTGCGGAGCTCCAAGAATCACATGCAAGATTTGTCAGAAGGCCTTGCGTTCCATCGTGTCTATCCACGTGACTTGTGTCATACGATGACGTGTGCGAGATTCGATTCTCAGAAGAATTCAATTTATAATAATTCTTTTGCTAATAAGCGACGAAATTGAATTTCGAATAATTTTACATTCCCTTTGATGATCAAATTATATTATCGGGTGTATGGATTCTTATCTTTACTTCTGTGATGAAGCTATAAGTTATTTATAAATCTTGGAAAAAATTTATGTTCGCCACAGAAATTATTTACAATCTTATTTTTCATCTATTTACAACAATTTCGAATATTTTTCCTGCTGTCATAATTATTGAGTTTTAATGTTTAGAATCTCTTGTAACTCGGATGGTGTTCAATCTCGATCAGTGAATTTACATTCTGTCATCTTAAGGTCGCTGCATGTTGACATGAAATCTTTTTTCATTTGCATGAATATTTGGGACGTTATTGAAAAATTGCTTTTTTTAGCTCGAATATTGAATAATCGATATTATTGTTTTTGACTTTCTTTTTATTAAAACGTACTATTTTAAAACAAAGATCGAGGTTACAACAAATTTCGTTCAAACGTTCTAAAGATCGAAGTCCAATTTTCCTAACTACGTGAGAAAAGAAGCAATTTTCATTGATACCGAAACGCCCCAAATTCTTATCACTAATTTTATCTCGATGTTGAAATCGTTTTCGATAATAAAGAGTTTCTTAAAAAAATCGGAGATTCTCCAAATTTCGTTCCTAAAACTCGCGAACCGGAAGTCTTATTTCTCTGCTGTATGAAAAAGAAAGATTCATTGAAAGCCGCAGCCGGCATTTTCAAACACGCGGGGGTGACGTGTGCCGAAGGGGCGACGGTCATTTTGGCCGCGATGCACTCGGTCGTGCTATCTGACGGTCGCGGGGAGCGACGCGAAGGGGAACTAGCCGGGGCCTCGTCAGCGGTGTGGGGCAAGCGGGGAAGTGGTGGGGTTTCCCCTCCGTGACAGTGCACTACCATATATGGTAAAGAAAGCCGGGATTGGCCGAGGGTGTGCTGCCCTTATTGGCCGATGCCTCAGAGTGGGGTTAGAGATCCCAACCGCCGCCACCACTTTCGTATAATACACTGGTCACAGCTCCGCAAAGCTACACTCTGTGTTTGGTGCTAACCAAAGCTAGTACGGTGCGGCAGTCTGTAGTGTTACGTCCTAACTTGTACATATTTTTTACTCGAGTTTAAAGAAAACCGTAAGTTTTATGATCGGAAGTACTTATCACAATATACTTCAACTACTATAAAGGATACAAAAAACGAAAACCCATTAGGACATAATTATATAAGCGAAGGATTACTACCGCGTTAAGTTCGAAAAAGAAAAAAAGGAAAGAAACAAACAAAGGGAAGGAAAAGTGTTACCGATTTCGGATTTTTCCGTAACTTAGCGAACGTGTGTGAAAACCGGCGATCAGTGCGTGGGCGAAAGTTGCTCCCAAAATGTAACGCTTTTCGCCGTGAATAGTTTTTAGTTAGTGTGGGTGTCGAGCTAAGATGGGATTCAATGGGAGAGGCGCGTTATTTCATGATTGTGTGCCTTTTGAGGAGTGTTGTATGTGACGTACTCTGCACACACCCACTTGTGCGGTGTAATATTTGGTCACGAGAGTTTCCTGGATATATTCATTATGCTTAGTGGAATTTTGCAAGAAGTCTCGCGCGGTGAGATTCTTCATAAGTGGTTTATGGAACGTCCTCGACTCCTCGCGGCGTTCTATCATTCGCGAAATTTATAATCGCCGACAGAGGGCGGAGGGGAAGGGTTCGGAGAGTATCGACCGTTGAACGCGCCGGGGTTGGGCGGGGCAAAGCAGGGTGCGGTCCTGGTCGGCGACGACCTTTGCCGATCTCGTAGCGACGTTTGTGTTAACTCTCATTCTCAACAATATCTAAAAAGAAATCTCGTAATTAAGAAGATAATTATTTTTCCGAATTTTTTTTTTTTTTAATTCGATACTCAAAAAACATCATCTGCGATATCGTAACCGTCGAATAAGCATCGCGTGGCGTCACGACCGCCATCTTAAATCTTTGGAGCTTCACGTGGCTCACCGGTTATAGTAATCGGGTTATCTGAGCACAAAATAAATAAATAAATTGTAGGCGATTTTTTTTTAGGTGAAATATAAGCGAGGTCTTAACATGTAAAATATATGGAAAAAAAAAAAAAAAAAAAAAAAAAAAAAAAAAAAAAAAAAAAAAAAAAAAACGTTAATAGACGCGATGTATATTGGATATATAATAATAATAACCGCGATGTATAAAAATGAAAGGTCTTGTTAGTCGCCATGTATAAATAAATACATGCGAAATATGTGAAATATATATCGTACAGATAGCGACTAATAAGAAATATATAAAACACCTAGATACAAAGAAGTATTAATTCTATCGAACCTCCAAATATGCTAACAATCTCGTTATTCGTTTTTACAGATAAAATCACCACAGACCAAACATGTGTGACGAAGAAGTTGCCGCACTCGTCGTTGATAATGGATCCGGTATGTGCAAGGCCGGTTTCGCCGGTGACGACGCGCCTCGTGCCGTCTTCCCGTCGATCGTGGGCAGGCCGCGTCACCAGGGTGTGATGGTAGGTATGGGCCAGAAGGACAGCTACGTCGGTGACGAGGCCCAGTCTAAGAGAGGAATCCTCACCCTTAAATACCCGATCGAGCACGGAATCGTCACCAACTGGGACGACATGGAGAAGATCTGGCATCACACGTTCTACAACGAACTCCGAGTCGCCCCTGAAGAACACCCCGTTCTTCTGACCGAGGCGCCCTTGAACCCAAAAGCCAATCGCGAGAAGATGACCCAAATTATGTTCGAGACGTTCAACACCCCAGCGATGTACGTCGCCATCCAGGCGGTCCTCTCGCTGTACGCTTCCGGTCGTACCACCGGTATCGTTCTCGACTCCGGTGACGGTGTCTCTCATACCGTTCCAATCTACGAGGGATACGCCCTTCCCCACGCTATTCTCCGTCTCGATTTGGCCGGTCGCGATCTTACCGATTATCTCATGAAGATCCTCACCGAGAGGGGATACTCATTTACCACCACTGCCGAGCGGGAAATTGTTCGTGACATCAAGGAGAAGCTTTGCTACGTCGCCCTCGACTTCGAGCAGGAAATGGCCACCGCCGCGTCGTCTTCGAGCCTTGAGAAGAGCTACGAACTTCCGGACGGACAAGTTATCACCATCGGCAACGAGAGATTCCGCTGTCCCGAAGCTCTGTTCCAACCGTCGTTCCTGGGTATGGAAGCGTGCGGCATCCACGAGACGACTTACAACTCCATCATGAAGTGCGACGTCGACATCCGTAAGGATCTCTACGCAAACACCGTTCTCTCCGGAGGAACCACCATGTACCCTGGAATCGCCGACAGGATGCAGAAGGAAATCACCGCCCTTGCGCCCTCAACCATGAAGATCAAGATCATCGCGCCGCCCGAGAGGAAATACTCCGTATGGATCGGAGGATCGATCCTCGCTTCCCTCTCGACCTTCCAACAGATGTGGATCTCCAAGCAGGAGTACGACGAGTCCGGCCCATCCATCGTCCACAGGAAGTGCTTCTAAGCTCTCTCTCTCTCTCTCCTCTCCTACTATCTTACGATTCGTAATGTTCATCTTCGTGATTGTCAGCTCGCCGATATAAATCGATTAAAACCGATTGTTCAACGGGGAGAGAAACACGCAACGAGCGCTCACGATAAAAACACGAAACAACAAACACATAAACACACATGTCCGTCGATCCTATTTACTTTTTGCGTATACCGTCGTCGTCATCTAATTATTATCCTGTGAGCGATAACCGTATTGTCTTATTATTATTTTTCTTCGATTCTTCATTACATTCAACGACTACGGACCGGACCGGCGGTCTCTGTGATTTTCACATCGCGCCGCTTTAAATTCTTTTTCACAGGCGGACGTAACATCAACTTCCGCGTTCCTTTCCGCTGATGCTGCGTATTTCATCATTTTTTAAATATTTTGCTAAATGCGGAGGAACTTAATATGCGGCGCTTTGTATCGCGGAGATTCGGACGAGTTATTAAAAGCAGAATAAACAACATAAACGAACACCGGGACTTACCTCGCTGCGCGCGCATTTTTATCATTCTTATTCATCGTTCACATTTCGAGAACACGCGACCAATTCTATCATTCTAGCAACGCGGTTCTATCATTGTATTATTATATTTACTTTATTATTAAAGAGAAAAAAAAACAACAAAATTAAAGACAAAAACATTACAAGATAACAAGAAAAAAAAGCGAACGATTATCTTCGATTTGTACTCGCAAAGCTCGAGAGCCAGTTTGTATTATATTGGAGTAACAATGTCAGTTCACGGTGTGAACTAATCTATTTCTATGAATGTATTATCTAATTTCTGTTTCCCGTCTTCGTTTTCACTCTTCGGAGAGACTTAATCGCGTTGTTAGGGAATATCGTTAACGATATACTTCACACAGTTCATCGTCCTTTTAGTTTTTTGTCCTCATCCCTGCGAATATCACCAACTTTGTCATACTTTCGTTTCTGTGAAATCACGCAAGCCGCGTTTCCGACTTTTTTTCTTTTTGTTGTCGTTTTTCGTGAAAAGTTTAAAGGACGGCGACGAGGGTGCCACCGGAACTACCTTCTTATAATAATCACTTATAAGAGGTCGATCTGGTCTTGCGTCCCTTGGTGCGCGGGTTTATTAACCAAAACCATGCATTCCGCTATTCGTAACCATAAAACGAAAGTTCGCACTCGGACGCAACTATTTTCCACGTTAAATCGAGTGCGAGGAACTCTCCAATCGCATCGAAGGGCTTAACGATGCGTACATTCCGGGCGAAGATAGGCCTCCATTTGTCGATATGATGCGTTTTTTTTGTTCCCTATTTTATATACCGTTACCGAAACGTCGAAGGATAAATAAGCTAAGGAGAAAAGCAGGTATAACTAATATACTACTCTGTGTAACGAAAACAACATCAAAAAGACGAACCGAGACTTGGAAAGGGAAGCAACAGCGGAAAAGTACCCATCTTATTCTATACACACGCAATGGGATATTTTTCGATCGGAAAAGGGCAGTAATTGTCATGATTCAATTAAAAAAAAAAAAACCAAGATAGAAAACACTCGCTCAAACGATTGATACGATGCTGGAGAACAAAACGTGGAAAACAATTAACACGAATCAATGATAAGGATAAAATGTGAACATGCATTGAAGACACGGATTCGACCCCGCAAGCGTAGCCAAAGTATTATAATTTATTCCCATTGTATTGTGCAAGACCATTCTCACGTACACGAACTTTAAAGACTACTCTAGACTTATGGGATTAATAAAATAAAAACTCTTTGAAAAAAACATACAACCGAAAGGAGAAACAGCTTATCAATTATCGACTCTATGATTTTGTCGCGACTTAGTTTAGTGTCTTTAGAGTTAATACGCGTATGCGAGAGCCTCCAAGCATCGGATATCTGATAACATGGAGCAACCTGCAACCTCGAATTTTTACCCTTCATCAAAGAACAAAAAAAAAAGGGGGAAAATTTTCAGCGATATTTCTTCGGACGTGGAAGAAAACCTACATCTGAACGCGGTTCCGTAGCTGGCATCGAATTTTTTTTCGCGCATTCCTTAATCGTAAAAACAAACTAAAAACTAAAAGAATGAAACAGAATCCCGTAGCTTTTGTACCGTTCAATGTCATTGAATATTGTAACCTAAGATTTGTGGTAACACCTACGAATAATTATTCTAAGAATTAGGTTTATATTTTCAATTTAATAATAAAAATTATTTTCAATGAACGATGAACATCGGAGCGCGCTACTAATCTTTACATCCATCAAAAGCTTTACTTTGTAGTCTCGTTCGTTGCATCGCGATACGGCGATTTGTGAGGCTTTTTTTTCGTTGCGCTCGTTATCGAGGTATTTTAAATAGTCGACCGCGTTATCCGCTGAACCGCGAAGCCTCGTTTACCTTCGGAAATCTTCGGACTTATCTTTGTGCCAATCTGAGTATAACAAATTATTCGCAAGTTTCCCGCCGCCGATGAGACGTTTGAAAGAACATTTGCCCGGCACGTTTGTCGCGCTTGCTCAGTATCTACGCAGCTGAAAGTCCAATTCAATTTCTTTTGCAACAGTCCAGTCATCTACTAGAAAATTTTCTGCATATTGTTAGCCAGATTTTGCCAACGTCCGCAAATTATATTTTCTTCGCCGATGGTCAAAGTAAGTCGCGTAACAAACGTCGAAATTGTCCGACGATACCAGGCGAACAGAAGTTACCAGAAACTCTGCCGAGGAACGCCGCGCGCTGCTCTTTCACCGCAGCCGCCTTCACCTACGATGTTGCCAATTTAGCAAAATTTTACTAGAACCTTCATTTGTGCATTTATTCATATATTACGAATCTCACATATCTGTTATAATACAGAGCTATGAATCCCTATTGATTCATAAGATATAGTTTACAGTGCCATTTGTTTTGTAATTATGATTGCATAATAATATAATGTGTACTTATTGAGAGATAGCGCGTAAACATGTGAATAGCCGAAGAAAATACTAATTGTCGCTTTAATATTGGAAGAAATAGTGAAAAAAATGGGAGAAACAACTAATGCATTACTTTCTTGATGCATTAATAATTTCTCCCATTTTCTCTAAAGAATTACCGTGAATTTTAATTGAAAAATAATATTTTTTACAGCTATTCAAAAGTAAAGTCATTGTTTTATAATCGCTACATGTTATTATTATGAAATTATAATTACAAAACAAATTGTAGTGTAAACTATATCTCATGAATTGATGGAGATTTATAACTCGGGTTATATACGGAAGATTTGAATGAGCCACCGAAAAAAAAATTCCCCAACAATGATAAATATCGGGTTGTATAAGGTAAGCGGCCCATTTTTTTTTAATATTTTTTTTTGTTTTAGTTTTATTTTTTAATTATTATTTTTTCAGTTTTATTTTGAAAAATGCGCAGGATATAACAAATTTTGGATATGCGTTGTGCAAAAAAATCTTGAGTGTAATAGATGGTTTTATGCCGAACACATATCCAAAATTCGTTATTTTGCACACATTTTCTTAAATAAAAAAATAAAAATAAAGACAAAAATCTGAAAAAATTCATACGCATTCAAAAACATGAACATATCATTTTCATTAGAAAAAAAAGTTTAGTTGACTGATTGTTTGTTGAACAATTGTTTTTTTCGATAATTCGTTAATTAATAACATTTTGGGATTATTACTTTGCAAGATTTATCTTTTCAGCACGTTTAATATCGATTATTTTTTTTCCCAATTTTTATCCCATTGGGAAGTAATCGAAATTTTCGCCGAAACTCACGATTAGCGGAACTGTACCTATCATACATCCTTAACGAAAATCGAAGATAAGGAACTTAGAAAAAATGTGCTTATTGCACCGTACTTTTCCTTTCAAATGACTATAAGCTTAAAATCTCACATCTTTGGATGCTGGAATCTAGTATGCGACGATTTCGTACTTCGGCAACGCTGTTTACCTATCAGTGTGTAATTTTACCTACTCCTCTCCTCGTCATAATCTCCTGAGCCGAAGAGCAGATTTCGACATTTACCACTGCAGTCGCGCAATCCGCCTCCAAAAAATTACAGTGCGATGGCCGCCGAACGGAACGACAGATAAAGAAAGGCGCATTGATAGTTTGACATGTAAATCCAAGTTCGGAGATCGATGACACGTGTCATCATTCATCACTCGCGGGCGTCGATTCCGTGAATTTTCGAACGATTTTTTTCATTGTCGCTAAATTAGCACGTCACAATGCCTGAGCAAATTGCAGCTGATCAGTACTCGACTTCGGTGAGTACCATCAACCGAAAGGTCCATTCTGACAGATGGCGAACATAACCTCAATCTTTGTCTTGTAAACAAAGAAATATCCGATGATTCACTTGTCGTTACATCTGACGTTTTGTAGTGCGTTTCTTACACTCTGAAAATCATTTCGACAAGCCTTTATTATCATTATTATCATAACTGGATATGTAAAATGTGTATCACGAATTTATCTCGGAATTCTTTTCATTATAAAAATTAACATTGTTAAAACATCGGAGTTCAAAAAGTATTATTATTGTTATTATCTTTTTTTTTTCGGGAGTTCAAAATTTGTAATGGAATTGATATCTAAACATTTTTTTATGACTATTGTTATGACAATCTGATTTACTTTTTATGTAAAACATATTCATTTTCAAAAGCCTTTAGTATGATGGGATTTCAGAATTTTATATATTTTTTAGTTGAAAGCATATAAAAAATATATTATTTCCATCATCATCTGTGATAAAAAAAATTAGTAGCCAAGATCTAGAAAAGCATTATTATTGTTCTGACATTTGTCTAGGTTGGACTGATTTATATCTTCAATCTTATTGTCGGAACTGGTGCCCTTACACTCCCGGCAGTATTCAGCAGAGCAGGATGGGCGCTGGGTCTTTGCATTATTTTGATCCTGGCATTTATAAGGTTTTTATCACTGCTAAATTTGATAAATTGATTTTACGCTTTTGTTATTTACCTACATAATTATTTTTAACTAATTCCCTTTGCAATATAATATTGGACTTACAGAATTCCTTTTGTTTAAGTTTCATGACAGTTACCTTCGTAATAGAATCCATGGCCTCTGCAAATGCTATTCTCACTTGGCGCAAGATTCAACACAAAAAAAGGGTAGGTTCAGCTAAAATTTTCCATAATAGATGGAAAAAAAGTAACATAGCGGGTCTTTGCATCCAAACCTTTAGATGATGTTCCTACTGCTAATAAAATTAAACATAACACACTGGTTTTTGAACTTTTAATTCATATTGAGAATGCAGTGTTTGATAGAAAGGTTCAATGAAAATATTTGGTATTTACATACTTTTATGACTATTGGGGTAATTTTGCAGTTTGCTGAAGTTTAAATTACTATATTTCTTAACAAGAATAACTTCTGGCGGACTGAATTTTTTGCAAAGTTTTGTCACCTCTCCAGTACTTCAATGTTAACTATTGTCAAAGTCATTGCCCAAAATTAAACATTTATAAATATCTCTGATGATAAGAAAAAAATCGTCAAAAACTTATTTTTTGCGTATAGTATTAACTCTTGATTCATCTAAAAATAAAAAAAAGGATCTTAAACAACAAAAACGGAAGATAGAAACTGTATAATTATTGGAAATCAACTATTTAGATATTAATTACGGTAGAAATCGTGAAGATTAATCGTCAATTATTCAACAGATGTTGCATGCGTCCGGTGAGTCCGGACCTTCAAATTCCGACTCTGAAGACACGCCATTGGTCGCGCCATTGGCCACAAGTCCAGAGAGGGCCGATACGTCCTACCGATATTACATGATAAACGATAAAATTGAAATGGGAGAAATGGCATCGATATTTTTCAACAAAAAAGGAACGACACTCTTTTACGCGTGTCTCGCGATATACTTGTACGGTGATTTGAGTATTTATGGTGCGGCTGTTGCGAAATCGCTGGCTGACGTCGCCTGCACTTATCAATCGGCCAATTTGACTTGCAACGATACGATACCAGATACAGAAGTTTGTTGGGAGGGCTCGCAATTTAATCGCCTAGACGCTTACAGGATATTCCTCGTAAGTGAACTGATTTTCATGGGATTTTCATGAAATTCACTAGGGTTTTCTTCGTCACTAATCAATTGTTGTTTCCGCTTGATAAGTTCATTTAGGACGAACGATTTTTTTGGGTATCTAGTAATAAATAACAATGAAGAATTAATTCTGTCATGGAACTGAATACTCGGTTCGTTTAAGAATTTACTCTTGCCCATCAATGGTCAATAATTATGCAATTAAACTAACGATTAATTGAGCGTCAAGACCTATTAAAAATAATAGCAACGCAGTTAAAGTAGATACTTCAAAAATTGCTCAGATCGGTAATTGTGTATGGAACATTTACTTTGAGTGCATTAATTTCATTAGTGTACATGAAAAATTGTACTTGCATTAATGTACTTAAAGTATTTTACTTGAAATGCTGTGCTTAAGGTACTGTTCTCAAAGAACTTTTCCCCCACTTGGTAATTAAAGTATAGTGGTACTTCAAGGACTAAATAAGTATCATGTACTCAAAGTCTTGTCGACCTCTAATTCCCGTTGAATCATTTTGCTTTATATTAACATGTTTTCCACATATTTTCAGACTATTTTTGTGATGACTCTTGGTCCTTTCGTCTTCTTCAATGTCCAAAAAACGAAATACCTGCAACTACTGACCTCGGCGATGCGTTGGCTCGCATTTACCATCATGATTGTCTATGCTTCGAGAATACTCATTGCTGAAGGTCCTCAAGGCTCTCCTCCTACTGCAAACGTAGTCGGTAAGCAGAATTGAAGTGATATAGTTGAAATTTAGCACCTCTTAATTCTCCCTGATCAGCATATTGGCATAACTATTTACTTGTTATCGTTACTTTGTCTTATAACATTCTGAGAACGCTACAGTCAATATCGACAAGTGCGTATTTTTAATTTTCAGTGATTTTTATAGCCATTTCAATACAAAGTAATCGAAGAAACAGATATACAAATTTTCCTTAATTAATTGGATACAAGGAATGCAACTATTTTTCAGAAATTCAAAAGTTTTCTGCTGATTATAAATAATATAGAATTTTTATGAAAAACTTATCTGATTGTAATGAAACTATTGAAATATCGAGGAAAATAGTACTTTTAGGATTTGATAAAAAATGTCGATGTTTCGTTGGGAAATTCTCTGTCGCGGCCTGTAACAATAAAAGAATAATTTCACTTTTCAGTCCGTCGAAAAATTCAGTTTATAAACTTCAGGAGATTGCTATAACTTTAAGACGAAATGTAGAAGCGTCTCTGGCTAGCGCTTGTTTCTTTTCCTAATCAATTGAGCTTTCAATCGCGCGATCGTCAGCTAGAGTTCATTGAGTTTCAAATTTCTTGTGGATTAAAGTAAATTTTCAATGTGTTTCGGTAAATAAATTATAGTAAATCGTCACATGCTTTAAAGCTACTAGCGATTATTTGCTCTGATTCGTGGAGACATTCACTTCCAACGAATTCTAAAAAATTCGAATCTTTCAATTTCACAGGTATCCCATCATTGTTTGGTGCCTGCGTCTACTCTTTTATGTGTCATCATTCACTGCCAGCTCTGGTAGCTCCGATCGCCAACAAATCGACTTTGAACCGAGCTCTTTCCCTCGATTACATTCTGATAGCTATTTTTTACTTGCTTCTAGCTCTAACAGGCGCGTTCGCATTTAAACACCTGGACGATCTTTACACTCTTGATTTCGGTCCTCGTGGTTCGGGTGATTGTTCCGAAAATGCCAATTTTTTTCTTACCGTAATAGAATACTTTTTAGCGCTCTTTCCAGTGTTCACGTTATCAACAAGCTTCCCAATAATCGCCATAACTCTTCGAAATAATTTGCAATCATTGTTCCTCGACAAGGAAAAAACTTACAATTTTTTTTTGCGTAGAATCGTATTTCCTATTTTGGCTGTTGTGCCGCCTTTTGCGATCGCAATGGCAACGAAAGACCTCTCGATTTTAATCGGAGTAACAGGATCTTATGCTGGCGCAGGTATTCAGTATATAATACCAACGTTTCTCGTTTATTACGCGAGAAAAAAGACCGATCGCGTTATCGGTCTTGGTGTGACGAATAAATTTGCCAGCCCATTTTCCAGCAGCTGTTGGCTCGTGTTTGTGGTTGTCTGGGCGATAACCAGCATGATTCTCGTGACTGTTAATTTTTTGGACAATTATTTCGGTAAGTTAAATGTCGATGCTGCTATTTAATTCACGGCTCGTTGCATACGAAATTTTCGCTTCAAAGTGCGATAGAAGACTGAAGATTTAAATTTATCGCAAAATATTCGAGGTTTTGTGGCGATTAACCCAACGAGCAAACAACTTTGTGAATCTCCTAACACTTTCTAGTTCCTTTGCAACAAGATGAAACAACTCGTGATCGACAATATATGTATCATACTAACATAATCATTGAGCCTCGTGTCCCCGAAATACGTCTTATATTTCGAAGACGAAGTGAATCGGGTCGATATTCCGATCGCGACTGACGCTTCGTGGCCAGTGCGACGAATACCTTCCAAAAACTCTAAACGTCCATAAATTCGAACAACGAAAATTACTAATTGAAGAATGGATCTTATTTTGGAGATTTAATTGGCATAATTGAATGGAATTATAACGATTCTGGAGTTCAGATTCGTTATCAGCGGCCGTCAAAACCTCTGAGTTCATATTTTTATCCCAATCAATTGAATTTTTGATTTTTCTTTCGCCGTATTAGATGTGTAAATTTAAATTCAACGCCTAAATTTCAAGCAAATTACAGGGAAAAGTGATAATTAAGGCCACGCAAGGGGTAAATATAACGTATTGTTTTGTTGCAAGAAAGTTACGTTTACTATTACGACAATACCTTTTTTTTTCGCGGCAGGATCGAGGCTCTCTTGATGGCCAAAATGTAATCCCGTTTTTTGTATCTCGTGTAATAAGTGTAATTACTAAACCCAGTGTTTTCACAGTTCTTGGAGAACCATTATTTTATGCTATTGAAATCAGTGCTAAGTTTTTGTAATCGTTTCTGTTAAGTTTGTAGAATTTTTTCCATTAGTCTAAAAAAATTAATTATTTTTTGTTTATGCCAGAAATTGTTGACCGATTGAAATAACGAGATAAACTCAAAGTAAATCTTCGTAATAATAACACGGCAACGACTTTTCCGGAAAACCTTTGAAAATTTTATCAAATATCTGCATCTTTTCGCACCTGTTGTAATAAGTAAAAGTTTTTTGTGTTATCTTATTTTCTCCGTTGGTGACTCTCGAAATTTATTAAAAATGTGTTATCGTTTCTCGACAAAAAATTGTAGAGCGTTTACTGAGAAAAAGGATGGGCCAAATACCATAAAAATTGCTTATGTTTTCGGATTATTCTTTTTTTAAATGTAGCAAACATTCCAGTTGTCTTTTCAAATTTAATACTCTTTAATGCAATCAATACTTGACTAAAATGTTTCAACCTCCTTAATAATGTCCCAGCTATCCTGTCTTCAGAGACCTATAATTTTACGTAATCGTTAGTCAATAGCGCAAGTGCGCAAGGAAAAAAAGCATGATAATCGCGGATTTTAGTTGTGTGTGATGTATGAAACGTACAAAAAAATGGAATAAGTGTATATATCAAATGTATGCTGTAAAAGCCGGAATATCTGTATATTTTTAAAAGGAAAACAGTAAATCGAATAAAGTTGAATGTTTGATCATATAATTTCTTTGTAATTCCATATCTATATATATATATATATATATAATTCTTTTATACTCTTATATAATCTTATATTCGTAGACTGATAGACTCGACACCGTGAAAGATCTTAACACGAATAGATTTCTCTCCAAGTTTCAACAACTCAAGGTAGCACAGTAAAAGCGCGTCGATCCGTAGTTTGTCCTTTTTTTTCTATCACATCGGAACTCAGCAGCAAATCATATTACTCGATTTTGCAAACTTCAAGCTTGTCAATCAATCATCTTCATATTTTGATATTTTCGAGGATTTAAGCGCACGATTTGACAAATCTTATTTTTTATAATTCACACGCAACTTAGACCGAATGTTCGCATACAATACAAACGACGTGCACTAATCACATGGAACATCGACGAAATCGTATCAATCAATCGCTGAGAAAGAAGCGAGTGATTTTCTAAATTTAATTTACTTAAATTCAATCAACGATAGTATTATCATTACTGAAATGCGATAATCTGTAGAATCGCAAAGATTCGGCGAAAATTAACAAAGGTTACGAGCTCTAAACATAGAAAAATCAGTGCTTATTTTCTTAAGTAGGATAATCTGCATGGCAGTTCACGTTTGTAATATAGATTGAGATCATTGATCAAAAAAGGTTTGTTCTTCGCTCGTTTTGTAACCGACTAAGCCTTAATATTGGGCAATTAAAATTGGTAATACAATTTTTTGTTTATTGGAAAAGGCTTAAACAATTCAATGCCTGGAATTTGTATAATATTAGATATTGAAGTGATGAAACCTTTTGGTTACCTATTACCCCATATACAAAACGTGTTATCTTTTGAACAGTTAAGAATATAAAATGACTTATAGGTGAATTAACAGCGCATCGTTTATTAAATGAAATGATCTATTATAAAACAGCTGTCTTAATGGGCGCTATACCCTCTTTAAGGAGAGGATTTATGTAAAAATCAGTGATATTAATAATATTTGACTGCTGCTGATAACTTTTAAAAAAATGTACTTTTAACTTGTTAAAAGGAGAATTTTTTTGCAAGTTCGTAAAAGCATCTGGTTATTAAGGGGTCACTTACAATAATTTATCTTTACATTACACGAAAAAGGAAACTAGTAGGCTAAACATTTTCGATCGATTCTTAACTGTGGTTTAGAAATTATTCCGTCAAATATTTTTTTGAAACACTGATTTCTTTTGTTTAGTGCTATTTTAGAGATCGTACAAAAAATTCCATCCCTTAAATATTTGTAATGGTGTTTGTAATGAAAAATATCTAGATTCTTGGAATATAAAAGAATTATAGAATTATTTGGTGTTCAATAAAATTCTGCTCAATTCCTGTATAAAAGAAATTGATTTCTTTGTATAATTAATTGAATTTGAACCCGAGAATTTTTTGACATGGTTCGGACGAAGGAATCATCGAGCATATGGAAATTGTCAGACGATTATTTTTACGAGGCAAAAAATTGATTCTTTTTTATCCTAATTTATTTGCTCTCTTCGAGAACAATTTGCTAAGCTCATGAAAACTGTATAAATATCACTGATTTTCATGCAAAATCGTTTCCTTAAATAGTAGGAGAGAATGGGGAAATCGCAGTCACTAAGGATTATTTGCTATTTTCTGTAAATAAAACGTCTGTTCTACCGAGAAAGGATGGTTGTCGGATACTTCGTCAACTATTGATTAAAAGTCATAGCGTGGAAATCATGGAAACAATGAAATAATTCGGTTTCTTATTCAAAGTTTTTAAATAAGAATAAAATATTATTAAAGTTTGATCACTGACTGCCATTGCCCGACGATTCGGCTAATTACAATCACTTTTTGGTCAATTATGAGGTAACTTTCAAACGTATAATGGAAAATACGATTAACTTCCTCTCAGCAGCGCAACTTTGAACTATCAACGAGACATTTGTAATTGCACGTACAAATTTTAATCCATGGTTTACAGAAAAATTTAAATTCTCACCTCAGAAATTCTCGCTTCATGCCACCACCGGAATCTCAATCAAAATGAACATATTTTCTATGTATATCGTTCAATACTTTACTCCTTATTCCATTCTGAGTCATTATTAATAAAATACCTATTTTATATATAATAATAAATGCGACTACCATTGCCTCGCGTTCGTGATCATTGTTATCCCGACAACCACGAAGATTTGTTATATTCAATTTCAATATATTTATTTGTGGAGTCAACAATTTAACATCGAAAAATCGGAGCTAAAGAACCACCAAAGACATGAATACTGGTTGGATATACTTTTAACGACTATATTTTTCGCAAAACTTTATTCAAATGACGGCTTTTTTCTTCTAAGAGAGTGTATAATTTAAAAATCAATAGATTTTAAAATTTGTCGTGGCTTAATCAGCGCGGGTCATTAAATTTGTTTATCATCGTGTATATAAGCTGACGGAAGAAGGAAAATTTTCGATATAATTACTAGTTTATGCAAAATTAAGGTGACTGGTATTGTCCGGTGACCGTAATTGCCCCATTCTCCCCTAACCAAGTGTATAAAAAGTGTATTGGCAGGCACGTGCATATAGTAGGAAATCAATCGATTTATCTGTGTATATATTTGGCGCTATTTTGCGATTATCTTCTTATTTCACAGATTTCCATAAAACGTTTGTTATTTTATTTCGTTCAGAAAACGAGCGTGCGTACCGTTAATTGACCAAGCTATTGGAAATAATTGAACGATTCATTGGTAGTCTTTCCTTTTTTTTCCAGATATTGATTCCCAGACGAGTTTGATTTCACTCCAGTAATCTTTATTCCTACTCTATCATATATAATAATCGTCCTCATTATTATTTTTATCCTTCAATAGGTTCTGATGATTTTTGGGGGCCTTCGGTGCCGAACCGGTTGGCACTTTTTTTTTTGCGAATTATCGTCCCGCGATCCACGATTTTTTACGTACTTCGACAAATCGGCGTGCATTCATTCCTTTCTCACTTTCCCCTTATCAATAATCTGAATACATAAAAATCGACGAACGGTTATCGTCAAATTATGACTTGAGTGTTCTTTGGTTGCTCTTCTCGAAGCTTCAGTCTTATTTTTTGTCTAAATTGCGGATCGATCGACTTTCATCTAATGAACTATATGGTGACTTTTGTGTTTATGTGTGTTTTCTGCTTTCTTCGAACTTTTTTTTTTATTCCTTCGGCTGATTATATGCGCTAGCGAGGTATAAAATCGGCTAGCTCGATATGTGTTTCGTGGATTCGTTGATATTCGTTCCTATGATTGTGAAGCAGCGATCATCATGATTATTTTGTATTTTTCAGTGACTTTTTATAATTAACTATCTTTGTTTATGCATTTCTTCGGAGTTACATGCATTTTTCATCTGTTTTTTTGCTGCATTTTGTGACTTTTCAGGGTTTCCATATTTTTCTGCCTTCTTCATTTTTTTTTGTATTTGCAGTTCACAAATGTTTTTTTCCCTTTAATGAATTCTCGATTTTTCACTACCTAAAGATCTCATACGTTTCCGCTTCTTCTTTGGCTGTATTTCACGAAATTTTAATACTTGAAGTTCGCATATTGTTCCACTTTTCTTTCGCTGAATTTTGCAATGTTTCGGTTCTTAAAAACCGCACTTTTTTCTGCTTTTTCTTTTGCAGATGCGACTTTTCAGTACTTGAAGTTCGCATATTTTTCCACTTCTCTTTTGGAACATTATGAAACTTCTCGATCCTTAAAGTTCGCACATTTTTCCGCTTTTTCTTTTGCTCTTGTGACTTTTTCAGTACTTGAAGTTCCATATTTACGTGCTATCTCGTTCGCGTTGTATTTTGCAACTTTCAAGTCCGCATATTTTAGGCTTTTTCTTCTGCGATTTTTTCGATTTTTCAGTATTTTAAGGATTCGTAATTTTCTGTATACGGACACGGAGAATCCTCGTGACCGATACACTCAATCACAGGATCGTGACTGCTGTCCCACATTCCTGGACCGCATTGTCGACACAAGCCTGCTAATGTACAAGGCAGTCGGTCTAATAATCGAAAATGGTACAGTAGACCACGAGCCTTACGAATAATAACGTTTCCGTCCATGTACATCGCCAATGAACTAAAATGTAGCAGCATCTCGTCTGTTCTCAGGTCTTGAGCTATTACATCGTCCGCATAAACGCACATTATCGCCAGACAGAGAAATAGGTGAAAGTAATCTGTGAGATAATTGACCCAGCAAGCTTCCCACATAACAAGTGCGACTTCCGTTGGAAACTCTCGTTTTAAGCATCTGAAAAATAAAATAGAATTTAATGTAGAGCATCGAATCATTAAACGCCGCAAACACTAGAAATTTTTTTTAAACGCGAATTCTTACGGTTATAACATAAACGCAGATATGCAAATGAATGCTCTTTAGAAAGCGAAATTTTTTCTTTCTGTCCAAGTGAAAATTGGTAAAAATTGTACACTTCGATTATTCTACAGTTTAGTTTTATTTCTCAATATATCGTTATCAGGTATGTATTATTACCGGTTTTAAAGACTAATTTTTAACCTTTTCCAGGGTAGTTAAAAAAGTAATTTTTTGGCATTGCAGATTTACAAATTGATAAATCCGACGTTAGATTGAAAAATACTAAAGTTGATGTCTCAATATGTATTTTTGTCAATGTAATCTTTTGGTGTTCGCTATAGTTTTCTCGTCGTATATTTCATCACGGCAATCATAGAATATTGTAAAAAAACACGATTAATGTTATAAACATGCACTTTTTCGGATTTTCTGTGCTCCGTTTAGCAATTAAAATTGAACTTCAATATTTAATGAAAACTAATGATATAATTGACAATTAAATTCACAAAATTCTTAAATACTCACAGAAGAATCCACCGATGACAGAAAAGAAGCTCAAGCGCATCAGCGTGTTTCTCGAGATGCTCGTAAAAGTCCGGCACCATGACTCTTATCAATTCCCTAAGATAACAAAGATTTCTGTCCATATCGGTATCCGTAGGTGTACAAACTGCTACCGATCTCTGCATAAGTCCAGCAAAGCACCAAAAGGCATCGATTTCCGAATTTAGTTCAGCTAGAAGCGGAGCGAGAAGATCCGACATTCCTTGTGTATATCCGAGGCGGCAATTGTAGACCGCGTAATTGAGCAGTATATTCCTAAGAAGGAAAAAAACAGATGATCAGAAAAATTACATACTCAAAATTGAAATAATATTATTTCGATAAAATTCATTTAGAGCTCGGTTGATGTTCTCTAATGGTACAAAAAAAGTGTTTACAGAGTTTGTAAATTCTCTGATTCGGTAGAACAGAAATTGCAGATCAGATATTAAATAATTGTGTCAGTTTTTAACATTTATGCGAAAAACAAGCATACACCGATATTAAGCGTTATATTTTCTTTCCGATAGTTTTCAAATATTTCTACGTTCATTTTACGTACATGGATTAAAGATTTCCATGATTTTTCTCACTGAGAAAAAAAAACGTTATTGATTCGAAAAGAATGCTACCAAAAACCGATGTTGTAATTTGATTTCTACTTGTAATTTCTACAATTTTATACAAAATCTACGCCATAGCGATTTAATTCCCTATATACGTTTTCTTCAAATGTGGAAACATGATTGACATAAAAATATGATGCTATATGATGAGTATATATTCTTTAATAATGCAAAGAGTCTGTGTATTATTTGGAAAAAATTATTTTGATCAATTTTACTTCATAATTTCGATGTTAGGATTGTCCTCTCCAGCGTAGTATGGATTTCCACGGTCTGTGCGGACGACATCCTTCTCCACAATGCAAACAACGTTTCTCCAAAATCGTTCCGCTTGCTCAGGATTCATGCCGCTCCTCCGCCTTTCAATTTCGTCATATTCCTGTCTCCTTATTGCGTCAATTTGCTCCCGATCGTCGGACGTACTTTGGTACGAATAGCAATGGAGCAAAAAAGGCCAGACTATTTTTCTTAATGCTGGTTCTAAGCCTCCAAAAAAAACTCCTTTTCGAAGGGCCAAATCGTCCTCAACTTGGCCGCGTTCGTTCAGCAAATCTTTCCAGGCAAGTGACGTGATCATCGGCACTTGCCCTTCTTCAGGATGCAGCTCATCCCTGCTAACTTCCGGTCTGCAGACCATGAAATGCCTGTAACAGTAATAGTAAATTTAATTACTGATAATTTGGTGAAATCAAGGAAATAAATTAGAATTTGCATCACCTTTGGTCATTCGTACTTCGCTTATGATAATTTATCTAAATAATTTAGAGAAATGTTCTTTTGACAATCCTATAATTAGTATTGTTCAAAGAATAATTGCGATTACGAGAATTTTCGTGCAATGCAGAAATCTATAAATAATGAAACATTATTTGTATATCACACATTAAAATACGAAATAAAGTCACTACATTCCATTGCTAAATATATATAGGGTTTTACATGCCAGATCGACCAACGGCTGAACGTCGCCTTGTCAAATATGGTTAACGATCTTGTATGTTTTTCCTGACATAAAAAATGCATGTAAAATTTGTTCGGTTTTTTTTATAATGGCGTTCCTCAATTATAAGTATTTGAAACTGAACAAAAAACGTCCCATTAATAAACCCGAAAAAAAATCGACAAATTCAAGATTTCGTGTAGTTGTACCCATGTAAAAAACACCATGAAATGAAACAACAACAACAAAAAGGTAGGAGAAATTATTTTTCTACTTTCGCTTGTAGACCAAACAAGTTTTTTGTTTTGGTCGTGAGAATAGATGAAAAAATGAAAAAATTATATTTTGCAATAATTGTCTAAAAATTATTCTAATTTGAAAATGTCACGGAAAAGAAGAAAAAAATTTCATCACTGCTTGATTTTTTGAATATGCCTAAAATTTGAATATTATCACGAACCGGTATGGCAAAGTTTCTTCAGGATCCGTGTCTTGTCGGGGATAAAGAAGCTGATGCCATTGATGAAGAGTTGCAGCGAGTCTGTCGAGTCCACCGTGATGAAAGTGAAGAATCTTGTATTGGCTTTCGCGACTGGCAACCACTAGTTGTCCACTGGTGCAAGCAGGATCAGCGAAGAAGAGTCTCAACGATCGCATCTGACTGAGATCAACGGAAAATCTTCGACAGCGATGCGCTCTTCGGAGTGTAACTGGCGAAGCTGTTGCGCTCTCTGGGAATGTGAGATTGTGCTGAAGAGCCAACAACTCCGGAGATCTCATCCACGTAGGAAACTCCTCGGCTGAATTTAAAGAAAAAACAAAAAAAAAGCGTTAAAAAATGTTCTCAATAATTTTCTAATGTAGATGAACATCATTTCAGTGAAAAATCGTTCAAATTATTCCCGATAAAAATGATAGAAATTACTCTTTCGAAATTTTAACGAGAACATGCATGTGTTTCTTAGAAAATTTAATGTATGATGCATTCTAATGATGTAAAAAATAACTTTCCCTCCAACGTAGCAAATGCTTCAGTTGAAGACGTTTCCTTCGCTACTTTATAACGCAAATTCACTTAAAATTTCTGCAATCACTGATATTTCAATGCATTCATGTTTAATAATTTTTTGAAATACTCAAAATCTTTTTTTATCAATTTTCTGGATATCCCTTTCGCAGCATAAATAAATTAATTGAAAATTTAATTTACAGATATTACCATTCGTAGCACCGCCGACCGTAAGACTGCAAGTAGAAGTCAAAGACATGCTTCGACTTTTAACGCTGAGATCATCCCTCAACGAATTCTTAATCTCCGCATCATCCAATGATTTTTTGTCCACCGAAGCTCCATTCTCGAAAATTCTTGAGTCCAGAGAATCGGACCTCAGCCGAAAAATCTTTGTTTCCGTGGCTCGTTCTCCCTGTCCAGCAATGTCATCATGACTTTCTTTCCCCAAACTCGTTGTTCCATTAGTCACATTCTCACTTGACTCTTCAGGCTTCGTGGCTTCTTCAACTCCTTTCTCTTTCTCTATTTCTTCGGCCTCTTCCTTCCCTAAAGAGCCCACAGAAAAATTATTGTGTTTTGCTTCTCTGGAAGTTCCTCCAGAACAAACTCGCTCACAATCGCTGCAATTTATTGGCTCTTTGACTTCCAAACAAACGTCGACTCTTTCGTCGTCGTTGTTGAATTTACCGCCGTTGCTTTCCTCAGGAATATTTCCATGAGTTTGTGTTACATTGGCATGTTTTTTTGGAGTAAGATTCTCTAGAGTTGTTGGGTGTTTTCTTAGCGTTGTGTTGGGAATCCAACTGAGATGAAGTGTAGGAGCGTTTGTATTCTTATCCAACTTGCAAGTGAGTGTCATATACCCAGGATGATGAACAACGTCGCAATGTTGACGTAACAAAGTTGGCGGATGAACACAAACATTGTTTTTGCAAAACAGTGCCTCACCATCTTGATACATGGTTCGACGGTTGTCTTGACTTCCATCGCCTAGAATATAGCTGCTCGCCTTCTTCAGGATACTTGGCAGAGGCATCTTCAGAGCCTCGAGGTTCGAGCTTCGAGCCTTGAGCGCGTTCTCGTTTTTTCAATTTTTTTTATTCATTATAGTTGCAATCTGTCTTCTCGGCCAACTTTTGCTATCGTTTACGTCATCCATCGATTTTTTTGCTGTCGATCTTCCGAAGATGAGGACATTTTTTTCTACAGTTCGTAGGAGATACTTTCCATCTGAAAATTGAAAAATCAATCCTTTTAGTAGGGCTCAAAAAATTGATTATGTGACTGTCAATTGAGATATTTATTTTTTAGGCTTTAGATGTTTCTCATACTTAGAAAGATTTTGATAAGATTTTAATACGAAAAATTCAAAGGCTTGGACGGTTATTTTAATGACTTTTTCCATATTCGTACAAAAAGAGGTTTTTGAAGACGAATTTTCTTCAAATTCATACATATCAAAGTTTAAAAATCTAGAAATTAAAAGTAATGTGGCATCAATTTCACTTTAGTCATTGGCTTTTTTTCATTCTTTACTTGTACTCAATGGAATTTGTATGAACTTCTAAAAAAAAAAATTTAATAATAAATTATTATAGTTATCCAATCATTCACTGTATGTATAAATGACGAAAATTTGATAATAGTGAAACTTACAAATCAAAACAAATTTAGTGCAAAAACCTAGATCTAATTATTGAATTTTCACAATATTCCGAAAAATTATTTTTTGATCGTCTCCAATTTGTTTCTATTTATTTTAGTTTGTCCCAATTTCCGATCATTTGTTTTAATTAGTTTCAATTGTTTTTCACTGACAACGGTTAAGAAAATTGTTTTTAACGAAAATTAACAAAAAATGCCCCATTTTCTTAATCAAGTAAAACGCACGTTCGCTTCAAGCAGAAACACCGCAGAACTGCCGCAATTTTCTTCACTCCCTCTACGAGCTCTCAATAATCATATACGTACAACAGAGTATCACATGTGAGCATATGTTATCAGCATTAATTAACCGCTTTGCATATGCAAAGCTGATAGGCTTTGTCAGCAAGTTTCCAAAACCCTCAGCACACTAGCCTCTTGGTTCCCAAAAGATTGCCGCTCCACTTTACTGAGGAAACCGGAAGTAAAAAATCCACGGACAGCTTAAAAAGTACTCCAAAAATAGGGCAAGCTTATCGACCCTTTTATCTCGTTTTTTTTGTCACAAATTCTGGCCAATGATATGGAGAAAATTGTACTCGATCAAAGATACCTCTGAGATATAGTTAAACATTGGAGGAAAAAAAAATCCGTAAACTTGTCACGTTAAACTACACACGTCACTGTTTGATAATCTGGCGGAAATGTGTCGACGATTTCCGCATGCAGCTGACAATTCAAGGAGATATGAGCCATGCTCGACCTTATGTCTGCTCGTGATCATCTTTTTTTTAAATTAAGTGGCATTATTAATGGCTGTTGTTGTTCTAATAATTGTTATTGTGCTCAATTTTCCTCTGGATTTTTCATACATTTTATATATATGTATTTATCATTTATGTTGTAGTCTTTTTTAAATATTGTTTACGTTATGTGGGAGCAGCTACTACTTGCGTAATGGTCGTGAGCGCACTGACACTGTGCTTTTCGCGTTTGACAACAGACGAGCTCTCTTCACAGTCGCCACCGACTATCCAGGATCAATATTTCCATCTGATTCCGAGGGTTCTCTACGTGTTGCCCTACTACTCGAGCCGACTACTACGTATCGCCACAACTGCGCGCCGCTTCCTCTTTTTATTGATCCTCTGATACTCAATTCCTATTCCAATCACTTTCACCTGTTAAATCTTCATCGACGATTACTCGCGCGATGCGCATGGGTTATTTCCGGTTCGTTGGATTTTCGTCCTCTTCGTCCATTGCACTATATTATATTGAATATTATAATATATTATAATATCACTTATATTTATAATAATTTAGATACCAAAATTACTGAATGAAATCAAATTTTGTTGTCCATTCATAAAAAATGTTATTATCAATTAAATATCAGATAATTATAATGAGTATTAAATTTGTTATCAATTTGATATCAACAATTAGAGAACATTTGATTTTCAGTGAAATTTCAGAAAAAGTGTGAATTTTTAATTTCTTGACAAATATTTCAAAAATGTGAATGGTCGAAATTGAGAAAAACGACGAAAAATTATTTTCAACTGCAAGATTAATGTTTATGAAATGAATTATGGCGATTTGTTAACATGTTTTTGTATGCTGCGATTTTGATATTGAAGATATCTTTTGTAAAACGTTTTTTATGTTTGCAGTAGCAACTTTGAGGGGTAAAACACTTTTTGTGGGAAACCACGCCAATGTTTTATCCGATTCTTTCGGCTGGTGAACAGGAGAATGCTTTTGTCAGGGCCAGCGAATTTTTGAAAGATTAAAAAACTAACTGTTCCAAAGTTTTATTGCGATAAGCTAAAAACTGTCAGAATATGCGAGACGTACTATCTGAAGTGTTGAATGAAAGGGATGAAAAATTTTATTACGAGCAACTGAAAGTTTTGTCTGATATATAAAATGATCATCAGATATTTTTTTCAAATCGGATATTTCTTAAAATGATACAATTATTGTGATCTCAAATAAATTAGTACAAAAACATCTGTAACGTATGTTTACCTAACACAAGCAACTTTGCACTAACTCAATCGTTTAGTAATAAATAAAAAGTTTTGGACAATCATGTCAGATCCACCAAATAATTTTGTTGTAATAACACAAAATTAAGCAAAGTAAATTAGAATGCATCAGTTACGTTAGATAAATCAGGTCTCGAAACCAATGCAGATTTTTTTTTTTCAGTCTATTTAATCTCAACTACACTACAAATAAATAAGAACGACACAAAGTTAGGAAAAATTTATTTACATTAAGTTATAATACTGAAATCAGCAAATTTTTCACACATTTCTGAGGTGAATTTATTCAGCTTTTACAAAGTCCTTCAAACTCGTCTTAGCGACAAAAAAAGTTCACTCAAAGTCCAACACTCGCGTCGCAATCAAAGTCTATTTTGTGATTATTGTCTAACGCAAGTCCAGCTTTCGGTCCCCTTTTTAAATAAGTAATAGTCGAGTACGCGGCAAAGTGAAAATCTTCCTGCAGATATCCATTGATGAGAAGATGTCCAACAATAGCCTCGCCAGTTTCCCGCGCAAATTTAGGAACAGGTACTGCAGAAACTCTAAGAGTAGGAGCGCCTTTATTGTACCAAGCATCAATGAGTTTCAGCGGCGTAAGTCTAGTTTCACTTTGAGCAGCTTTGGTCATAATTTGATACAATTGGCGGCAATAGGGCCCAACATCGACGGTTTTTTTCTTGCCGGGCTTTCTGCAATGATCGCACATCTCTGCGCAATCGCTCGAGCTCCATTTTTCTTCAAAATGCGTAGCTATAAGACTCCTCCTGCAGGAAATTGGATCTAGACAATATTCCAGTACTTTGTAGAGATTCTGAAGACCAACTTTGTCCTGAAAAACCATTGTGCTGAGCCTGAAAATATCAGGCAAACGGAAGAGAACAACACATGCTGCTTTTCTGCCATCTCTCCCAGCGCGTCCGCTTTCCTGATAAAAATTCTCCATCGATTTTGAAACACAATGGTGAATTACGAAACGAACATCCGGTTTATCGATTCCAAGACCAAAAGCGATAGTGGCGACAATCGCTTGATATTCTCCCTTGATCCACCTCATATAAACCTTGGATCTAACATCAGCCTCTAAAATCGCGTGATAACATCCTAATTTCAAGCCCTTTTCTCTAAGATCCGATGTCAATTGTTCAGCCTCTTTGATAGTCGTCGTATAAATTATTCCCGACTTTCCCTCGAATCTTGTCTTGAGTAGATTCTCGATCATAGAGAGACAAGCATTTTTGTCTGCGGGCTTTCGTCTGACTTCGTAAAAAAGATTGGGCCTGTTGAAGGAAGCACGGAGAACGAGGCAGCCTTGAATATCGAGCATTTTCTGAACGTCCACAATTATTTTAGCTGGCGCTGTCGCCGTAAGTCCTAAAATTGGAACACCGGGAAACATTGATTTGAGTATACCCAAGAATTTGTAGTCCGGCCGGAAATCGTGGCCCCATTGGCTGCAGCAATGAACTTCGTCGATTGCGAATCTATCTAAGCGTTTAAGCTCGAATGCTTTTTGCAATTTGCCCATAAAACGATTCGATTTTGCCATGTATTCCGGAGTTACGTAAACGAGTTTAAGGCTTGAATTCTTGTCGATTAGACTCGTCATTATTGTCTTTACGCTTTCTTTTCCAGCTTTTGAGCTCAACATCATCGCGTTTACATTCACGCGGTGCAAACCGTGAAGCTGATCTTCCATCAAAGCGACTAAAGGGGAAACTACGATTGTTATTCCTTTACCTACGACGGCAGGTAATTGGTAGCACAAACTTTTTCCTCCTCCCGTAGGCATTACGAGAATTACGTCCTCGCCTGACATCGTTGCGTTCATCGTTGGTAATTGCAGCTCCCGGAAATCCTTTATTTTGAAGACGTCGTTCAGAGACTTCTTGAGGGATTTTGACCATGAAAAGGCAGCGGTGTTCCAATTTTTTTTTGAGAGCGATAGGCTCTTTTTCAGGAGCGCGTCGTCGTGGAGCTTTTGCTTTCGTTGAGTGAGGATTTTTTTACGGTCCTCCAATTTCTGTTGCTCTTGCTCGATCTGACGAAGCTCGAAATCAATCGCGTTGATTTCGTCCACTTCTGTTACTGTAGGGCAATGCCAATTTATAAATTAAAGCATGTATTCTAAGTATTTCTTTCTACATATTTCAAGGAGAAAGTTAGATGGAAATTTGGGACATTCTTATCTGAACTTTGTTAGATACTGGCATTACATTTGAAATATAAAAGGTATTTCTTAATCCACTTGGTAAATGTTTCAATGTGACTTTTTCTAATTTGTTTTATGAATTTTGTATATCATTTTAGCTGCTAAAAATGCAGTGTGTAGCTTCCAGATTATTGTTTTGATTTTTCAATTTATAAAAATGCGAATAACTATAGTATAATATAAGACTATTTGAGCCTATGAAGAAAGTGGGCAACGTTTTGGAAAAACGTTCCTTCTCATAAAAGGAATCCTGAAAAAATCATAAGAAAAAAAATGAAACAAAAATTAAGTACTCCTTGATAGATAAAATAAGACATTGAGAGCTAAAAATTATTCCGGAAGCTCAGACAAGTGAAAATTTTTATTTTTTACCTTACACCTATTTGGTGCAGTGTAAGTCCTTATGAAATTGCAGAATCATAATGCTTTATATGTACTTGATGAGGTTTAAATGTAAAATTTCTTAGGAGAGAGGAAATAATCTACAGAATTTTTTGTCTTATGACATTCTTTAGGCGATTGGATCCCCTTAAAGTTTTTGTAATTCTGTAAAAGGTACATACCATGATATTTATCATCATCGTCATCAATCACCATAACGTCCTTTGACGAACCTGCCATTGTAGAAACTTTTCGCTACGATATTCTGCCCTGAACCTAACATTTCATTTATTTGTTATAAATATATAACCATATCACACCCCATCAGAAAAAAACCTTTCCCAAAAGAATCAGTATAAAAAATTTGTCATTGTTACCCCAAAGCACTTTACAAATTGCAAAAAAAAAATATAAAAAATGTTGAATTCTAAATTATAACTATAATAAACAGCGTATTCCATTGTTCTAATTGTTAACCAACGAAATGCATACAATGCGTTGTAAAAATGTAAACAAAAGTCGCGATATTAGGTTACAATCAACCTAACCTAACATAAAAAAGTAAACTCATTATGATGAGTTTACTTTTTTATGTTATGTTTTGATGTTAATTACAATAGTAAATGATTTCAACAATCGAAGGAATAAAATACATTTTTCAATATCATTGAAAAATGTATTTTATTCCTACAATAGTAAAAATCATTTACTATTGTAATTCATATATGTCGCTGTAAAAATATAATCATCTAATGCAATCGAATGTAAACATGGATCAGACCTAACCTAACATTATTATTCACAAATTCAAACATGCAATCACTGAATTTTTTTTCTAAAACCTTAAGAGCGGATAATTATTTCTCACCGGAACATGCACAATTTCAAAATGAGTCTCTCATTAAAAATAATACCTCAAATTGCGATCAACAGCTAAACCGGCAGAATTATGCTACCGCATAATCATGGCAATGCTTTTTCTCTTTCATGCCTCACATTTAACATTTTTGTTATAGTCCAAACGAAAAACTCCGAAGTATGTATTGTAACAACGAGAGCAGACGACGCAGCCCATAACCTATAATATATGTAACCGGAAGCGTCGTTCTTCGGATCAGCTGTTGGTGTTTTTCCTTCTGGCAAAAAAAGTTCCCCCTTTGCGGTATTAACGAGGCTGCTCAGCGTCGGTTATCAGGAGAAACGGAGTGTAAGTATTAGTCCGCTCTCCAACAGCAGACAAATAGCGACGGATCGTCTAGAAAATTTGTTGAGTACAAATCGAGCAATCGCAATCATTGTATTATCGCCGGCAATAATCCGCAGCTGCACTTGTAGTTCATTTTCCACGTCGCACATTGTCAAAGTCGTGAGATAATCCGTTACACATCGCTTAAAATAATAGAAACAGTATCATTTTTGACAGCGGAATGTTTGTTAACGCTGCACTTCGTGCCTGTCCAACTTGGCTTGAGAATCGACTAATTTGTGCATACTTCAAGGGTACTTTGATCATCGTGCTTTCAAAAGTTTCCTACGTTCGAGTTATCACCGATTATTATTATTGTTACAGTCAAGAGTTTCAGCGCAAACGGCATTCGCAGAATGCATAGTCAACCGGCGAAAATAGAGACGAAAGATGCGACGGTTCACGTACTTGCGGCGCTTCAGGATAATTTTATGTACTTGGTAAGTCGGATATGAAGCATTCTTTATCAACTTTTCAGATTTTTAAAGGGCGCCGTTCAGGATTTACGTTTAAAAAAAATAAACACTTGTCTCTGAAATTCACTTTTGAATACGCTATATTTCTGGAAATATTGATGTCTCAAAAAATTCTTAGAAACATTAAGTTTTTCATTTTTAATCTACTTTTCAGTGACATTGAAATCATACTTTTTCCAACGGAAGAAAATCAATTTTTTGCAAAAATAAACAATGAAGAATTCTTTTCAACAAAAAGCACATTTGATGATGCCTTTAATTTTACCAGGTGTTTCACGTTGTATGAAAATTCTGAAAAAAAAACATATTAATGCGGGACCTCCAATTCTTATGCGGTCAAAAATTGCAAATTGTAATTAAGTAATTTTTTTCTTTTTTTTTACCGCTATAGAATCGCAGGTGCCTCTTTAGAATTATTCCTCAATGTCTTCATACAATGCCAAATAAGCCGTAAAATACAAACCGAAGCCGAAGCTGTGCTTTTAGTTTTGAGAAATTATTTATTACTGAGATAAACTGATCCTCTTTTAAATTCTCTCTTAAAAGAGACGAGACACGTCGGAAGTTGAAGTATCGAAAACCGATGACACTTGTCAAGCGTTCTGATTGGTTGGCGATGGTTTTATAAAGCCAACTTCGGACTGTCGTAACGGCTGCGGAGTCACGGATCGCACGCGGACAGCTTGCGTTCCAAAATGTTTAAAAAATGAATAAAGTTTCAAGTTAATGAAAAAATTGTAAAGAGGCACCTGCGATTCTAAAGTAAAAATAAAAATAAAAATAAATTACTTAATTGCAATTAGTAAATTTTTACCGGATAAAAAATGGAGGTCCCACGTTGGTCCCACAATGTGAAACACCTGGTAAAATTAATGGCAATATCGAAGGTGTTTTTTTTGTTGAAAAAAAAATGGTTTATTGTTTATTTTTGCGAAAAATTGGTTTTATTCCGTTGGAAAAATTATGACTTCAATGTCACTGAAAAGTAGATGAAAAATAAAAAACTTAATGCTGTTAAGAATTTTTTGAGTGATCAATATTTTCAGGAATATAGTGTATTCAAAAGTGAATTTCAAAGATATAGTGTTGAATTTTTAATAGTATTAAAAAAAAAATCTAAATTTGGTTATGATCGGTAAGTCGGTTCGGATCTCAAGTTATTTTGAAATTTTCGAAAAATTCAAAACTTCCTCTCCGCGGAAGCCAAACGTAAAATAAAGAAATTTTCTCATAGAGCCGATTTTGTGAAAGACAAAATTGATGAGATAGCAATGTAAAAAGTTCTACTTTGCATCCTTTTTCAATTTTGTTCGAGCAGTCGTCTTTACAGTCGTTACAACCGATTTTGAGGTTTTTTTGGGTGGGGGTTAAAATAGCGAATGACCAAAATAGTGAATGGTAAAAATAGCGAATTTCGAAATTAGGAACGTCTGAATCTAGAATGGACATCATTATGAAATTCGCTATTTCAACCATTCACTATTTTCACCATTTGCTATTTCAGCTATTCACCATTTTCACCTCCATCTTATTAAAATGCATTAAAGGAAAATAAGCTATCAAGATTCAGACTTTTTCTCTCTAAAATCGAAAAAGTTTAATAATAAAAATCTTGATAGCTTATTTTCCTGTTATGGATAGAATTGCTCCGGCGATTGGTGGCTTTCCTTCGCTTCGCCGAAGCAATTCTATCCATTCCTAACTAACGGCTAAGATTACACCAAACTAATATTTTACTGTTAATCGATTGAGGCCGATTTCAATAGCAATCTACTTTAGTGATCATTCGACATGTGTCCCAATTTTCAGCTACATTGCTGAAAATTTGAGATCGTTTTCGTGTTCACGGCCTTCCACGAAATACATATTGTAGATAAAGCAATATTTTAGTAAAATTTGATAACCTTTCCTCTTTCGTATCTAAATTTTTTAATAATTTATTAAAAGAAAAAAAAAAGAAGCGAAATCCGGCCAACTTTGAATTTAGGCTCAAAAATGTTGTTATGTCATGCAAAAATTTTGCGAATTTTTTCGGATTTGTAAATTTATGCTAGAATATGTCAGCTTTGAAAAATTGCAAAAGAAAATTGAAATGAAAAAAATCTTAAAAAATATTTCCAGTACTTTTTGAAGTTGATCCAAACATAAAAAATGTTCGACCAAATCTGAGAGGTCGAGGGTCCGACCAAGGTCGAAAGGTATGTAATGACCCATATACTTTTACTGGTCTTCGTCTTCAGATCGTCGATCCCAAAACAAAAGAAGCAGCAGTCGTAGATCCAGTGGATCCAAACGTCATAGCTTCGATGGTGAAAGAGCAGGAAGTGAACCTCACGAAAATTCTTACGACGCATCACCATTGGGATCATGCAGGTGGAAACGAAAATATGTGCAAGCAGTTCAAGAATCTCGATGTTTACGGTGGAGATGATAGAATCGAGGCCGTAAACCACAAAGTGAAAGACGGAGATGTTATCAGTATTGGAAAACTTACCGTCAGGTGTTTGGAGACTCCTTGCCATACGACAAGCCATATTTGTTACTACGTTACGGGACCCGAAAATGACACACCTTCGGTATTTACAGGTAGCCAAGAAAATACAATCATGCAATACGTTTGACGATTTTACTTACTTACCAAAATATAATTTTCGTAACTTCTGAGAAAGTTACTGTTTTTCAACTATCATTATACATGTTTCTCATGAATATAGCGCAAGTTTAAGGAAAAAAAAAAACAAATTATTTTTTATTGGTAATAAAATGGTATGAAAATATGAATTTCTATTGTTTTTAATTTCAAAGTTGCTTTTATATTTTTTTAGTGGCAATATTTTTTTATTTTTAAAGATAGCTTATTGATTTTCCCTGAGTATAGACTCTTTTTTTTTTTAAATGCTGCTGTAAATATTAATGAATTACGAATTTCAAGGTGATACGCTTTTCATTGGTGGATGTGGTCGATTTTTCGAAGGCACTCCAGAGCAGATGCACAAGGCACTTAATAACACGCTTGCTTCACTGCCCGACGAAACGGTGAGAAACAATTTTTTTTTTCTCTTAATTAATCGTCAATCAACAACCTTTTTTTGGTCTTCAATAATATTTTTTTTACCATAATCCAAATCGAATTTTTCTTTTCAACTATAATTAAAATTCATTGGTGCCAAATAATTTTCTTCTGATAAGATAAAAATAATTGGCAGGCAATCATTTTTTTTTACCGTAAAGAAATTTATTAGAGGAATAATCTTTTTTCAACGGAAAAAATCTATTGGCACCCAGTAATCTTCATTTTCCGTTGCAGAACGTTTTTTGCGGTCACGAATACACGTGTGCAAATCTAAAGTTTGGTCTCGTAGTCGAGCCGAACAACGATGCTATAAAGAAAAAGCTCGAGTGGGCAAAAAAGGAGCGCGAAAGTCAAACACCGACCGTTCCTAGCTCCATCGCTGACGAAAAGCTCACGAATCCGTTCATGAGAGTCGCCGAGCAAAGCGTGATGGATTACGTGGGACAAACCGAACCGATTGCAACTATGCGGGCGCTGCGCAAGGAAAAGGATAGTTTTAAAGCGTAACTCGCCCCAGGATAATCGATTAATCTTGACTTGTATTTTTTTTCTTATGCAAACGTTTCGCACAACTTAACATACATAACGAACCGATTATTATTGCTCTAAGAAAATCATGTTGACCTGCAGTACAGTAATGCGCTTGGATCGTAGATCGCGCGAATAAACGATACGCGATGGTCGGTAAATTGAATCGGATTTCGTATTTACACGTTGATTCTTCACTAAGTTACATTTAACGGCGGTTGGGGCGGCGCATCTTCCGCCTTTTTGTTGTAGATTTGCATCTCCGCCACGTACTTTTCCTTGGATCGTTCGTACATGTCGTAGTAGACCTGAAAATGAATTAAAAATTCATTTAGGTACTTAAAGGGCGTAATTGGAAGAAGTCACTTCCAAATAATTCAATTTAAAAATTCGATATCATCCGTACTCTAATGTATGTAAGAATTACAAATATTTTGTTGGTATGAGCAAGTTTTTTTTCCCCTCTTGACAGAGTTACTTTCGTTTTGGCTTTAGGATGTATGAAAGGTAGTCCCGCCAATCGTGAGTTTCAGAGAAAATTTCGATTACTTCCCGATGGGATAAAAATCGGAAAAAGTAATCGATGTTTAACGCGCTGAAAAGATAAATTTTGCATAGTAATAATTCCAAAATGTTATCAACAAATGATATGTTAATATATTTGAATGTGTATGAATTTTTTCAGATTTTTTTCTTTATTATGATTATGATTTTTTTTATTTTCAAAAATGTGCGCGAAATATGGAATTTTGTATATGAGTTCGGCATAAAAACGTCTACTACACTCAGGATTTTTTTGCAAAACGCATACCCAAAATTTGTTATATTCTGTGCATTTTTCAAAATAAAAAAAATAAAAATAAAAATAAAGGAAAAAATCTGAAAAAATTAATACGTATTCAAAAAAATTAACATATCATTTTCTTAAAAAAAAAATTAGGCTGACTGTTTATTTGTTGAACAATTGTTTTTTTCACCGATTTGTTAATAACATTTTGGGATTATTATTATGCGAAATCAATCTTTTCAGCACGTTTTATATGCATTATTTTTTTTCGATTTTTATCCCATTGGGAAGTGATCAAAATTGTCTCTGAAACTCACTTTTGGCGGGACTGTACCTATCATACATCCTTAAAGACAGTTTTCACTTTATTCGCACTGCGCATGATATACAAATTAATTTTTTATTTTGCAATTTTTGTACGTTTAACAAATTAATTTTTTTTCTGAAACTTTTCATACGATTTCCCAATTACCTTTCATTATGTTACCATTTGTAATATTTCCAAATTACCTATTTTATGTTGGAATTTGTGTACGTTTTCCGAATCACGTTTTTTACTTTGAAATGCTTCAAATGATTTTTTTAAAAATTGTACTCCTCAATTGATGTGACTTTGAAGTGCAGCATGCACCTTAAGTTTACAGTTCAATCTTGGCTCACCTTCTTATCTTCAGAGGTCAGTGATTTCCATGTTGTCGCGAGTTGCCTCGTTAACTCTTGTTTACTAGGTTCCGGTTCTCCAGCGAGTCTTTCCATAACTCGTGGTCGCTGTTCCTGGCAGAACTGGAAGAAGGGATTCGCCGGTCGTTTAGGAGCATTTGGATCCGCTTTTCCACCTTTTCTTTTTGTTCCCTTCTTCGGCTTTTCCTCTTTAGGGCATTGCGCACCAGACTTAGCGCCTTTCTCAGGTTTTAACGTCGTCTGGAAAACACTATTTTCCTCAAGAACTCCCATCGGAGCTTCTCGCCATTTATCGCCATGTTGATCTAACCGTTCAATCAAGAATCTGTCAAATGCACAAATGAAAAATGAGAAAAACCGCATTTTACACATAAAGATAGTTAATAAATATCACTCGCTTGGTTTTATTGAACTGCTCATCAACATTTTTATATTTGAATAAATGGACACTAAAAATCCGTTTGTGAGAACAACTGTAGTTAAAATTCATATATCACTTTACTTTAACCATTTTTATGTGTGAAAAAGCGAAAATCTTAATGAGTAATTCGAATAACCGAAGCCTCTATTTTACAACCATCAACATAACCTCAAAGCTAAACATAGAGGAATATAACCTATAAAAACTTACTTTTTTTCTTTTCTCGTCCGTTTCAGGAGTTTCCTGACTCTTTGTATGCGATAAACAAGACGCTCGTTATCCTGTCATATTAAAATGTGTCAATTAGACTTATTATTACATACGTATGTGATGAAATTCGAGTGAATAACATTTGTGTCAATAAGCCATTATTTTATTGTGTTCTAGCAAACCTGCTGCAAAACTTCGCATCTATCTAGCAAAAGTTGATATTTTCTCTTGTAAATGTCGAATTCTTCGGGCTCGGCGTCGTATTCCGATTCGTCGGACATTTCACTTTTTACTTGTGGTGAAATGTAAATATTGTTTTCCATCATTTTTCGTCGCTTCGAGTTTTTCGGGGGAAGCGCAGATACTTATATATGTATATATCTATATATATCGGTATATATGTGGGGCATTCCATGCCAACTCGACCGACAGTCGACCTTCACTTTGCCAAATATACTTTGTGATTTTTCATTTTGTTCTTACACGTAAAAAATACTAGTAGAATTGGTTTCAGCTAATTTCTCAGTGTGTTTTTTTTTTAATTGAAAATATATGAAGCTAAACAAGAAACGTCCCAATATAAGAATCCGTTAAAAAATTAAAAAAATACTATAATAAACAATACATTTTTTTCGTCCACAAACGAAAGTAGACAAATGATTTCTCTATTTATTTTTTTGTATTTTATGATGTCTTTTAGAGGTATCGATTACGCAAAACTTTCAAAAATATTTGAAACATGGATGGAAAGATTGCTATGAAAAATACCAATAATCCTGATTTTACATCGAATTATTCTACCATTTGAAATATGATTTTCAAGTGCCACACAATAGGATCTCAATATTT
Source organism: Tromatobia lineatoria (assembly GCA_949699805.1). Lineage (NCBI taxonomy): Eukaryota > Metazoa > Arthropoda > Insecta > Hymenoptera > Ichneumonidae > Tromatobia > Tromatobia lineatoria. The sequence continues at coordinate 3,837,757 of OX453035.1, read as the reverse complement.
AGTATTTTTCTGAGATTTTTTTGTTTTTTATGTTGTAATTGGAATTATGTTTTTTCCGTTATCCGTCATAACTTTCCCAAATATCAACTCAGTAAATATTGGGGCATGTCTATAATTTTCCGAAAAATTTAAATTCAATCATATTTGAGGTCATTAACTTGATAAAAGTCTTTGCTTCAAGTTTTTCAAGATTTTAAAAGATTTTGTATGGACTTACCTATAGAAAATCACCATACTATGCAATAAAAAGCTAGAAGCAATTATTTTTCCACTTTCGCTTGTGAACCAAAAATTCTGTTAATGTATCTTTCAAATTATTAAATTGGTTTGTTTTTCGTTTACTTTTACATATTTAGAATTTTAGCAGGTCATAAAAAAAAATCTAAAACAAATTCTACTTGCTTTTTTTATGTGGAAGAATAACGTAAAAAATTGCGAACCACTTTGGCAAGATGAAGTTCAGCCGATGGCCGAATTGGCATGGAATGCCCCATATATTCGTAAAATTTGCTCTCGAGTAAACTGCTACAGATAAAGCTAGGTCGTTGTGTGACACTGCTGCTGCTGCTGCTGCTGCGTCGTCTCCTTGTCTGTGTTGTAGACGTTTGGAAAGATCTATAGATCATTCGGACCTGCAGATACGGAGGTATGTATACAGTAGCAGGATCGGTGCCCTCTTCCGGTGATTAACAATGGAGCGAGGCATTACGTTGTTAGTTTATTATTCAGTCATTAGGCGACTTAATCTTGCGGGAACTGAAGACGCAGCCTGGAAGTTATGATGCAGTCAACACGTGCGTGGTCGCTGTATTTTCTGGCGAGTTTTCAAGTTACATACAATTTTTGGGTATTTTCGAATTCCTGGTTTAAAAAATATATATACAATATATATATATACAATGTGTGTATATATATACAATATATGTATATATATATATATACACAATATATGTATATATATATACAATATATGTATATATATACTAGGGTGTGCCAAAAGTAAGTGATATCTTTTGCCCTTGCTCTTCGCTCAAAATATCGTGGAATACATATTAGTAATCCTTTTTATTTTTATTTAATCCTTAGAGGTTCATCATCGCGTTTCAAGTTTTCCCATTTAAATAACACAGGAAAGTGATTTATTCCCATTCTTTCTTTCTGCAACCTAAGGAGAAATTATTTTTCCATAAAATCAATGACTACATCTTGTGAATCATTAAATTTCGAACAAACAGTCTTGTTGAGTTGAATTTCAATATTTGATTTATGAAAAATGGAAAAAAACCCCTTTTCTGTGTTATTTAAATGGGAAAACTTCAAACGCGATTATGGACCTCTAAGAATTAAAATTACGAGCTCCGCTTTTGACAGGATGATTACTAAGACGTATTCTATGATATTTTGGGCGGAGAGCAAATAAAAAAAATATCGCCTTTTTTTGGCACACCCTAATATATACAAATATGTTATAAAAAGATCTCGCCGCAGCCGCTGTGTCAACAATCGAAAGACATAGAAAAATTTGGGCTTTTGAGCTCTTTCGGTTCTTCGGGTTCAACGAGGGACCTACAATAATTCAGGCCAGGGGGTTAAGCTTAACCAAAACGTATGGTATAGTTGTCCGCTCCTTCTCTGATTATTCAAGTCCATCAATGGACCTAAAGAACTTAAAGAGGTCGTAAGCCCCAATTTTTTGAAGTCCCCCAATGAACCCCAAAGCCCGAATTTTCCTGAGGGGGGGAATCTAGTTTCTGAGCGGGAGGGAGTTGGGCTACCGAGGGATAAAGGGAAAGGGTTTCTGAGGAATAAATAAAGGGTTCCGGTAGAAAAAATTTGCCTGAATTTTTTCTAAGTACCTCAAAGGACGCTGAAGTTTGAATTTTTGTTAAGTCGCTAAATTGTCCTAGTATATTTGAAAAATTTCTATAGGTCCAAGTATGTTGATTTTATTCAGGTTCATCATAGAGAAGGATGAATAGTGCGCTAGAAATGTGCCGACCTGACTTAAGAACTTGATACAAAATAGTAATTAAAAATTCAAGGTTCTGTAAAATTCGAACACCTTTGCGCTTTTCAATAAATTCGGTATTAAATACCGGCACACATTATTACGGACATATCTACAGTTTTAGTCTGGCTTACTCGCAATGTCGAGGGAAAAAGCGGCTTGAACTTTTACAATACGAATTTTTTGAACGAGTTCCAAATTAATTTTCTTTATTTTGAAATTTTTGTACGCAACCCAACTCAATTTTTTTATTTTACAATTATGAATTTTTTAATTTATTTTAAGATTAATGTAGGATATCGAAATTATTTAAAAATTTTTAAAATCTTTCGACGGACTTCGTAAATGCCTTTTTAATGTTGAAATCTTTCTACGATTTGCAAATTACTTTTATTGTTATTAGATGATTTAATCTTACGCGAATCAACGACGTAGACTGAGAAATCAACTACGCGAAGCTTTTGTGAACACGTGCGCGTTCTTCGAGTTTTCTAACGACATTCGGAGTGACGTATGTCGTCGACATATGAGACTAATAAGTTGAGATGGTGAGAGGTGCACGCTCTGTGATTATTTCTAATTCGTTCAGTCATAGTTGACGTGAATAGCTTCAGAAATCATAGAGAGAGAGAGAGAGAGAGAGAGACAAAAATAATATTCAGATTCCGTCACGCAAGGGAATCGAAATTGCAAAAAATTTGCTTTTACAACATCGCTTGTACATGTACAAGGACTGAGCAGAATTACGTTGATACGTTGATAAACAATTGCTTCCTAATTGCAGCTCCTGATGCACTTGAGTGCAATATAAGAATTATTACCGACGAGTGCACTTGCGATAAGGAAATATATTAGCAAACGTGACATGACTTTCGTAATTGTATTTTTATTTCCGTTCTCTCACGGGATTAATTTATTATTCGTGATTGGTGTACGGGATAAGGTGGAGTATTCTTGAAAAGGACGTTCTCATACTCAGACCAATCGTTGGCGTGGGTTCTTACTTAAGTCTGGCAATGCCAGGTCGCAACTGTACATTTGTATTTTCTTTAGGTAAAACCATCACGAAAAGCCTTCCTCGAAATAAAAGTATTGATTTTCAATACAAAAAATACAGAATTTATAATAATCTTCAAAAAATACTTTTTTTGAGTAATGAAAAAAAATGTATATATATATATATATACATATATATTAGGGTGTCCCAAAAAAGGCGATATTTTTTTCTTTGCTCTCCGCCCAAAATATCGTAGAATATGTCTTAGTAATGATCCTGTCAAAAGCGGAGATCATAATTTTAATTCTTAGAGGTCCATCTTCGCGTTTCAAGTTTTCCCATTTAAATATCACAGGAAAGTTATTTATTCCCATTCTTTCTCCCTGCAACCTAAGAAGAAATTTTTTTTCATAAAATCAATCACTACACATTATGAAACATTAAATTTCGAACAAAATATCTTGTTGAGTCGAATTTCTATCTTCAATATTTGATTTTTTACAGAGCCTTCAAATTTTTTATCGGTTATGCGTAAAAAACCATCGAAATAAGATCCAATGAGTCTGTAATTTAAAACCGTTAGCGATACATAAAATTTCACCCAGATTTTTTAGACGATTCAATGTTCTAATAAATTTCTATTGACTTTTTGTACTATCATCGGTAGTTCACTTAATGACAGTTAAAAATACAACAACCATAACATTTTTTGGTCTGTAACTTTGTAAATATCAACGATACGAAAAACTCGTTATCAACTTTTTTGTAGTGCGTCAGACGGACGACAAAATTTTCCATCAATTTTTCGTCCTAACTTCAATAGATTGGCTAAAAAATGTTTTAAAAAAACACGGAAAATTTACAACATTAAAAATTTCAAGGCTCTGTATTAAATCAAATATTGTAGATAGAAATCCGACTCACCAAGATTTTTTGTTCGAAATTTAATGATTCACAAGATATACTCATTGATTTTGTGAAAAAAAATTCTCCTTAGGTTGCATGGAGAAAGAATGGAGAAGAAGAAAAAAATCACTTTCCTGTGTTATTTAAAAGGGAAAACTTCAAACGCGATGATGGACCTCTAAGAATTAAAAATATGAGCTCCGCTTTTCACAGGATCATTACTAAGACGTATTCTACGATTTTTTGGGCGGAGAGCAGGGAAAAAATATCGCTTTTTTTGGCACACCCTAATATATATGATTCATGTTTCATGAGGCAATATACATTGATATAGCGTTTAGAAAATGAATAAAAACTTTAAGTTTTTATTAGATTCCGGTAGACATTCAGGATTCTACTGATATACCTATACCATGTTGAAATAATGCCACAAGATAGTGAATGTTGAATTGCTAACATTAATGCCAACATAAATACTTAGAACATCGCCTCGTGTCTCCTATGAATCTAATTACATAACCGGAAGTGAGAGCTTCTGCTCCGAGCTTCGTGCCTATGTAGGCCACAAACTGCGTGTTATTCATGAATATTATGCTCCGAAATCGAATTAGAGCTTGATCCGAAAGTCGAGCGATCGATACTGAGCAATCCCATCATGCGATTCTTGCGCAATGTGTTTCACAACCGGTCCACAAAATTTCTCTACCTCAACTTTTAAATTTTTGCGCTCTTGGCGTAGGGTGATGGCGCTGCACAGCGATTGGCTCCCCGCCAGCCAGTAGGAGGTCGCATTTGGGGGTAGCAAGGCTGCGCACGCGCATCACCCGTAGAAGCACCCTCTGGCGATGTCAGGCTACAAAAATACGTATTCCGCTGGAAGCCCTTAGTCGTGAAAGGTTTCGTACGTCGCGCATTTGCTCATCCATCGAATCCTTCGTTCTCTCATAGCTGCGCGCTCATTTTTTTCGCTAGTAGCGTAACATCGAGAGTCGCGAAAATAAATTAATTATCAATAAACGTAAAGTCACCGTTTTTGGCGCGGTGATTGTTGGTCAATTAGGTTTCGGACACGTTACCAAAACAAACGACAATCGTAAGAGCCATACACGCAGTTGATTGGACGACGCAGTTCGTCTTTCCTCCATTATACGAAAACTCTCGCTGTTCAATTGTTTTATATTTCATTTCGATTAAAATCGGTATTGCTAAACGTTATAATGCAGTGCGTGGTAGTTTTTTAGCATCAGCTGAGAAGTGGTCGAGTCCTTCGGTAAGTTTCTATTTTCTCTCTATATTTTGTGTGTCTGCGGATTTGATGGACAATCGGAAGGCAAGACGTGAGCCGGAAGCATGATGATGAGGGAAAAAATTGAAAGTACCGTTGCTTACTGTTTCAAGGGTCTTACGGAAGTACTAGGATAATTGATAGATTCGTTTGTATCGCGAATATCGTGTGTTGAATCGTTTCAAAGGTGCGTGGAAATCGATAGGAAGTAAGACACGTTCCGGCTTTTCTGCCGGACGTCAGCTGATCCTTCCATGCTTAGCGTTTTGTTTACACGATGCATTCGGATGTGCTCTGTATCTGTTTTTGTTCGTGAGGTCGAAGGGACAAGGTCAGGAGGCATAATTTGTCGTTTATTATTAGACGCGGTCGTTAAATATAAATAACGGTGCATTTAGGTAAGGGGGTAATAAATAAATTAATAAATGGCCCTTGGAGCCCTTCGCTACCATATTCAAGGGCTTATATTATCGTCAACGGTTTTGAGCAGGTACTAAGAGCCTATATGGGAAATTCATTGTACTATAAGCGGAAATAATATACAAAAAAGCCCTCACAGCCCTTTTATATCATGTACAAGGGTTTATATTATCACCAATGTGTTTATGCGGATACTGTGGACTTAAATTAGAAATTCTTTGGACAGCAAATGCCGATTAAGGATGTATGATAGGTTCCGTCCCGCCAATCGTGAGTTTCAGGAAAAATTTCGATTACTTCTCGATGGGATAAAAGTCGGAAAAACATAATCGATATTAAACGTGCTGAAAAGATAGATTTTGCATAGTAATAATTCCAAAATGTTATTAACAAACTGCTGAAAAAAACAATTGCTCAACAAACAATCAGTCAATCTAACTTTTTTTCAAATGAAAATCCTATGGTAATTTATGCGTATGAATTTTCTCAAATTTTTTTTCTTTATTTTGATTTTGATTTTTTTATTTTCTAAATGTGCGCGAAATAACGAATTTTCGATATGTGTTCGGCATAAAACCATCTACTACACTTAAGATTTTTTTGCAAAACGCATATCCGAAATTTGTTGTATTCTGCGCATTTTTCAAAAAAAAAAAAAAAAACAAGTCAATCGGTGCCGAATATCCCATTTGGCGCCAATTCACGGAATACGTTTTTTTTCGGATGAAAATACGTTTATCTATCTATTCAAAACAGAAATGAATCTTGATACTTATAATTACAATTTTTATATAATTTATCAATTGAATTCAAGTGATGGTATCTGATGCAGATTTTTTTAACACAATTCTGCACGGTTTCGCAGTGTTGTTCCTTGATAGCGCTAAAGAAAAAGAAGCTCTTTTGACCGAACAAATCGATGCTCTAAAAAAAAAGTTTAAAAAATGTTGTATTATTATAATACTTTTCCCGATAAAAAAAAAAACAAAAAATAGGCGATAATTTTTGCAAAATACGGGCTGAAGGATTTGGGTCGATGGCCTATTGGTTGATTAAATCACTAACCGAAGGAAGTTGTTAGTAGACGCAGGTGTTTGGTATATATAAAGGACTTAACGTCCGACGGAACGGAGGATAAATAAATTAATCAATGAATAAATGGCTTTCGGAGCCCTTTTCTAAACTTTCAAAGGACTTATATTAGCGTCAATGCTTTTTAGCAGACATCTCAATCCTGCCGGATTATATATCTTAATACTTCCTATAAAGTCCTCAGGCCTATATTGGAAACTCATTTACTATAAACGAAAATGATGTACGAAAAGAAGTTTGGCCCTTACACCCGTCTGATATCATATTGGAGATCTTATATTATCATCAATGTCCTGATGCAGGCACTGAGGGCTTATATGGAACTTTATTATACAGTAAATAGAAATTATGTATAAAAAAATATTAGCCCTTCCAGCCCTTTTCTAGCATCGTGAAGGGCGTGCAACAATGTTTTTATATACGTAGGGTGAGCTCATATGGGAAAATTATTTTATAACAAAATCAATTATGGGTAGTTGATCATAATCAGAGTTGTAAATGCTTATAGCAATAATCATTATTATACAATCTGCTCTATAATTATGATCTTATAATAATAACATTTAGCGATTATAATACGATTACTAATCTTTTGAATGGCTGCAAAAATCATTATTTTGCAAGAAAAGTTCACGGTAATCCTTTTAAACAAATGAAAGAACATAATCAATGCATTAGGAAAGTAATGCATTAATTATCTCTTCCATTATTTCCACTATTTCTTCTAATGTTAAAGCGAAAATTACTACTTTTTCCTCACTACTCAAATGCCTACAACCTATTTTATAATCATTACATATTATTATTATGAAATCATAATTGGAAAACACATCGTACTATAAACTATATCTCATGAATTAATGGGGCCTTAAAACTCTGATCATAATATCATCATTTGTCCTTTAGCTCTTTTGCTTTTTGTTCTGTTTCGCTGTATCCATGGGGCATTTTCTCAATCATTAAAAGTGTCGCATGAGGCAAATACTTCACGGGAAATTCTGTAAATATGAATAACAAATGTGAACATCAAAACTGGAAGCAGGAAAACTATAACGGGAGAAATAGACAGGAATACTCGATCTCGTATTCACGCTGTATGATGAACGTAATAACAACGGTGCCTCCTCGTATTCCCTTATCTTTCAGTGATTTATACCCTCTACGTTAGTACCCGTACCTCGCGAATAGAAACCTCGCGGACGCTTCGCCGGTTATCTGATTACGTTACAGTTGGGAGTATATCGAATTAACGATCGCGTTGGAATGGGATCTTCGCTATGACGTGTGTAATGTAAATACATTTATGAGGCATTCTACATCAGTTCAGCTATTTTTATTAAAAAATAAATTACGAAAATCCGAAATTTATTCTTAATACACCCAAAAATCAATCTAAAGCAATTTTTCAAATAAATCTTCGTTACGGTTACGCCAAAGTTTGAACATTGCTTTTATGGTTACTTTTATTCTTACAAATAAGAGTTATCAATATAATTGTAGGATAAATTATCATTTCCGGAAGTACTAAGGACTTTCGTTAATTCAGCCTGTTTTTATTTTAATAATTTTTTTCCATTTATTTGTTCTTCATTTTATATAAACTTCAGTGATATGTATCAACACAATCGATTTTTTTTGTCGTCGACAACAGATATTTAAATTGGTTGAAATATTCATTTTTTAGCCCTCTAAATATTTCTTTCCACGATGTCAATCCGTTTTCACAGTGTCTGTATATCCCTGAGTTTTAATTTAAACTCACGAGGCACTTACACTACTAAGAATTCCATCGCCCAAAGTCACTCTCGTACCTAACCTAAATTTTGTTTTCTGGTTCGCTCGAACAAACTGCTCTGACTTTTGAGACGTCAGAAGCTTAGCCCATTTCTTCCATACTTCCGCATATTCTCTCGAAATTTAAGCTCTATCTGCCGAGCAGTTTAGGAAAAAATATGTTTACAAATTTCGAGGTGAGCTGAAGAAAGTGCCACTGCCTCTTAAGAGCCACCTCAAAATTTAAAAATCTATTATTTATTAAACTACTCTGCAGATCGAGCTCGAGTTTTGAGAGAATGAGCGGAAGTACGGCAAAAACGCGCTGAGCTTTTGGCTACGCAAAACTCAAAGCTTTTCGTTCGGGAGAACCAGAAAACATAAAAGTGAGGTTAAGAGAGAGAGTCTTTTCCGAGTTTAACATTGGGCGACGAAGTTCCCGGTGGTGTATCACTCCCTCTTAAGGGCAAATAAACAGCGCCCGAAAAGGGTACTTTTTTCACCTCTAAATATTTTTCGTTCACGATGACAATTTTTTTTATTGCTCATTTTTGGCAATACTGAAAACCGATCGTCTCCTTTGTATCACTTCTTTGTATTGTCTGTCTATACTGGGAACATATGTTCATTGGTGTCATACGTGAAGTTGTGTACCTACGGGTGTGGAGGCAAATATAATATGGGAAGCGAATGTCCGCAATGCAGAGGTCGTCGTGACTAGCTATTCCTCGCAATCTTCTCCGCACTCCCTGAATCAGCCTCCCCTTCTTCACTCTTACCGTTTGCGCACACACAAACCGCTGCGAAACTCTCGGCCTCGCCAGCGCGTATCTCAAGGTCGCTCGCGAGACTGTTATACCATAATCGGAAGGGGGTGAAATCGATGCCCCATGCAGCTATGTTCCCGGTTATTCTCCTTGCCAAACTTTCGTTCGACTGTAGTGTTTTATTGGCGATATTTTTACGATACTGAATTACTCACCTCGCAAAGTGTTATGCGAATTAATAATACTAGCAACAACCCACAGCAGTGGACGCGCGGTCGATGTATGGCTTCGGCCACTCTCCAAAAATTATTCTTGGAAGGAATAGAAACCGCTTTACTTGAGAAGAATTTCTTCTTGTCTCAGGCCTAAGAAGAATTCCCTTTATCGTTACAATAATATACTCTTGAAGTAGATCTGCTTAATCCAAAACGATTATTTCATTTGCCTCAAACGCGAAAGCTACTTCGAACTTACTGAAAAAATTATTCTTGGCAGGAATAGAAACCGTTTAACATAAGAAGAAATACTTTGCATCTCAGGCCTAAGAAGAATTCCCTTTATCGTTAGAATAATAGACTCTTGAAGTAGATCTGTTTGATCCAAAACGATTATTTCAATTGCATCAAACGCGCAAGCTATTTCGACACACTCAGCATTGACGGAAGAGAGTAAACAACGCTATTTTTTCAATAGGTTAATTTTTTTTAAATTAATCATGCATCAATTACAATCAATTACAAGTACTCAGTAATCAACCTGTATTGCCTATATTAATCATGAAAGACCAGATAAAATTTGCCGGTACTGTCGAAGAAAATCCTAGACTTTTCAAGAAATAATCCATCGCTTAGTCGGAGGAGAACGTTGTGCTTGACATTTTTCACGAAGTCTTTAGTACGACTGATGATTTTTTCTTCGCTTATTTATCTTCGTTACTATGGGGACGCGCGAGTCAGATATTGGCGAGCACAAATTTTCCTCTCGCTAAAAGAGGATTGTCCGATCGATTCAAAATTATATTCAGGAGTGTCAAATCTTTTTAAATTGACCGGAAGTTCCTCTCAATCACAGATTAATCTCCTCTACTTTCATCCAAGTTTGAACACAGTCATCCTGCGGTAACTGTGAAGAGAAACCGTTTTGGGGATAGAGAAATTCCTTTTATTTATAATAGTCACTATAATTTTAAACAAACGTTCTTTCCGTCTTCGAGGAAACGCTGCAGAATCTTAGCGGTAAATTATTTAGCTTGCAGTAAAGAGTCATCAAATTTGCGATAAATGGATTCACCATCAAATGAACTCGTTCTTGCTGTAATGCGATGTTTTCGGAGAGTGCAGAGTTGCTTGCGGCCATAACTTGGATGCGTAAATTGTTGAGCGGGAGGCAGTTTTTCTGAGGTTATAATGTATTCTAATACGGTAGAAACTCAGTAAAATAAAGCCGTCTATGTCGGTCCGGTTTTTCTCCCAGTTTCCCTGAGCCCTCGTGCAAATGCGATACAGTAGTGCATTAGAAAGAGTGGCTGCGGACAACACTTTGGAGGGCCCTCGAGGGATTAAAGGGGAGGGGACAGTAAAAGCCAATTGGCGTACTTGAAGAATAACCAAATTTAAAAAAAATTATCATAATTCCAACTCTGAGCTGACGATGGTTGGCTTTTTGTCGATTTTTCAAAACCGACTATAAACCACTAGCCTTATGTAACCCTCAATGGTTAGTATTGAAGAATCAACCAAAAGCCAATTATCGATGTACTCAGCTCAGGGTTGAAATTATGATTATTTTGTCTTATTCAACCGTAAATCGACGATTCATCATGGCTAAGAATTGTTGGTTAATAATGAAATTCGAGAAATTTACAAATTGAAAGTTAAAAATATCTGACTTTATTTTCTATTTTAACATTTAATTATTCAATACATGATTTTGCTTATATCGATAGAAAAAGCTTCAACTAAATTCTGAAATAATCTTGAATTATATATAAAATGTTTGCGCAACAACCATGGACTGCAATGTTGTTTCATTTTTTTCAATTTTCCAAAGGATTTTTTTTTTTTCGACAAAACAGCTTTTAAAATTGGAGCAAATGTTTGCCCAGGTTATAGTTAAACAATGTTGATTTCTAATACAGGATTTTTGAGAACAGTTTCAAGTTTTTTAATTGATGAACTCCATTTTTATTTGAAAAATTCATGATAAAGAAAGTTACCGTAATAAATTTTTTTTTTCATTTGAAGTGCTTTTTCGAGTATATAGAATAGTATAAATAAGTATGGAACGATTTCGAGGGTGTCAGAGTTGAACGATTATTGAGTTGGCCAGGAATACCTCATATATATTATGAACATAACGCATTTTTTCTAAATATCGGGATCAGGTGCGTCTTTAGATGAACCAAATTTCGAAATAAAAAAATAAAAATTTGGCCGGAATATCCCATTTTTTCCGTTTCCGTATAAAAAAATTCAAGTGTCGAAAAATTTAAAATAAATATAAAAATTAAAACTTCAATTTTTTTACTACTACTACTACTTTTACTTACTTATTTAACATTTGTTTACAATCAATACTTGAAAAAAGTCACTAAAAAATCTTTAAATCGATTTAAAAAAAAATACAAATTGCTCGAGCAGTAAAGCATTGAGCATTAAGAAAAAATACTCAAAATTCGGCGAACTTTTAGGCAAATCTCGGCGAGATTTTAAGGCAATTTGTCCAATGAAAAAGTCCAAAGTCCAACCATTCGTAAAAATATACTTTTATTGTTTGTTTCCCATAAAATGTAGCCTGGAATTACACAATTAATTCTGTGTATATATTTCTCCTGTTGGCCATGAAAAAACGCACATTTTTGTTTTCTAATGATCCCGATACGGTTGATAGTTTTTGATAGTTTTTTTTAAGATATATATAACTTTTTTAAATATCAATGGATCTCAATTTCCCGAATATTGTAGAATTACCTGAATGCCCGAAAACAATTGATATCGTTAAAAAAAATTTCGCAAATGCTTATCGCAATACAAGCGATAACTCGAAAATATATGAATCGAAAAAATTCTGAATACCTCTTTTTAAGGAAATAATTACTTTTTCTATAAAAATTTAATTTTTTTTTTCACTGAGAAAATTGTATATCCGAACTGCAAAAGTATAAAACTGATAAAGCTTTTGAGTTCAATAGTAATATTCGTGATTATCGAATTATCTAACCACTATCCAATGAAATTTTTTCTTAATTCGGCACTGGAGGAAACGACTGAAACGACTGAAGATCGTTTTACGTATGCAGAAAATGTATTGTAGGCATCGAGCGTATTCAACAATTCATTCCGTCGAGCTAAGCAATTAAGTTGTTATATTAGCATCGTTCGTTCATTTAGTGGAGATCGTTGATTAAAACTAACTGTCCGTAAGCCTGCATCGGTGAATAAAAAAATATGGGTAATTCCTCAAGTGCCATCATTGTTCTCTTTTTCCGGAAACTTCTTTTTCCACTGAATGGAAACGTTCATGAAAGCGCCTTTGTCCTCTACGTGACAATAAATGTACTGAGATTAATTGATTTTCCCTATATGTTTCTAGGAAACTGTGAAGAGGTGTTGGTAATATGTATTCAATGAATTAATTTAGTGATATAAATATCCTCGGTTAAATAATAATTGCTAATTAATTCTGCCCAGACTAATAACTATTATTGCAGAAAAAATGGTTTATCGATAGCAGACTTCGCTGTTTGTACTTCATGATCTCATTTAATATGCAAGTGAGAAACAAATCATTAATATTCTGCGGTCGTTGGAAAATGACTATCAATTATGCAAACTATTTTTATACGTTTGTGGAGATTTCTGAGGGAAGTCCCGGACAGTCCATCAATCAGGTGATCAGTAATCAGGGACTGCGCAGTTTCGGCCACATTGACGTTTCCTCGAAAGGAAAAACTGTTCAGTAAGAGAGAGACAGAGAAATCAAAGGACAGAAATATAGCGAGTCTCGTGGCAATTCGTTCATGCGACCATCGCGTGGCTTGCAGAGATTTAATATTATGGAACTATTAACAGCACGGAATATGAAATTCATGGAAAATTCTGGAAGCTTCTTCATCGTGATTTCTCGAAAAGAGATTATAGTAACAATCATGAATTAAGTGATGCACACTTTATGTTTTCCTTCAATTTTAACAAATGTTTAATCCGAATCATTAATTACGGTAAGAAATCCATTTAAAAGAAGTTAATCTACGATGTTCAAAATTCGGACCTGCTTATCTCTTATCTTTTTTAAACGGTAATATAAAACACGTTTTCCATTGTGTAATGCGTGTCTACAATTTTATTTATTTATTTAAATTTTATTTCGCATAGAATGTGTTTCATCGTTTGACCAATTTTTGAAACGTAGAAAAATAAAAATGTATGAATAATTTTTATCGAATGTAAATTTCGTAACATTTCGATATGAATTGGAATTTATTGAAGGAAACAATTTAAAAAAAAAAACAGTGTCGACGTGAAAGCATTTGTAACCGATATCTTGCGTAATGTGACTGATACTAATCAACCTTGATAAATATAGAAGCCACCAGGAATTTATTAAATATTTTGAACAATTTAGTACTAATTTGATTAGTGTGAAACGCAATACTAACCTTAACACGAGCAAATTGTTCGCTGGTGCAGCTCGAGAATTCCAATCATTCAAAACCACTGCATATGTATATAAGTAGTAGTGTTACAATCTACAGTATGAACTCTGTCTGAAATCTGGATGTTATCGATTGCTCATATAGATACATGAGCTGATAGAGAAATTGAGTATATCAACGGAGTGAGAGATGCCGAAGCCTCTGATTATGTCTAATCGACCTCGATAAGCTTGAACAATTAAATGAACCGTCTATGCTGCGGGGGCTTCAATTCTATGACTATTCGTACACAACTAGATAACATTCAGAGCACGTTGTCCGATAAGGGGCCGAAGCACTCACCATTTTATCGGAATGAAAAAGCGAAATAAAAAATCAGTCAATTGTAGTCGCACAATATAATTTATTGCTACAAAGTATTTATTCAGCGTAATCTATACACGTTTTTGATTGCCATCCTAGAATATTCGCAAGATTGAGAACGTCAATTTGAAAAATTGATAACATTTCACAAGATCATTGAAGAATTATAATTAAAAAATTCTCGAAAATTTTGACAAACAGCGGAATCGCGCGAAAAAAAAAATGCCGTTATCTTTTACCAACCAATGATTTGGTCGGTCAATCAATAATCGTAGGTAATTTTTCGGTCCATGTTTTAATCATTTTCTTAATAAATTATGCTTAAAAACCATGAGAAGAAAAATCTTGCTCATCACGGCTACAAGCCATAGAACAAAGTATTTTTCAGTATTATTTTTAGAATTTAAATTATGGCGTTCGATATGTCCCTTTAAGAATATTTTTAAAAAATTGCCATACAAAAAAAATATATTTGTGCAATTGAGGGTCTAATTAAGCCTACAGAAATTACGACAAAATTGGAGAGTTTGAAGTGAAATCCTGGTCTGAACGGGGTGAATTTCCCCATACATAACCTTGGTTGTTCCAACCAAATCATTTTTTCCGTACACACATATTACGATCATGAAACTGTTCCTAAACCCCTTTTTGGCATTCCAAACTATTTTCCGTGTACTGACATGAAAATAAAAGAATAAAAAATAATTAAAAAATTATGTTTAAATAACGAAAAGAAAAGAAATATTCGGAAAAAGGTTGCCGTAAATTGTATACACTCTCCGAAAACATCGCATTACAGCAAGATCGGATTCATTTTATGGTTAAGCCATTTATCGGAAAATTAATGACCCTTTACTGCAAACTACATAATTTGCCGCTAAGATTCTGCAGCGTTTCCTCCAAGACGAAAAGAACGTTTGTTTAAAATTATATCTATTATAAGTAGTAAAAGGAAATTCTCTATCTCCAAACCGAATTCTCTTCACAGTTACCGCAGGTTGACTGTGGTCTTAAGCCTGAGATACGAAGCATTTCTTCTTATGTGAAACGCTTTCTATTCCTTCCAAGAATAATTTTTTCAGTAAGTTCGAAGTAGCTTTCGCGTTTGAGGCAAATAAAATAATCGTTTTGGATCAAGCAGATCTACTTTAAGAGTCTATTATTCTAACGATAAAGGGAATTCTTCTTAGGCTTGAGATAAAAAGTATTTCTTCTTAAGTGAAACGGTTTCTATTTCTTCCAAGAATAATTTTTGAGAGTGTAGTATTTTACAATTTCGATCTAAATCACGGTACCCCATAATCACAATAAACCAGCATATACACAAAAGCTATGATTCATAGTAGTTGATCGATAGTTCATCACAAACTAACTGCTTCCCATGATGCCTGAAACGAAAAGAAGGAGAAAAAAAAGTGTCAGACGTTCGTTTTCCAGTAATTCAATGTTCCAATGGCTTCGAAAATTACCGCGCTATTACTGAAGCGAGAAGATGAAAACAATCAGATACCTGGAAGCGGACGATGAGCATCTAACACGAGGCTTCCATTGCCGCCGAAGCAGCTCGTGGATGTGCATCCCATTTCGTCTATCGAATTTCGATTTTATCGGTAATCCTCGTGGCAGAGACTTTTTATTAATTATCAACTCCCTCGATGACGCACGTCGTTCGGGAAGGCGCATGTGCACCACGTTTCCTCCGCTGTGTATGTAGAGTCGAAGCATTGCATAAACACACGTGACTGTGATTGGGGCGCTCGAGCGTAAGTGCACCCGCTTTGTCTCTCTGCCTGAAAATCCCAAGATTTCATAGACCGAGAGGAAAGATTCCATTGATTCACGGTAATATTCGCCAATGAACAAAAATACTTGAGTTTCAATACCATCTTTTTATTGAATGATCTCAAACTCAATAAAAAGTACTGACATTGTTTCAAAGAAATCGTCTCTGTTCTTTTTATTGATTTCACCAAAGAGGCAGCGGCACTTCTCCCACCACACCTCAGAAGTTTGAGACGTATTTTTTCCTAAACTATTCAGCAGATGAAGCTCAAATCTGGAGAGACCGTGCACAAGTAGGGAACAAATGGGACAATGTACAGGCTCCTTAAAACACAAAGCGGTTTGTTCGGGAGTACCGGAAACACACAAAAGTGAGGTTATGTGCGAGAAAAACAGCCCTATAGGTGTTTAGCATTGGATGATTGAACTCCCAGCATATGTTGCCATTAAGTATGTCTTTTCAATGAACTGAGGATATCGTTTCTTTGAATGAGTGAAAACTCTTCTTTATAACTATGAAACTGTCTCTTTATTATATGTTCACTAAGAAAATGTTTTTTTTACAGGCAATGAAATGTTCTCTTTGAAATTTAAGTGCATTATTTCATTGGAATCAATGAAAACAAAATCAAACTAATCATTTTTGTGACGTGAATAAAATCTATTCTCCCATTGTATATCGTTGTATCAAGAGACGTAGCGTCTCGACGCCATGTACTTTTTGGAAATCCGAACCTTATTTAATAAAATATATGTCAAAATCAGGCATGTTAGAACAGCAAAAACACTATTCCGGAATCGAAGATTTCACAACCGGCTCTATAAAAAAATATCCGATGGGGTAAATGGCCGAGGAAAAAAGGCCGACGGAAAAAAGGCCTATTGGAAAACAGATCGATAGAAAACATGACCCATTTGACCATTGAAACTTGCAAGATGATTTAAAGTTGATCTGAACGCACAATAAACGTTTGTTTTTGCGACTGAATTTATTAATTATCCGAACGATCTGGGTCTTGTTTTTCTGCGATATAGAAAAGTATATTTGTGAACTCAAATAAAGTTTAAAATGTTCAATATATTTTAAAATCGAAAGAAATTTGATATGCGAGAAATATTTTTTTTTAGTTCTATATATTTTTGGCCTCTCTAATATGACAAGTCCACAGATATTTTCACGACTATCAGTTCAATATTACTTTACTTTGAATGTTCAATTTTCGGTATACTACCCACTGATCTTTTCACCCGAATACGAAAGCGCAGGTAGAGTTCGTTATATTTGTTATCTCACATGGGACGCTGAACGTCAGCTCACCCGGTGCATTTCTGTCTCACTGAATCGTATTCGACAATAGTTCGCGAACTGTAGCGTGCAATACACACGTTCAACCCCCGAAGGCATAAAGTGGATATGACAATAAATGGACAGCTTTGCGATACATGGACGGCCTCACATTTTTTCAAAGTGTGGCCAATATATCGACATTATTATTGATTCCAATATTTGCATATAGATTCGATACTAAATAAGCAAAATGTTATCAATCTCACAATCTTTCGGATCTCGCAAACTCTTTCCTTGAAAAGTAAAAATAAAAACGGTAATTGATCATTTACGAAAATTTGATAATGAAGAAAACTACTTCGGCAACCATTAAAAAATCTGAAACCACAGACATGAATATTTTCGATAAAACGTAATTCTATAACAAAACTCGTTAGTATAAAATAATAAAAATTCCAACACTTCACAAATAGGATTTTCATACACATACGTGCACAAACACTGCTTGTCAACTTCACGAAAAAATTTTAGTACATTTTTAGCTCAACAAATCATTTGTCTTTTTTTTCATTACAAAACTAAAAAATACCCGGAATATTGGCTTTTCGAGCATTAAAAAGATTTCAACTTATTTTTTATCCACTTTGACGAAAAGTTAGGAAAATCAAATGTTTGTAGTCATATTTCACGAAACGTCAAACTAACAAACTTAAAATTCAGATAAAACAACTTGCCACTTGATGCAATTGAAAATAAGTATCACAATATTATTACAACTACCTCTTTTCACATCAGAGAATGCGTGCTTCCTCAATCGCGGAATTGTGGTTTTCAAAGGTTCATATCATTGCGGTTTTTTATAATTATCTCTAGAATGGTCATTGGAAGTATTGTGTATATTTAGATTAGGGTTTAAGGTGATTATAAAACGCGACGTTCAGGAAATATTCTCGATGTATACAATAGACGATACGAGTTACGAGATAGAATGAATTGTGAGACGATATTCCAACCAGACATTCACCGTGTTACTTATTCAGAGAATGTGTGCTTCCTCAATCGCGAAATTGTGGTTTTCAAAGGTTCATATCATTGTGGTTTTTTATAATTATCTCTAGAATGGTCATTGGAAGTATTGTGTATATTTAGATTAGGGTTTAAGGTGATTATAAAACGCGACGTTCAGGCAATATTCTCGATGTATACAATATATGATACGAGTTACGAGATAGAATGAATTGTGAGACGGTATTCCAACCAGACATTCACCGTGATACTTATTGAAGCAGACGGCATTGTGGCTTCTCAGGCTCTCCGCTTGTCGTACACACCGATGTAAACACCGCAGGTTCTCTCCGCTTCGGAATGACAATATAAGTCGATATCAATAGGTCTTCATGCACGAGTATACATAGTACACAATTATCAGTGTTTATTCATTTTATGCACTCGGTGCTTCGTAATAATTGAAAGAAAAAGAACAAATAAGAAAAAGAATGAATAAAGATGTAGGTTAATAGGTACTCCCTGTATATTATGGAGTCTTTTTCCGTGACGATCAAGGAAACATCGAATGGAAAATACTCGGGAAAATGCCAGTTGCAGATTTTTATACACATCAAAGAATCCGTAATATCTCGTTTTTCATTCGACATTCTTTAATTGAAGTTCAAGATATCTGTCAGGAATATATTTCCGCTCAAGGTTGGGTGGCATTTGAACGCAGCTAATAAGGAGCCAATGATTGGTCCAGTTTTGTTTACCAACCGATGGCAGCCAGTACTGGTCAACTTTCGAGCCATTGGTGGGGCCAGTGATGGCCAGCAGTCCGTGGCGAAGAGAAAACTGCGAGCATTCTCCCGAATCTGACCATCAGCGGGGGCCAATAAGCTTATATCGAGCATTTGTTACTGCAGGTCATCACGACTAGGCTAACTCTGAGAAAATTATTCTTGAAAGGAATAGACACCGTTTCCCTTAAGAAGAAATACTTCTTATCTCAGGCCTGAGAAGAATTTCCTCTGTCGTTAGAATAATAGACTCTTGAAGTAGGTCTGCTCAATCCAAAGCGATTATTTTATTTGCCTCAAACGCGAAACCTACTGCGAACTTACTGAAAAAATTATTCTTGGAAGGAATAGAAACCGTTTCACATACGTTCCTCAGAAATTATCGAAGAAAATCCTAGCCCTTTTAAGAAATAGTCAATCACTTAGTCGGAGGCGGAGGTTGCGCTTGCAATTTTTGACGAAGTTTCTAGTACGGCTGATGATGTTTTCTCCGCTTATTTATCTTCGTTACTATGGGGATGCGTGAGTTGGATATTGGCGAGCACAAACTTTCCGCTCGCTAAAAGAAGATTGTCCGATCGATTCGAAATTATATTCAGGAGTGTCAAATCTTATTAAAGTGACCGGAAATTCCTCTCAGATATAGATTAATCTCCTCTACTTTCTTTTAAGTTTGAACACGGTCACCCTGCGGTAACTGTGAAGAGAAATCGGTTTGGAGATAGAGAATTTCCTTTTACTTATAATAGTCATTATAATTTTAAACAAACGTTCTGTTCGTCTTGGAGAAAAAGCTGCAGGATCTTAGCAGTAAATTATGAAGTTTGAAATTATGAGAAATGAATCCGTTCTTGCTGTAATGCGATGTTTTCGGAGAGTGTTGTTGCTGGCGACTAGTTGTGGCTAATAGGCTTATACCGAGCACGGGCTATCGCATTTTTCCGTAATTGGGCCACTACTAGTGCCAATTATTGCGTAGCTGCGCCATCTATACTGTATTTTCAACAAGATACTCATAACTGTTGAATGTTGCCACGCAATCAACATGTCAAGCTGTTATTGGGTAGACGCATTGCTATTTGAAGAAAAAACTGAAGTTTTAGAAGTGTTATGATCGGCGTGTTGACGAACCGAGAAATTCTGCTCTAAGCGACTAGGGAGAAAAATGTCAGTGATAGATGACAATGGTGAATAACCCGGAACAAGTAGTGGTGATCACAACTTAACCACAACATAACCATTGCACAATGTTATAACAAATACTGTAACAGTGAGATTCACAGTATAATTGATATCGAAAATATAATAAGTTATATCATATTTTTGATATAATATAATACTGTCTCAAAATATAATATATTCGTCGAGAGTCACGTGTTGAGAAATATAAAAATAAAAAGATACACAAAAATTGTTGTATCATTATTTTCAAATTTATTTATTATTGAATTAATAAATCCATTAATAATATGTCGGAGCAAACATTAAATTGCTATTACCAAATGGACAATCGAGCCAAATGAAATTCGATATTGCCAAATGAAGGTCGGTAATATTTCATAATAGTTATCAAATATTCTTTAGTCATCTAAAATTTTACTAAATTTCATTCAGTTATTATAACTGTAATAACCAGATGTTTATTCGCAATAGCCTTGTTAAATTTTGGCGGTCGTCATGACGGTCATTGGCCTACTGTACTCAGGGTATTGGCACATAGGAATCAGTATCGGTCCAGCTATAGTCATGACTTGAGGGCGGTCGTTTCCGCCGTTCCTGGGCCAGCTGGGTGCGCTGCCATGCACTCTCCGAAAACATCGCATTACAGCAAGATCGGATTCATTTTATGGTTAAGCCATTTATCGGAAAATTAATGACCCTTTACTGCAAACTACATAATTTGCCGCTAAGATTCTGCAGCGTTTCCTCCAAGACGAAAAGAACGTTTGTTTAAAATTATATCTATTATAAGTAGTAAAGGGAAATTCTCTATCTCCAAACCGAATTCTCTTCACAGTTACCGCAGGTTGACTCTGTTCTTAAGTCTGAGATACGAAGTATTTCTTCTTATGTGAAACGCTTTCTATTCCTTCCAAGAATAATTTTTTCAGTAAGTTCGAAGTAGCTTTCGCGTTTGAGGCAAATAAAATAATCGTTTTGGATCAAGCAGATCTACTTTAAGAGTCTATTATTCTAACGATAAAGGGAATTCTTCTTAGGCTTGAGATAAAAAGTATTTCTTCTTAAGTGAAACGGTTTCTATTTCTTCCAAGAATAATTTTTTCAGAGTGTGAGCCCGAACGGGAACCACATTGAACGGTCGGAATCAAGCCCGAACGGCCATAAGCCCGCATGGACACAAGACCGACCGGACCCAAGCCCGAACGGACATAAGCCCGAATGGACACGTACCCGAACAAATATATGACCGAACGGCCATAAGCCCGAATGCACTCTGCAAAAATTATTCTTGGCGGAAATAGAAACCATTTCACTTAAGAAGAAATACTTCTTATCTCAGGCCTAAAAAGAATTCCCTTTATCGTTAGAATAATAGACTCTTGAAGTATATCTACTTGATCCAAAACGATCATTTCAATCGCATCAAACGCGAAAGCTATTTCGAACTTACTATAGCATACGAAATTGAATGCTTTTGATACAAGAAGATCCGCTTGAGTCAAGTGGATTGTCATTTGCAGCAAATAATATGAAGGGAGAAAATATCAAGAAAAATAACTGTATCTTTCATCACCGGCTAGTTCCTGAAAAACTATCGAAGAGAATCGTTGCCCTTTCAAGAAATAGTCCATCGCTTAGTCGGAGGCGAAGGTTGCGCTTGCCTTTTTTTTTGCGAAGTCTCTAGTACGGCTGTTGACGTTTTTTTCGCTTATTTATCTTCGTTACTATGGAGATGCGTGAGTTAGATATTGGCGAGCACAAACTTTCCTCTCGCTAAAAGAGGATTGTCCGATCGATTCGAAATTATATTCAGGAGTGTCAAATCTTATTAAATTGATCAGAAATTCCTTTCATATATATGTTAATCTCATCTACTCTCATTCAAGTTTGAACACAGTCACAGTCACAGGTTTGGAAATAGAGAATTTCCTTTTACTTACAATAGTCATTATAATTTTCAACAAACGTTCTTTTCGCCTTGGAGGAAATGCTGCAGAATCTTAGCGCTAAATTATGTAGTTTGCAGTAAAGAGTAATTAATTTTCCGATAAATGGATTAACCATAAAATGAATCCGTTCTTGCTGTAATACGATGTTTTCGGAGAGTGTGGGCACAAGACCGAACGGACACAAGCCCGAACGCTCACATGACCCTACGGGCATAAGTCCCAACGGATAAATGACCCAACGGCCATAAGCTCGAATGGACACAAACCCGAAGGGATGTATGACCGAACGGGGGTCGGGGTCAAAATAGCAAATGACCAAAACAGTAAATGGTTAAAATAGCGAATTTCGAAATTAGGAACGTCTGAATCTAGAATGGTCGTCATTATGAAATTCGCGATTTCAACCATTCGCTATTTTCACCCCCATCTTATTAAAATGCATTCAAAATAGGGAATAATAAAAATGGCAAATAGCTGAAAAAGCGAATTCCATAATTGTGGACATTCTACATTTAGACGTTCCCTATTTTTACATTCGCTATTTTAGCCATTCGGTATTTTGACCCCCACCCCGTTCGGTCTTATGGTGGCACCCTGTTATCATCCATCAGTCATGCTACTGCTGATTTCCACTGCCGTGTCGTTACTGGGACACTGGCCACTATACTATCCGCCCAATGTTGGGCCGATTGTAATCCCCTATACGAGGTCTAGAGGATCCAAACTGGAGGACATGGAATGGTCGTCTTTTAAATACTAGTTCCGATTAAAATGAAACAGTGAAAATATTTGCGTGTTCTCACATTAATATATAGGGAAAATGTCTTTAGCAATTAAGTACATGACACTTTGTTAAAGTTGACTTTTCTTTCTGGATGGCTGTAATTTTTTGAAGACATTTCGTCCAAATTCACTTTTTTCCCTAAATGGCTGTAATTTTTTGAAGACATTTCGTCCAAATTCACTTTTTTCCCCAAATGGCTGTAATTTTTTGAAGACATTTTGTCCCAATTCACTTTTTTTTTTCGAATGGTGACAACACATTTTGTCGAAATTCATTTACTTCCTCAAGTGTTTAATTTAATACCCTTTATCAATTTGATACATTAATAATGTTTCTTCAGGCACTGAAAGTATTCTTTAACTTATATGAAATGTTTACTATTCTTTTCAAAAGATTCAAATTCCATCGTATCGAAAAAAGTTGACGAATATGTAGTTTGATATTAAGTTCGAACAAAATAAACGAAAATGTTAATTGTTTTTATTACTATTCGATTGATCTGTTCCATAAGTCAAGCATTTATTAGAGCACCAAGGTGAAATCTGGCATGGACTTACAGAAGTTATATTCCGATATCTATTTAGAAATTGTTAAATTTTGAATTTCCCAGTGGTACAGTCAAAAAAAAATTTATTTCCAAACAAAACAAAAAATTATTGAGAGTCGAAATGCTGTTGGATGGTCATGCCCATTATTTTCTCCACCTCTCCTAAAACTTTATCTATGCGGAGGCCGAAATCGGTCAACGTACTTCCTCGTAGAAATAGTTTTGTCGAACGTGACAAAGATAATAAGGAAGCGACGAGTAAATTTTCGCTCTGAAAGGGGGGATGAGAATATGTTTCAAAGAGTGTCCTTCAGGCGCTTTTGATAGCGACGACCTTTCGTGACTAAAAGTTTCCTTATTGTTAATATCTTGGATTTGGCCGTACAAGTGACATACGTTGTACGTCAACGTAGTTTACGCTATTCGTGAATTTGGTTTGTGTAATCGACATTCCGACGGTTTTAAAAGGTTCAGGGATAATCACAGAATGGGTGTCCGGTCTGATTTAACACATCTGAGTTCCAGAAACGTTTATATGTTACCTCAAAAGACCTGTTGACATTTCGAGCGGCCATATTGGTTTTTGAGAGGTTCAGTAATATCCTTTTTTTTACATTTTCTATATGTTTTGAACAGTAATTCGACCGGACACCCAAGCATGAATGTTTTTATTACATCCCTGCAAAATTTGACGTATATTTGTAGCATATTTTTGATGAATAGTGTATCCTACGAAATCGCCTATTTTACCGACCAAAGTCGGTAGAAAAATCTACTCCGGCATCCCCTTAACTGACGGTGTGGAAACCGCCCTTCCATTAGTTGTACGTTAGTTGTATCTGTGCCAAACAGCGCCACTTATCAGCGGTAGAAATTCGTCGTTGCGCCCATGGTGACCAGAATTTCATTACTCCCTCTGATTACGTCCCGAGGGACGTAATGAAACGGTACTGCGCATGCGCGGCCGTTTACGGATGCACATTGGTCGGCGGCCGAAAAATCGGCCACTTTCGACTCTATTCGCAGGCGAGGAATGGGTTCATTCCGACGCAGTTTGGAAAAAAAATAAGAACAAAAATTGGTTCTATTGCAGAATTTTTTTCGTCGTTGAGCGACCATTTCATGACAGTTTTTTTTTTACATATTTCGACCATAAACTAGTAATGCGATAAAAAGATAATATGAGAGATGTGAGATTATAAAAATTATGAAAACAAAACATTTTAATGATTTAAAAAAATGTTGAGCGACCTCTAATTCATTTTTCGCAGAATCAATTTTTTGCGAGAATGACTTTGTCACCGAAATTTTTCTGTTATTGAGCAAGTCTGAAAATTTACAAATATCACCAAAATTCGCGTCACCCTAGGACGCATATACAAAAAGTATATGTATTGTTCCATATAACGAAAGATGTTCGTTTTTAGCATACAGTGAAACCTCTCATGGCGTTCATAATGCGGAGACATGTACGCTAAGTGAAAAACGAATCAGGTACGCGAAACGTTTGTGCCTCTCACTCTCCCTTGCGAAATCGTCCAATCACAGCACTTATACGTGCCCCTCCACTTACCAATGTACGCTACGAGGGTGTAAGCTATGAGAGGTTCCACTGTACTTTTTTCCTTGGGGGCACGTGTCACTGTTGCAATATTCCATAGTCGTGATAAAAAAACCGTCTGTGAAAGATTATCAATCCGACGAATTATTGTCATCATTCCATACGTATATATATGTACACGATACATTGTTGGGAGCCTGGAAATGAAGTTAGGATTGAAATGTTGAAAAGACTACCGAGATTGCTTGTCTGGCTGATCCGACAATCAATTGTAAATACACTATACCTTTTTCTGCACTTGTCTTACATCTTTTGCAATCGCGAATCCGTCACTATTTCATTTCGCTTTAATATTCTTTTGCTTATCGGTGTACAAGAATCTCCTGCGCGCGATAAGACAAACAAAAATCTATTGATTAAGAGGTGAGAAAGGGTTTCCCCCTCTTGTCTCCTCTGGCTTATCACTCGCTCTTTTAATCTCTTGTTCTACTTAACTCGAATGAAATTTACGAAAATCGGTACAGCAAAGATGATGGTCGTTGGATTTTTTTCGTCTTCAGAGTGTTATTTAGTTCAAAGAAAATAATATATATTCCGATTCGATTGAGAGGTGATTTTCAAGAGGTAAAATTTTGAAAAATGTTTATTGACAGTCATTAAGAGAAAATCGTTTTTCACAATCGCTGGCAAAAACTGTACTTTTTCGACATTGAAAAATTGCATTTCACACGCGGGAGAAAAACTGTTTTTAAACTCATGCGATCGAATTACTCACAAAGGCGTGACACCTTTTTACACACTCACGCTTCCGTTTACGTATTGCTATCATGAATAAGCAACACGCTTGGAAATGTGTAAAAAGACGTCACAATGTAAAAGATAGGTGATAACAAACTTGTAACACGCTTTGATTTTGAGAGTGTGCTAAATTTGAAAGTATTCCGTTTTTCGGCATGGGCTATTTTTCGTCATCGATTTATATAAATAAAAATTATCTTATTGAAAATATGTACGTTTAAAAAAACGAGCCTTTTCGTCACTAGTACTACAAAAGAAATCTTTCCAAAAATGTATTAACTTCAATCAGCAGTTTGTATGGATAAACTTTATATTAAATTCAATATACCAGCTCAGGAAAAGAGAAAGTGATGAATCCATATCGATTTGCTCAACATTTAAGACAGTATCGTTTATATGCTTGTGGCCACAGGAAAAGCCAATCGATTGTAGTATACTTTGTACCGCATATTTGTTGCTGAAAATAAATCGGATTTGTAGTCTCTATTATTTTCGATTAGCAGCAAAAAATAATACTTGAAACTGAATACTTAATACCTTCAACAATCATGACGAAATCTTGTCTAAATGGTGTTATGACAACTAAAAAATGCTCAACATGCATTTATCATCACGTTCAATCAGAATAGCGAATTTGAAAATAAGGAACGTCTAAATATATAATGGCCATCATTATGAAATTCGCTATTTTAGCCATTCACTATTTTGATTGAATTTCAATAAGATAGAGGTAAAAATAGCAAATGATTAAAATTTGCAATTTTGAAGTTAACTATTTTAACCATTCGCTATTTTGGTCATTCGCTATTTTGACCCCCACCCGATTTAAGATTTTTTACACAGAGAGCCATAAAAAAACAGAAAGGTACAAAGAACTTTTACGAACGTATCAACAAAGGAAGATTGTCGTGAGTGAATAATCAGTCCAGAAGACACGTATTGGTCTTTAAACTCTGCGAAACGCACGTTTCCTCAGTTATATCATTGATGGTGACACGCGTTGTCCATAGATACGATTATGTCATGGCGCCAATTACTTGCAACGGAATCGCTGGCAAAAAAAAGTGTAAGTGATGTGAACACTGCGGCACAAAAGTGAACTTAGGAAGCATTAGATTATTGCCTCAATCAACGATCATTATTATTATCTCACAACTCGCGTCTTTTTGTAGGTGATTACAGAAAATCATTTACAATTAAGCGGTAAATCATTATAATGCAATATTCACGTCAGTCGATTAATGATAGTTTATTGAAGAACAAGTCCAATTAATCTTCATATTCAGCAGTAGTGATTTTTTCACTTGATCTTGAAATATTTTGTTCAGTTTTCAAGAGACTTTTCGATTTTTCTAAATAGATAAATTATTGTATTTTCTACGAATTTAGAATAAAGGGACATAGAAAAATGTTGGCGGAAAAAATGGATGGAAAAAAACATTGGCGGCGCAATTACTCATAGGGTTAAATTTTTTTTTAAAGACGATGAATAGGTTGGAAGTCCACCTTAGAACTTTGATTTCAACAAATAGTAGTAATTTGTCAACTACTCAATCAACACCAGTACAACAAAAAAAAATGGTTATTTGTTACATCGATTGATAAATCTACCTTAAGGATTAAACAAAATTGTTTACTTCGCTTAGATGGTGTGTTTTCGAGGGAAAAGAGAATGGGACTTCATCGAGACAAAATAATCCAACAGTTTAGTCAATATCATCGTTAGAATTTTGAAAAAAATGGAAACTGCGCTTAAAACAAATCGACGCTCAAGATAGTTTTGTCGTTTGGCATTCATTCCGCATCAGTTCGAGAAGAATTAAACAAAATTGCAAATACTTCTTGATTGTATAAGAATTAAAAAAATGCATGTACATTCAATAGATTATTCCAAACTATTATTCGAAAATTGATCGAAAAATTAATGAATTAACAAATTTTCCTGGAACTTAATTTTTTTTGATTACAAAAATGTTTCGTTTATTTTTTTTAATGAACTTTTCTAGATTTTTTGATTTGCTTTACACATACAGAATAAAAATATGGTTTTCGCGGAATCTTGTTAATTCATTAATTTTTTGATTAATTTGTTAATAATATTTTGAAATTATCATTATAAAAAGTGATTCTTTTCAGTGCCTTTAATATGCATGGATTTTTTAGGAGTTTTATTTCATTTTTCTCGACCTTTTGCGAAACGAATACCGAATAACGAAGGGCCGAAAGTTTGCGATTTCGACGAGCGTGAGGTTTGTTGCCCGAGCGAAGCGAGGGCTGCATCACACAAGTCGCAATCGCTAATTTCGGCCCACGTTGCACATCATATTTTTCGTCACACGTGCATGAATAGTGGTGCTTTGAATGGTAGTTTTGCGGGACGAACAGTAAAAAGTGAGGTTACAATCTTAGGCAGGGGACCGACTCTACACCTCCCAAGTCTACACAAAGATAGGTCTACACAAAAAGTCGACACAGAAAGACTGTACACGCAGACAGCTCGACACCGAAAACTCGGCACGAAAAACTCGACACCAAAAACTCTGCACGAAAAACTCGACACCGAAAAGTCAACACGAAAAACTCGACACACCAAAAAGTCGGCACGAAAAACTTGACACCGAAAAGTCGACACTTTTATCGATTTTGGGGAATTTTAAGGCCCTATCCGATGTGAAATTTTCCGTTAATTACAATTTTTATTTCACTCTGTGGGCAAATCGCGATTGCGCAAGCGAAGCGTGCGTGAAACTTTGTTTACACACGTCGTGAAATAAAAATAGGTACGATACTCGCGCGAAATAGTATATTACACTACAAGAGCAGAAAGTTCGAGATTCCTGCACAAGTCAAAAAAAAGTTTTGTCGCACTAGTATGATACTATCGTTCAAGGGGATATCTGAATGGATCATATTTTGTTTCAAATGAAAAAAGTAATGTATTTCTGGGTTTTCAGTGAAAAATATCACGATTTTTAAAAACAACATATTCGTTGTCTGCTGGCAAAAATACATCGAAATAGTGGGTTAAAAATGAAATAAAACCACGTTTTACGCACCGGATAAAATAAAAATTGTAATTAACGGAAAATTTCACATCGGATAGGGCCTTAAAATTCCCCAAAATCGATCGAAGTGTCGACTTTTCGGTGTTGAGTTTTTCGTGCTGAGTTTTCGGTGTCGAGTTTTTTGTGCCGACTTTTCGGCGTGTCGAGTTTTTCGTGTTGACTTTTCGGTGTCGAGTTTTTCGTGCAGAGTTTTTGGTGTCGAGTTTTTCGTGCCGAGTTTTCGGTGTCGAGCTGTCTGCGTGTACAGTCTTTCTGTGTCGACTTTTTGTGTAGACCTATCTTTGTGTAGACTTGGGAGGTGTAGAGTCGGTCCCCTGCCCAATCTTACGTCCCAAGGGTGGGGAGTGAAACGTCCGGGTTGAAAGTAACGAAAAAGTGAACTGCGCATGCACGTGTGACGAAAAATAGTAGTCCACTCAAGAGTGAAAGTAGACTATTCCCAACCGCGTGTAAGATCAGCCGTAGGCGAGGGTGGTAATCTACCTTAATTCGATTAATTCGGACGCAATCGATGTAACAGCCTGACAAATTCATCGACGACTTATTATAAATAGCTCTATCATCCGGCGCTGCTGATATAAGTGCAATCGGTGGTGGCACAATTTTTAATGCATATCGCACGAGGCATACATTTTCACTATCGAAAAATGTTTGAGAGACGCGATCGTGAATACGCGCCATATACTCGCGTGTTCTCACAGTTCGCGTGGATCGAGAAGAGAGTGATAGAAACAGTCATATGCTAACGCCCGAGCTACGCCGGCTATCAGTATTAGCCCGGCCATCCTATCGTGCAGTCGCTAAAGACTCTCCCGTCGTTGTCTCGTGCCTCGCGTTGTTGCATCTCCTGCAATCAATTGTAAATGTCTTCAGCATCGAGAACAATCAGCCCGAGAACCAATAATTATTTTTCTGCGTCGCCGTAATAAAGAAAATCAGTCAATCTATCACCTTAAATCTTTTCAAAGTTTTCGCGCCAGTTTTCTTCGCTCTTAATTCTAGAAAAAATTGTACTTTTCTCTGCTTTGTAAGTTTAATAAAATAATGCGCTCCAAAGATTCGTGCTTTGTCATTGTGAGTGTCAATAGAAAAAAGCACGTTGATTAATGTTAATTTTTTCATAGAGGAAACGGTGTGAAAAATTGATGATTATCAACAATGTAAAGAATATGCGGCTTGCGACTATCAAGTGACAATTATTTAGAGAAACGACAAATATTTTTATAGTTGCATCGACTATTTTATACGTAAATAAGTTTGGGGAGTTAGTAGTTGTTAATTATCGTTAGTAATCTTCTGAGAATACACTGGTTGGCCATACCAAATTTAAGTGAACAAAAAAAAAAATCAATCAACGCCCTCTGTAATCTCAGTGATATGATATATTGTAATGAGCTTTATTGCCTAGATCTACTCAAGTCCCTTAATTACCGGTAAACCTTGCACAATTTGTCTATAGATTATAGATAACGTTACATTTTTGTTCAAAGACATTTTTTGTAAATTCACATTGAACACTTTAGTTTATAAATCATAGAGACCTTTTATTTTCATATTTCGCGGCAAGAGAGAATAAAAAAATTCTACCTTGATAAAATTTCATTGTTACTCTAATTTTCACTAAATATTCGTGAACATTCGTAGTTTTGACTGTGTTCGATTGAATTCGCGACAAATAGGATTCAATTTGGAATCCGTTCGAACTTCAGTGACCCAAAATGTATGTTAATGATGAGTTACTGAAGACTAAATCGAATTACATTTACATTATTATCGAATTATATTTCTTATGCATCTGATATTAACACAATCAGAAAAATGAATATTATTTTTAAATGAAAACTTAACATTTTAAATTAAAATTTTTAAATGAAGACTTAACTTTTTTAATTAAAACTTAACTTTGTAAATTACAACTTAACTTTGTAAATTACAACTTAACTTTGTAAATTACAACTTAACTTTGTAAATTACAACTTAACTTTGTAAATTACAACTTAACTTTGTAAATTACAACTTAACTTTGTAAATTACAACTTAACTTTGCAAATGATAATTTTTTAATGAAACATTTTAAGGAAAAGCAAAAATGAATTAGTGCCGAGAAAAGTTGAGGGAGGGTCAAAGTTCGAGAGTCCGTCGGTGCTCTCGTTACTCTCCTACTCGAGGCTCTTTATTCGACGAATCTAATCGCGCTAACGCGTCGTGTCGATAAGGTCGAGGAATCCTCCCTGTTGGGCCATTCGTTCTCGGAGCTCGTGAGCTCGGCGATCACTCGGCAGCAGTCGAGTGTGAGTTTTGCCTCGTCTACCGTCCGTTGGCCACGCTAACCAAAAAAAATCTCCGAGTGAACTCGTGTTTTCATCGACCGCTGCATCAAATTTACGTTTTTTCACTTCAATTACTTCGAAACTTACTTCGTCGAATTTCGAATGCACAACGTTCAAACACGTTTCAAATGGTACAATTTGTATTTGAAGTACTCTAAACCATCGTGGAAGGGAAGGTTACAGACACAACTTATCGGAAGCAAAAAAACTTACATAATCTTGGTATTCACGCTTCAAAACGACGTTCTGAGTGAGAGTGTTGAAAAGGGAGCAGGACTTTCAAACGTGTTCGAAACGGTTCGATTACAGATTCGAAAAGGTCCGAAAAGACTGTCATTAAATGAACAGAGAAGAGCTCTATTATTTTTATTTTTTAGCTAAGTGAGTTGAACCAACGATGTCAGGAAGAGTGCCGGAAAAAAAATCAAAGCAGGACGTTCGAACGTGTTTGAAGAAGTTCAATATCATTTGAACAGGTTTAATACGCGTTTAAAAACTATCAGATGAAGAGCAGACATAAGAACTGATCATAAAGGAGAAAACTTGGGTGTTTGAGAATTTCGACACTCGGGTATTCTAACCTGTTTGAAAAGGTGCAAAACCAGTTCTAACTAAACTATCATAAAACAGAAAGCAGAAGAAACCGTGTTACAAGAAAATGATCTCTTGAGTGGTTGAAGAATATCACAAGCAGGACATTCAAACCTGTTTGAATACCACTCAATTATTGTAGCAACAAATTTTTAAAAAGCGGATTACACGAAAAAAAAATCTTATGAGAGTGTAGAAGATTTTCGAATGCGCGGAGTTCAAACGTGTTTGAAGTGGTTTAAATATATGTTTGAAGAGCATCGAACCACCGCAGGAACGAACGGTAGAAAAGAAACTGATCGAAAGCAATAAAATCACTAGAGGACGCGCAAAACGCATCTTTATCAATATAACTTATAGTTTACGTAACTTGAAAAGGACAAACGCTTTGAATTTTATAATTCGTCGGTTAAACCAAGTTGAAACTGGTGCGTTTTTGTGTGACGGAGGTCGGGGAGATTGTTCAACGTTGCTGAAGTGAGACGGCTGTCCACTTGAAAACGTTGAAACGTTGTTAAGCTTATAGCTTGAACCCAAAGGAAAATTGTCTTGCGCTCGAAGTGTCGAGCGATTCCATTAATTGTCATTACGCTCGATAAATCGATACAGTGATGCGAATAAATTCCTGTGATTTTTCCCTCTTGAGCTCGTGATTGAAATCGATCTATCAAGTCGCTCATCCCGCTCGTTGTGAATCAAGTCTGGAGTTGCTGATCAATAACCTACAAAAGTATAAAACTGTGAATAAAAATCGCTAGCAAAAAAAAAAAGTTTTCATTCGTGCCAAACGCAGAAAATTCATAAGCGCTAAGTTTTTAATAAAAATCTGTACCTAAATTGATAGAAAACTGCTTATCGCAAGTGAAAATTACCTTTCGTGTCTAAAATAAAAAATGGATCAACGCAAAGTGTTTGATGTTCAACTGTACTTGAATTGAGTATAAACTTAAGATGGTTCGAGAAAATAAAATCTTCAATTCTTTTTCTTCAAAATAATAAATTCTGTCGAGGCACAGTGTTAAATGGAAAACTTGACCTAATGTTAGAAGAAATTTTGGGACTACAAGAATGGAAATTTAATAAGTAAACAACGAATAAATAAAATACTTGGTGTCTGAATAAAAAAATAATAATAAATCCAAAGTGTTTAATTTACGTGGACCTGAAATGCGCAATTTGCAGTGGGAATCGAACGTAAATATATTTTTTTCATTCACGTGTTCAATTCCCAATGAGGTGTCGACTTGCGCGAGATTAAGTAACACCGTAAACGAGACGATAATACAGTGACGATTAAAGCGTGAATGAAAGTGCATCGAGAGTGAAGGACACGATTGTACAGTTATGTCGGGATCGAGGCATTCAGCATCCGGAAGTTCGCAGGTGACTCGTGGCGGGTTATCAACGGTTCGTTCATTTCTGCGTTAAACTTATTGATAATTTTTAAGAAAGATAATGCGTTTTCCACGAGGAGTCATATCAGTGTTACAATCATTTTTAAACAACTTTCACAATTGTTAGGAATTTAATTAACTATTCCGAAGGGTTCACCGCAGAAATCATTGGGTATATGTAAATATAATAACTGTCCTAACGTTATCAAAACAGCCAAATCGATATAGGGTTTGATAAATATCCAATAAAGTTCAAGTAGTGAAAGTTCTTGAGTAATAGCTCTTTTTGTTCGTTAGATGATTCTTCTTTTATTCACTGCTCGGTTTTTTAAATATTTCTAGTAGTTGTAAGGTTTTTATCGTTTGTTTATCATGACATAACTTAAAAATACATGAAAATGGTTGTAACTTAGGAAGAATTGTTACCGGAGATAATGAAGACGATGATACGATAGATTGTCTTTCGACAAACAAAATGAGCTGCCGCTTATCGTAATTGGACTAGTATTATCGTGTATCCTTTTAAAACCCTTGACTCAGAACGGCTTTTCGAAAATTAGCGTTTATTGGTCTATTTTTATTTAATTACATGATGAGGAGCGTTTCGGCGCGGTAAAAATTATACTGCCCGGCAATTCATTTTCTAGGATACCGATTCCAAAAACCAGAAGTTTTACAGATTATGGAATATAGCTAAAACTTTTTTGAGGGAATACGGTTTAATCTTAATTTACAAATTGTTGAAAAATGTGTGGGTTTGTGGAATTGCATAGAGAACGCATAACAGATTTGCTTTTCACAACAATAAAATGGCCTCACGTGCGTAACACGAAATTGAAAAATTGTAAAAGTTTCAGAAGTGAAAAAAAAAAGGAAAACAATTTGAATTTTTCAATTTATTTCTATTTTACGTAACAATACATGGAAAAAAATGAGTAGTTGGTAAAACTGAAAAATTGGTTCTCACAACCACCCGGAATAATTGATATAGGTTAAAAGTACCGTTTGTGGCCATCTTAGTACCGTATGCGGCCATCAACTTGATCCATTTGTGACCATACCTATTGCATGTTTTACATGCTTTACATTAAATGACAGTGCTGGCCACAAATGGTGTAAACGTCTTTAAACAGAATTTGTTAAGCAATAAGATATTCTAAGCATTGAATATTCAATGTTAAGTTTGCTTTGACTATTGTAGAATAAACTCATTTAATAATTTCTATAGATAAAAGTAATAATGAATTGATCTATACATTTTTTGTGTGGCCACTAATGGAACAGTGGTCACAAATGGTACGTCTACCGTAGCGCCAACTACTCAGTTAGTTGAAGCGTCTACTTAGTTGTTTAAAGGACCTGAAATGTCGTTGTTAGAATACCCGTAGTAACAGGAACCAACAGAAATAGTAACCCGAGCTATACGCTTAGTTAGTACATGCAATCTCTTTTAGTGCAGCTTTAGATTAGAAATTAGATTTCATAACTTATCGTATTCGCTCCCACTACTACAAAACGAGGTTACAAAATGGCTACAATGAATGGCTCAATGAAAAATGCAGTTCATCGCTATTAGCGATTTAAAGGAGCCGAGCCATAGAAAATCTGTATATGTTAATGGTCAATAACTCTACCTAAAAAATATAATAATACCTATACCTAACAAATAATTATCACAATACGTAATTTGTATTTGAAGAACCGCTGCTAACTGCTTTTCTTTTCACTTTACACTTGAATGTGTCCACACGTTCGTCATATAACACAATAGCGTTGCTACACTGTTAAAAATATTATTAAATTTACAACACGTTTAATATACGAAGTTATATCAAATTTACAAACGAGGTATACCAAATTCAAATTCATATATAACGTATAGAAATTTTTATAATTCTGTTTTAATTTTTATACCTGTATGATGTAATTAATGAAGCTGACATTGAAATTTAATAAGCTGTGTATTGCAAAAGTTGATTCACAAACTTTGTTGTAATATTAATATATCACTGTTGAAAATATTATTAAATTTACAACACGTTTAATATACGAAGTTATATCAAATTTACAAACGAGGTATACCAAATTCAAATTCATATATAACGTATAGAAATTTTTATAATTCTGTTGTAATTTCAATACCTGAATGTTAAAATTGATGTAGCTGACATTGAAATTTAATAGGCTGTGTATTGCAAAAGTTAATTCACAAACTTTGTTGTAATATTAATATATCACTGTTGAAAATATTATTAGATTTACAACACGGTTAATATACGAAGTTATATCAAATTTAAGTTTGTGTGTAAATAATGACAAATATTGCATTGTTCTTAATATACGAATAATTTAATATTTATACATACTTGTATATGAAATTTCATATACTGTATATGCATAAAACTTCATATACATTTTATGAATTTTCATATAAAAATTTTTAACAGTGTAGCCTTTGTCATTCGCGAACTAAAGAATATTAGTTACTCGAACCAACCGATTAGTGTAGGGAGGAAAGTGATTGGTAATGAAAACCAACTCGGAGGGTGCTGGTAACATTCGAATCGTGTTTACAACTATTGCCGTCGGTAGTTACGCCACCTCATGGCTGTTGGTATGGACAGAATTATGATTGGTTGTCGGAACCAAGTCGTCGGTATTACTTACTATTTTTCGCGTACCAATCGCATATAGTTGAGGATACTTTTTCAATTTAGTTTTCGTAACTAATCTGCGGCACAGCATATGATGGAAATGGTTATCACGACTACTTATTTTATTTCCGTGTAGCGAAACTACCGTTTTTCTGTTGCACTCGTGTTTCCGCAATAGCGCAATCGTTGAATATTTGGCCACGTGGTTGTCTCCCGCAAAAGTCTTTTATCTTCCTCTTATTCGTTCTTTCGTTTAATACTACTCTTTTTTCGTATCATTCCCCTTCGCTGTTTGCGAAGCGATAAGAGCTTCGCGATTATTACACGCGCTTATACACGAGTCTCGTCACTTACTCGGATATAACGTTGTGGTAAATGTAAGTGAGTTAAGCTCGTAGAAGACACGAGGACGTAGGTGGACGAGAAAGAGGAAGTCACTAAGAGTTAATGATCCGACGTACTTAAGAATTTCCGATAAAACTCTCAAGTACAAATCACCGTTGGACAAGTAGAATTAAAAATAAATAAACGTCGCTTTAATGAAAAATTAAGTAACGATAATAAGACGAAGTAAAGAAATGTACATAATATACATTGTTCTTAATTTTTTTAAATGACATTACGAAAATGATTTTTTGAGTTAACCTCGCGCAAACAAAAAATAGTCTGAAAAAAGTATTACAACAGTATTAAAATAGAAACTATGGAGAGTAAGTCGTATTGGACAAAATTATACTCTAATTATACTCTTATTCGAGTATTAAGTATGGAATGCGTATACAAAAAAAATTCGAGCATTTAATATCTTTAAACCACAAATATTTTCTTCGAATGAAATTTAATTAATTCTGAAAATTAAGTGGAAAAACACTCGAATATTTTTTCGTATTATTATTTCCTTATTAATACTTCAATGTGAGCATAATTGGAATATGATTTCGTCCAATACGATATACACTGTAAAAAAAGATTGTAAATTTAATGTATTTATGTATATGAAATTTACAAATTTTGTGCATGAAACTGTGATTCAAGTACTGAGTGCTGTAAATTTCCATTTCATTTCCGAAATTAATGTACCTAACTGTAAATTTAAGCAATATTTATTGTGAATTTACAAATCTTGGAACACGTATACAATGTTTTGTATTCGTGTTCTGCTACTGTAAGAAAAAGTTGATAATACGCTGTTAAAAATGTCGATAACAGTAAAAAATGAATATCTGTTGATAAGCACAGGTTTTATGAATTTCAAATGTAACATTGATGTAGGTATCTAAATCAATTTAAAAAAACGGTAACACCCGCACTCGAACCGGCAAACTAACGATTATGAGTAGAGTGCATGATGCATTATTGTTCACTTGAAAATACTGCCGTACACACTTCACGTTCTGATTGCAATCAATTGAACATTTTAATATGTCAATGATGAGTACGGTTAAGAGAATAATATATGTATAACTCTTATGCCATTTTCATATCCAAAACTACTAAGTCGTTGATAGCGTAGCTGGCAACGATTATCTAAATACCTAACAACGCGTTCGTGCGTTGTTAGGTATTTAGATGGGTAGGTCGTAGGTTCAAACCCCAGGGTAGACGAAAAATTTTCTTTAACAAAAACTAATACCCGACAATTTCTAATGATGTAAAGTGTCTGAAAAAATAATGCCTGAGTAATAGTTCTATTAACTTTTTATTGTTTTTAAACTCATTTTAAATTTGCAACATATATGTGATTGAATTTTAAGGTACCGTTTTGCAATAAAATATCTATGACGTACATTAATTTTATGTACCATAATCAGAAATATTTGACGCGGTACATTAAATTTCAAATACAAAGCCACTGCTATTTCAATAAAATTTAAATTATTTTCATGTGTCCTAAATTAGAATTTTCAACACATTGATGCTTAAAATTTAAGAGACGGTTTGCGAAAAAAAAACTTCCGGTACCGGTACTTTAATTTTCAAGTAGATTTTTTTTACAGTGTACTTTCCATTTCAATAATATCTAATATTCTTTTCATACAACTTTTTTTGTGCGGTACGTGTTAGTCTACTATTAATAATTTTTCAGTGAATTTCGAACTAATAATCACGTCACACACCAGTTTTGTAGCTTTCATATCACTTGTCATGGTAAATTCACAATAATTTTTCAGAGTGTGACTACGATCTGAAGGTAAATAATGTTTCGCTAGAGATTTGTTTGTTTCTACAAGGTTAAAAAGGGCGTCGCGACGTTAGTAGACTCAGATATGGAAGCGAGAGTAGTGATAGAAAAAGAGGGTCGTTGCGTCTCGCTCGCGTCTGCTCGAAACCCTTCACAAGTCCTCAACTTTCTCTCGGGTCTCTCGCCCCTTTTTCGCCTTCTTTCCTAGTTGATTCTATGCCGACGCACGGACGCGTCGCTCTTTGCCTTTGAGGAGCCGTAGCTTTCGGCTGAAACTCGGGAAAATACGGAAGGCGCCACTGACATGAAGATATAGCGGATTTTTCATACCTCCGACTACAGAAAACTGAGTGGCTGAACTCTCCAATTTTGTTTGCACTGTTACCTTTCCTTTCTGGCCTTGCTTAGTCACTCATCTCTTCCTTCGTTTTTTCCCTCTCTCTCTCTCTCTCTCTGTGCGCTCCGTCAGCTTCTGCTTCAGCCTCCATTTAAGAGGCAGTGGTACACCGCCAGAAATTTCGACGCGTAATGCTAAACGCCTATAGGTCTGTCTCTCTCTAACATAGCTCTGTCTCTCTCGAACTATTGTTCTTTTAATTTTTTAAAATAAACGGCTATGTCGGATGAGGAGCCAGAAGCTTAGCCCAATTCTACGATACTCCTGCGTATCCTCTAAAAATCCGGACCCTATCTGTCGTATCGTTCAGGAGAAAACAGCTTTCGAAATTTCTGCGGGGGGGGGGGGAGGTGTATCACTGCCTCTTAAGGATGTATGATAGGTACAGTCCCGCCAAAAGTGAGTTTCAGAGACAATTTCGATCACTTCCCGATCGGATAAAAATCGGAAAAAAACAATCGATATTGAACGTGCTGAAAAGATAAATTTTCCATAGTAATAATTCCAAAATGTTATTAACGAATTTCTGGAAAAAAAAAAAAAAAAAAAAAAAAAAAAAAAAAAAAAAAAAAAAAAAAAAAAAAAAAAAAAACAATTGTTCAAAAAACAATCAGTCAACCTAACTTTTTTCTAATGAAAATGATATGTTAATTTACTTGAATGCGTATGAATTTTTTGAGATTTTTTTCTTTATTTTGATTTTGATTTTTTCTGTTTTCTAATATGTGTGCAAAATAACGAACTTCGGAAATGTGTTTCGGCATAAAACCATCGGTTATACGATTCTCTACTGCTCAAGATTCTTCTGCAAAGCGCACATCCAAAATTTGTTATCTTCTGCAAATTTTTCAAAAAAAAAATTAAAATTAAAATAAAGAAAACAATCTCAAAAAATTCACACTCATTCAAAAAAATTTACATATTATTTTCATAGAAAAAAAGTTAGGTCGACTGTTTATTTGTTGGATAATTTTTTTTTTTCACCAATTTGTTAATAACATTTTCGGATTATTATTATGCGAAATCACTCTTTTCAGCACGTTTTATATGCATTATTTTTTTCCGATTGTTATTCCATCGGGAAGTGATCGAAATTGTCTCTGAAACCCACTTTTGGCGGGACTGTACGTATCGTACATCCTTAAGGGCAAAGGACTCAGGAGCGCTCAGCACATTCGCGTGGACCTTGCTTCGGGCTTAATTTCTTCCTATACAAGAAGATCAATAACAACGGAATCTTCGGCATCGTTCGATTCACACCCGAGTTACGATTTGCTAAACTTCTATCAAAATAAAACTATTGAAGGCTGGCATCGTCGAAGCGTCATAACATCTATTCAATCAAATTTCTCTGAGTCTGTCGAGTGTGAAGATCGTGGGCTCCGCTAATGAGGGTTCGTTAGTAAGCTTTCGCAAGGCAAAACCATCTAGCGTGTTCACAAGCGTATGAATAGCTATAATGATAAGAGCGAGTTCGATAATTTCGTCGGTCAAACGTTATCGGCTC
This sequence comes from Tromatobia lineatoria, assembly GCA_949699805.1. Taxonomy (NCBI): domain Eukaryota; kingdom Metazoa; phylum Arthropoda; class Insecta; order Hymenoptera; family Ichneumonidae; genus Tromatobia; species Tromatobia lineatoria. Next base: position 3,797,691 of record OX453035.1, on the reverse strand, counting down.
TCGAGATGCCGAGACGGGGTGAACGATACATCGTCGAGCCGCCGAGTTGTCATCATGTGTCGTATAACCACGTGGCCGTATGATGCTTGAAAATTGATCGCTAAAAAAACTACTACCTCGACATAAAACATAGTAATATGAATTCTGTGAATAATTACAGTGAGAAAAGAGTATATATTTTCTTAATATTTATTTTGAAATACTTGTTAACAGTTACAAAATTCATTAACACCAAGTAAGAATGAGTGTTCTTATAACAAACTTTTAATGTGACGGCATTTACGTAAAAAATCAGCTCGTGCAATTTTTTATTTCACATAAGTCGTTCGATTTTTGTTATAAATAAAGAACGACTTAAGAAAACACGATTAAATATAGTCACAATGATTGCGGATTTGCTAATTGTTCAAAAATACTTATATAACGGTTATGTAGATTTGTCAGTAAATAACAAGGATTGTTTATTCTGGGTCATTGAATTATCGCCTTGTTAACAGTTTTTTTTCTCAATTAGATAAAAATGTGTCATAATGGAAGGGACTTTCCCATAACAAAATGGCTGCGAATGGTAGAAACTGATTTGAATAAATTCGTTCAAACGTAAGTTACATTTTTTTTAAGAATAAAAAGTATGAAGTCATTTTCCCTGCAATTACTTAGTCTAGATTTTTTTAAAATCGAGTATCAAGACAATGCAATAGAAAATGTTTAATTGAATTCTCCTTTAATGTTCAAATAACTTTTTTTTAAATTGTGGTATGTAATTTTCTCTTACATTTTTTTTTTTTTTTTTTTACAAAAATGGTAACTATTGTGAAAAGAAATGATTAACGTTCGTTTATGTTACACATTTTCTAAATATTTTGTAAAAGACATACTGTCAAATATAGATAACAGCAAAAATGTATGAAATTCAATAAATAAATGCGAAGACTACCATGAAAATCCACTTAAACGAAAATCATTCGACTTTTGCTTCCGTATAGAGGAAGATTTTGCTTTCATGAAAATTTTTTCTTTTGAGATTTTCATGTCATGACATTTAAAATGGTCCAAGACATCGAAAAAAGTGGTTCAGAAAAAATGTGTGTGTGTTACGCGCTCGAAACATTCAAACCTCTATAACTCTGGATCGCCTCGAGATATCAAGCTGAAATTTGCACCATAGATAGAGGGGCCTCTCATTGTCTATACTAATTTTCGTTCAAATTCCCTTAATCGTTAAATTTTTACGCGTTATTGAATTGAAAAAAAATGTCTGTATCAACGATAACTCTTTCAATTTTCAAGATATTGAGCTCCAAATTAGTGAGAATGTGAGCTTCCATACACCGGTAATCCCTATTAAATTTGGTTAAGATCGGTTGAACCGTTGAAGTTTTATGAGGTTTTGTTTTTAAAAAAAATTCTCTGATGAGAATTTTTCCATGAAATATCGAGCTAGAAGTTGAATGAGTGGCAGATTCATGATAAACAGAAAAAATATCTCAGGTATAGCCAAAAATTGATGAACGATTACATATTTTCATAGTTGTTTCGTAGAGTCGAGATTGCGATAAGTAGCGATTTATGTCGTATTTTTTTCTCAGAATCTTCATACATTGTGAAATACCTGGTAAAATTTGATTCTTTGCAACGATAAAACAAGAAAATGCATAAATTATGCATTTTATTTATTATTAATTATTATTAATAATTGTTCCAAAGAATCTGTCATAAGTGTACGAGTCAAGAGAAACAACAGTATTTTTAAAAAACTGTATTATTATAGTTATAAGTTTTGTTAATGTAATTAAAAATAAATACGTTTTCTTTCATGCTTATTTTTGGCTACTTTTGCCTCTTACATGCGTCTATAGTAATCACGGAAAAATCATTGAAAAAGCATGGAAATAGCATGGACATTTTTTAGGGACTTTGGACACCATGTATAAACACAAAATATAGGAATTCCTCCTGAGAATTATATTAGTGATTGATCCAACTATTTTCTTATATTTGCTATACCCATAAAATATAGATGTTCCGCCTGGGACTTATATTATTTTCAAAATTACCAGACTTTTCTCTCTGTGTACTAAGTGAATTGTCGAAGGTTTGGATTACCGTGATTTCTCTGAGTGGACATTCGAAATAATGTGAAGAAAACGCGCGCCTTTCTCTCGACACGAGGACAACTCTCGGGCACGGTTCTATTCGGGGATAGCGCATCGCTTAAGGTGGTACAGCGAGTAGAAAATCGTCTTTACCGTACTACCACAGCGCTCGAGAGACGCGTGCGAGGCTCTCACACTATAATAGCCTTACGCTCTGTTAGTATGACTGTGCGGCTTCGCAGTAGCTAATTCGGCCCGAAGACTTTCCGACAATCGATGGCCACGTGCCAATGTTGCGTAAAAATTACTCGACTTAAGACTGCCACTAAAAGTACAGTGATATTGGCAATAATCATATTATCATCATATCCAATTATTATCATTATCGTGAGTACATATTTACTGTTTTTTTTCCATTTTTAATTACAAGGAGGAGAGTCAGGTTAAAATCATTGATGCTCATTGAGAAATTTCTCACGTGTTTGACTGATATTATATATGAAGAAAAAAAATTTCTTCTTGCCCGCGAAAACAAAAACGATTTTTTTATAAAGTGTAAAAGACATTTGGCTATTTTGGCTTGTTGATAAACGATTTCCGGCTTTTTTCATTTTTGCCAATCCTACAAGCGATGGTCAAAGATAATTAAATAATTCTCATTTCTGAGGACGATTAATCTATTTAATAAGAGACTAGTGATTTTGAGCGGCACAAAAAATTTGATGAATCCTGAAAATATGAATATCTTTCACATTAATTATATTAAAATAAATAACAGCTATTATACAGGGAGCCTATATACATATTTGAGAATCATTTTCCAACACAGTTGTATATGGGGATAGATTATTAAATTTGTGCAAAAAAATAAAAATGAAAGAATCAGTGCTTTTTAAAGTTATGTCAATCATATAAAAATTTGCGGACTCAATCGGAAGGTCCCTATAAAAAAAGTCCTACATAAAAGTGTACGGAATCCAAAATCAAAAGAAATTATTGCGCTTGAAGAATAATAGCCCGACAATTTTTCTATCTTGCAAAAAAATAATTATTGTTTTACGGGGCATCTTTGCATATTTTTTAAATACAATATTATCAACCAAAGCAAGGGATCGTTAATTGTATCGGCGCAATTAAATACCGGTGCTTTTCTGATTTTTTTTTAGCTTCCTTGTAGAGGAAACTTTGTTTTCGTGAACATTTTTTTCTTTTTCGATATCTTCATGTTAACATACTCAGAATAACCTAAAACGTCGATAAAAGTGGTCTAGAAAATATGACTGTGCGTGCGTGCGTGCGTTTGTGTGTGTGTGTTCCAGCACCGAAAATTCAATTGTCCATAAATCACGAACGGCACAATGGATCGAGCTCAAATTTGGCACGCAACTAGAGTATTGACTCCTCTGTAATTGACGTGATTTTCAATTAAATGTATCAATGTATACATGTTTTATAGAATTTTTAATTTTTCAAAAAAATGTCGTGATCGCTCTAACTTTCGTAAAAGTTCGCCAATTTAGCTAAATAGTTCTTTATAAATAAAAACATGTTGAATGATGTTTGGTATTGAATTTCAGTGAAATTGGTGAAACGGTTCCGATTTTATAGAATTTGGAATTTTTCGAAAAAACAAATTTTTTCTCTAAATCACGTCGAATCTCAACAAATGAACCGAAATGTTCTACAGTCGAAAAATACCATACAGCTCTGTTAGTACGAAATTTGGTGCTGATCGGTAAAGTCGTTCGGATTTTATGGCATTTTAAATTTTTTAATAAATATACATTTTCGGTCACAACTTCCGCAAAAGTTAAGAGAGTAAGATAAGAATTTTTACTTAATCAAAATGCGATGTGAGGGTGTTTTAAGGGTGTTTCATAGCTGCAAACAATATGGATAATTAAAGAGAAAAAACAATGAAAAGTAGAGTTTTGTACATTGCTTCCTCATATCAAATTTGAAGACAACTGTAAAGAGGATATTTCAAAATTTCAATTTTTTTTAATCTACCTCTACGAGAAAGCTAAAATAAATAATAAATGTCTTCCTAATAGAGGTAGATTTGTTATAAATTGAAATTTAAAAAATTCTTTCCTTTGACCTGAATTTATCCCCGGCGCTAAGCTCGCAATTATTTTCACAAATTAGCTCTCCGGCAAAGCGGCCGCCTTCGCACCCGCGACAAATTGAGCCTTGCAACGCGACAGGCTCTACGCTCTCTTCCTTCTCGCCGTAGTCGTCTTCGTCGTCAGTGAGTCTCTACCCGGTCGGCCCGGCTACGTCATCGGTCGAGAGGTCGTCGGATCGATATCTACAGTGACTTCATTCTGGCAATATATTGTGAGAGCTCATTCGTGCTCTTGTGCTTTTGCATTGTGAGAAAACTTTGATAACCGAGGGATATAACAAGCAGATAAGGAAACTGAATTCAGGGTCAGAAAGAAAATATTGAGTACAAGAAAATGTTGTTGACGGATTACATTAATGGCTCACTAAACAAAAAAAATCCTTTTAAAAATAAAATAAATTTTCTTTCGAAAATGGATTTTCGTTTTCGAAATTGAATTTTTGTTTTCGAAAATGAATTTTTTTAACTTTCAGAAGTTTTCGAAAAAAAAAAATTTTCAATTTTTTAGAAGTGTATGAAATGGAATTTTCAACTTTATCGAACTTGAAAAAAATATTACACTTGAATAGGAATATTTTTTAACACGTAAATATATTTTTTAAATGGTTTCAGAAATTTTCTAAACGAAATAAAAATACGTTGGATTAAAATCCTGGCATTAATGTTCCGACCAAAAATTATGATATTTTAAATAAATTCATACATTTTTTATTTGTTATGTTTATGAAGGATAATAATTTTGGGGCAGTAGGATAAAAAATTCTGAAATTGCCGTAATCGATGGACGCACCAAAAAGGAGTTTTTAATATGTGGGCACGTTAAAATAGAACTATCTTCAAAGACAACATTAATAACTGAAATAGCAAATACACAGAATTCCAAATTACTCCTAAAAAATTAAACTAACCCACAATAACGAGTTTATGATAATAAATCTTTATAAAATATAAAAATGAAAATTGACTTTTTGGTATTGTGAAAGCCAATTATTTTTATGTTTATCGCTTATCTTGACTGTTAATTAATTAGCACTTGGTATTATTATTTGCTCGATTGTTTTCAAATCCAATTAGTATTACTATTTCATAACTTATTGAAAAAGAACAATAATAAATGCGGACAAACAGGATTAAAAAATCACGCAGAACGAGTTATTTCAGCATTGATTGTCTCGGTCGATACTTAATGTATCCAAACTTTAGAGCCTTGTAAAATAATCTACTTGTTTTAATTAACATTCAATTATTGATGAATAATTTATCAATAAATACTACATGTGAATTAATAATATTTCATTTCCATCGTGTAGGGGAGAGTGGGGTATAATGGGCCGTAGGCAACAGTGAGCAACGGCGTCTATCGGAGAACACAGATCGCCAAAAATTCTAGTTTTTAAATATAAAACTGTGAGTTCAATTGGCTGTTACTCGTCCAAGTTAGTTTTAAGTTACCTTCTCCCTGAACACACAAAAATTGCAAGTACATTTTGGCCGCTTGAAAAAAAAACTTTTATTCTTCACAAAAGTTTTATATCTAAGCTAACTTTTGTTTATCGCTAATTCCGCTCGACTAACATGATTCTTTACATCTTTCTGTATCGCTGTGCGCCCATTTTACATTAGTTTTACTTAGCGATGCATAATTTTTTTATAATTTATGTTTACGAGTGTTAGTGGGGAACAATGAGCTAACCTTGTAGATTTGGTCTAGATAATTCCAACATCCAAGTTCAAGTATGATGGATTTCATAATTTATTTTTTCAAGATAAGATTGAGTAAGAATGAATATGAAACAAAGCAGTACGAGGACAACTGAAAGAGAGATGATGAAAGAATCAGTGATAAAAGGAGTGGTGTAGTCTAAATAGTGGACAGTTCGAAGTTGACATTTCCATAATATATATAGATTAAGTGGCATGTGAACTAATAATTGAATAATATACAAATAAAAGAAAAATTGAGAATTTTGACCATTCGCTTTATCTCCTCTATGTTTTTCGGGTATTGGCTCATTGTTCGCTCTTGTATGGCCCACAGTACCCTACTGGTGGGGCACAATGAGCAATTTTCCGATATACTTTCAAACTAACTTTTCATATATCCTCGACAGTTTTAAACGTGTCATGGCAACCTCAGAGTATGACCAAAGGTTGAATAAAACCGACTGAATACCTTTCCATTCATATTGTGATTTTAATAAAACTACTGACGAATTTAAGAAAAAAGTGGCTCACTGTTGCCTACTCTCCCGTATTTTGCATACGAATTTTCCCAATAATTTTGCCCCTTTCATTTTAATTATGAAACATTTATTTATATTACTAGCTTACATGTTGATATCTTATGAGTAATTTGAAAATTTAACATTATAAAAAGAATATAAAACTATGTAATTACAAAACGAATCTTTAAAATTTTATGTGTGATTGAAGCAAATGAAAAATGAGGCAAGCAATATTTTTTTGTTCTAATCCGATATTTTACTATCATTGCAAAAAATATTTGAAAAATGTATAAATTTTCGGGCAACTTTTGCCAATGCTGGTATTAATATTTCGATTTTTATAAAAAAACGTTTTCTCAACGATTGGAAGAATCAGACGTAAAGTTACAATTATGAAGCTTTTTTTGGATGCTCGGCGACGGCTTTTGAGTTCGTGCCATTTTTGTGGCTAAGCAATGCAGGTATTACGAATGAGAAGGAAAAAATTGTCAATTCGACTGCAGCCAGAAAATTCACTGTGTATAGTCAGGGACGAAAATACGCGGGAAGATGGACCGCTCGAAAGAAATACAGAGAGAGAGAGAGAGAGAGAGAGGGAAGTAGTGCGTCTTGCGATCGTGTATAAGCCACAGTTAAATTCTTAAATTGCTAGCAACTCATACACAATGAAGTCCATTTATAATCGCCAGGCGTACTAACTCGAGGCGTCTCACTGCGCCGGTTATGAACTACGTGTACGTAGATCTCGCGAGTCTATGATGCTGCAGTGGCATCAACAGTCGTGGTGGTCGCTCGCTACACTTCTGCTAGCGCGCGACCAAGAAAAATATAAGTAAATGAACGTAAACAAAAATTACAAGCTCTTAAACCTTTTGTCCAGCATCTCCACCGAACTCCCAGCATAAAATAACTATAAATAATTATTTGCTTAAAGCCTCGCCGATGCAAACAAAAATGTATAAAAAAAAAATAATGTGTCCGTTTCATTTATTACTATCTCTTCAACATCTCCACCGAAATGCCGCTATTAAAAAATTCTCATTAAATTAAAAAAAGTCTCTGCTGCAAAACCCAAAACAAGTTAATCAATCGAATTTCTTTTTTTTAAAGCTCTCATCCCTTCTACTTTTTTTCAGGATCTCTGACAAATTCCCAGTAATTCCCATTATTTTTCTTGAAAGTCTATTTGATGCGAACAAAAAAAAGTGAACCACCCTAAAACAAAGTTGAATAGTTCTTCTAACAACTTTTTCAGTATCTTCACCGAAGTTCCAGCATGGAATTATTATTAATAATCATGTTTCAATGGTCTTTTTAAATGCAATTTATAAGTAATGCGCCTTTTTTTATTTTTTCTATGTTCCTGGCAGTGTCAACCGCAGGATCTGAAGAAGTACCGTTCGCCGCATGGGTGCCTGGGTTAACGATCGTTACGTGGAGGCGGGAGCGGTCCTGAGGAAGCGTTACTCGAGGAGGACGAAGATAAAGCCGTGGTGTAAACGCTGCGATGGTGGTGGCAGCGAGCAGATCCCGGCAGCGTGCTCCTCTTCATCGTCCCTTTTGCCGCTGCGCCGTCAGTTCACCAGGCAGCTTTACGAGTGGCCGGTTTTACCGTTGTTCAAATCAAGGACGAAACCAATAAAAAGTGTGCGGGTGGCTATAGAATACTGAATTCCACATATACTCATAATACGTACTAAAAAGTTTATTGAGCTCGAAGCTCGTTATTGCCGCGCGCGCATATTTCACGTAGTAGTTGAAGAAAGAAAAAAAAAAAACAAGCAGCAACAAGGCAAAAGTGAAAACTATAAAATTTCAATTTCTTTTCATTGAAAACCTAGAAATCACTTTGCAAAAGCTTCTCTTCATCGGAATTTAGAGACGCAAGTTCGTTTTTCTGAATTGGAAGCGTTATCGGTGAGTGCGTGAGTGACACTTAAGGAGCTTCGTTACAGAGATCTCGAAGAGAAGCTTCAACGCGTCTTTGACTCGCTTTTGGCGTCCCGTATTAATTATGGCGAGCTGGACAAAGTTCAACGGGGAGGAGAGAGTGACAAGTGACGCAGCTGCTGCCGATAACAACGAAAAGTGGCTGAAGAAGCCAATCGGCAAAACTGGACAACAGCAAAGTTCGTTGGGACCCGAAGAGAAGTCGGCCAACGATAAAAACAGCGTTGGACGTTCAAGCAGAGGAAAATCGGTAGCCTCGAGGGATTTTCCCGATGCTCCCAAGTCAGATCTTAACGATGCTGAAGAAACCACCGACGAAATTTTCGAAAACGTCGCATCTTCCCTCGTCAGCAAATCCGCGCAAAAACCCGACGACCGAGTCACGATAACTGATGGAGATGCCAACAATAGTAAGGACGACAGTTTTCGCTACGAAAACGGCTTGGTCGTCGCAGAAAATACCGCTATCGAAGCCGAAAATGAAGAGAGTCAATTTATTGAAGTTAATGCCGAGCACTTGCTTCGCCGAAATTCCTCGGAATCCGGTAGCAGAATACGAAAAGAGGCTCGTCAGGATCTAAATCGTGAATCTTCGCAGCAGGGTACGCCAAAAAGGCCGGAACGTCTCTACAGAGACGACACGCCGAGTCCTCAAAGACTTAAGGCACATTACGCCGATGAAAATCATCAATTAGGTTCAACGAGTAAAATCCCCGCTGCGAATACCAAGAAACTCGATATCGTCACATCCACAATCTCTGCAGAGACGGAGAAAAGCACGGAAAAACTTGTAAACGGTAAATCCCCCATGGAATCAAACAGCAAACACGTGCATCACGTGCAGTTCAACAAAGACTCGCAAAAAAAGCAGTCGTCTTCGAATCCCGAAGACAAACCACATCCTAGTCCCTCGATATCGACTTCAAGTTCCAGCAGCTCCGAGGACAACTCCAGCCTCGGATATTCGGAGGCAAGACCTCCAGACGGTGGGTGGGGTTGGGTAGTCGTTGCAGCTTCCTTCATGGTCAATCTTATAGCCGATGGTATTACTTTTTCCTTCGGCGTTATCTACGTCGAGTTTTTGAATTATTTCGGCGAGGGTAAGTCGAAAACCGCGTGGATTGGCAGCCTCTTCATGGCGATGCCTCTGCTCTCCGGTCCCGTGGCCAGTTTTCTCACCGACAGATACGGCTGTCGTAGAGTTTCAATAGCCGGTAGCATCTTGGCGACCGCCGGCTTCGTCATAAGTTCGTTCGCCAGTTCGATGGAACTGTTGATATTCACTTTTGGCGTTGTGGCAGGTTTCGGGCTGTCCCTCTGTTTTGTTGCGGCGGTCGTTATCGTTGCTTATTATTTCGACAAAAAACGCTCATTTGCCACGGGATTGTCGGTCTGCGGCAGCGGAATTGGCACCTTTATTTTTGCCCCAGTGACGCAATATCTTTTAGCGGAATATGGCTGGAGGGGAACGACCTTGATACTCGCTGGTCTCTTCTTCAATCTAGCTGTCTGCGGATGTTTGATGCGGGACCTTGAGTGGACGACGATCAGGGCGAAGGCCAAAACTGCGGAAAGACGCGCTAATCGCGAGAAAAAACGAACGAGAATTCAGAGCTCAAGCGCGGATTCCTTCTCCGCTAGTAGCTCGGCAAATACCACGACTCAAACTCCTCATGGCGACGCCAAGAAAAGCTTCGCCTCGGCCAATGCCATGATTATCGAGAGCCTCAGGCAACAGGACGAAGAAGAGGGTGGGAAACTGTTCTCCAGCCTTGTTAGCTTGCCGACTTTCGTGAAAAATGGGGAAAAGGTGCCACTCGAGGTGCTAGAACTTTTGAGCACCAGGAAAAATGTTTACAATGTCCTGTTGCAGAATTATCCTAGTTTGTTGATCTCTTCCAGAAGCTTTAGCGATTCTGGGGCGCTCAATGAAGCGATCGCTGGAAATCAGGCCAACAAAGACAATATTCCCACTCCTAGTTCTGTTGATGGGAGACACTTGACTAATGATAGTGAAACGCAAAATCTCGGCGAGGACAAAGATAAACAAATTGAAATTTTGCAACAACTCACGCAGCCGGAAAATCAGGACAAAAATTGGCAACATCAAGACGCCGCTTATCTATGGTGGCTTAAGAAGATCAATCCCGATAGTCCGCTGAGGAGATCGGCGACTTTAGAACCACACAGAAGACTCCCGACCGCCTATCTCAAAGATATAAGAGTCCACAGACACAGCTTGACTTATCGGGGAGCGATGCTCAATATCAACAGATACAGACTCAGGGCTTCTAGCTGTCCGGATATCTACAGAAATTCTATGACCACCATCGCGAAATCTAAGCTCGTATCGTATTCCGGCCTCTGGGAATTTTGGGATCTTCTCGTTGATATGCTTGACTTTTCACACTTTGCCGATTCGAGATTTTTGCTTTTTTCTATCAGCAATTTTCTTCTACATACTTGGTACGACGTGCCTTACGTTTATCTCACCGACAACGCTATTGAAGTCGGATTCAGCGAGACCGATGCTTCCATACTCATTTCTGTCATCGGAATCATGAATATGATTGGTGAGGTACGTATTTTATTCGCGACGATCTAAGGAATCATGATAATCTTGGCAACTACCAATTTCTGAAGGGAATAACATGTTTTTTACTTTAAAACAATGCTCTATTTGGTTAGTTACCAAATTAGGTTTACTTAACTTTATTCGGGAAAGTAGGAGTTAATATCAGGTTTGAACATTTTCAAATGTGACAAAGGATTTTTTCCAATTTTTACATTACCGTTAATACTGTTTTTCCTTTAAAAAGTGGGTTAACAAAACTGAAACGAAAAGAATCTAAAAACCATTCTGGTTTCCTTCAAGAGTTGGAACAATAACATGACAAATCACCGACTAGATCCGAGAAGTCGATGGTCCGACTCGCGTCGTATTGCTGTGGACATTTCTCCGGCTATAACTTAATCGCAGGAACTAACAATTTATAGTAGCGGATTAACAGTTGCTAGTGTTATCAAGATTTTTATAACTGCGAATGTGGTAGTCATGAAATTCCTGCTCTTTGTAGAACCTCCGATTCAATTAGACTCCATATAATCAACAATTATTTCTTATCTTTCGTAGATATGTCTGGGATGGGCGGGTGACAGAGCGTGGGTAAACGCATCCTTCGTCTACGCCGTCTGCATGATATTCTGCGGCGGGGTAACCGGTCTCATACCAATGGTTATAAACGACTACTGGGGCCTCTGCACAGTCGCAGGTGCCTTTGGCCTCTTTATAGCAGCGAATTACAGTCTGACAAGCATCATACTCGTGGAAGTGATAACCCTGGACAGGTTCACAAACGCGTATGGTCTTCTTCTTCTTGTTCAGGGCATCGCGAATCTCATGGGTCCACCTTTGGCTGGTTAGTATAATAATTTACATCTCACAAATGTTGCTGGAGAAAATCTTTTTTGTGCACCCCAAGAGGATCAAAGCAACATTTCTAATTGAAAACGAAAAATCGTCTTGCGGTGCTGGCAATTAGCATTCGAAAAAAAAGATCAATTTTCATTGTATAATCTGAAAGAAACTGCCAATTTTTGTGCTCGAAGATTGCAGTGTGTACAATATTCACTGTTGATTTAAAAAAAAAATACAAAATAGCTTTCCGAGAAAAAATAAATTGAAAAGATACATATAAAATGCGATAACTTGCTATAAATATGTTCGATTTTAACTCAATAAAAGCGTACGTTCAATACCTTTTATTTGACGCCGAAACCATCAGAATCCATAACAATAGAAGTCCGTGGGAGTAGAAAAACCATCAGCATCATTTTCATGATCAAAATTGATCGTAAATTTTAGCGTGTCGGTATCAACAAAATTTTTTTAGTCTAATAAACCTTGCCAGATTTTTCTATATCTCGCTCGCTGTCCCCACGTAAATTATAAAAAATATCTATGACCTACGTCGATTTTTTTCTTAAAAAATCGGTTGATTTTATATGGAATGACTCATACTTAAATAAAAATTAAATATACCTTTGAATTTTATGACAAAGTTATAGCAACCGTCTACCTGCTTTACATGTACGCTAAAATTCCAACCTGATCACACATACACACGCAAACCCATCCAAACGTTTTCTAAAGCACTTTTCTCGACGTCTTCGATCATTTCGAATGTGCTGATATGCAAGACTAATAAAAAAAAAAAATTTCACGAAAACGAAGCTTCCTGTATGAAGATACAAAAAAAAACAATTAATTTTCTTCTGAATTTTCGAGACCTTTCACGCTAGTGTAATGTTCTTGTGGTCATTGACGAGTGCTATATTAATTGTTCGAATTTGATTTGGCACGATATTACCGGCGTAAAGCTGGAGAATACTAGAGGTCACAAGTAGCAAGATCAATTAGCGGTTGCACCACCCACGGAATCACTTCAAACCGCATCCAGTTATATAAGACCACAATGAATTCCATTGAATTCCGGGGTACGGAGAAGCGAATCTGTGGTAGGCGTAACTTTGACGCTCCCCATCTACGTCTTTGCATTGTCCGATCTTGACCTACAATTCCATTCACAAAACTCGCCGACACTGTTTTGATTCTGTCTCAAAATGATATGAGATTATATTCATCTCAAAATCCAGATTCCGATTAACCGCGTCGTTACTCCGCTAGTTTCTATCAAAAGCACGTTAATATTTTTATTTTGTCCTTCCCTCGAGGAAACGCGTAAGTGAAAAATGGCACAATACCCAAAAAGTATTTTGACTACTGTTTTTAAAACAAAAACCTTGAACCTTACAATAATTAAAGCCGCTTGTATGAGGAAGCAAACCGAACATCATTTTCAGCGCAAATTGAAAGAATCAACTTTTTTAAATTCTGTCTAATTCTTTAAGTAAACCCAAATTTTACTGTATGACTTTAACTTAATTTCGAATATTTTAGGATGGCTCTACGATATCACTGGAACCTACGATCTGTCCTTCTACCTGGCAGGTTTTTTCATCGCGCTCAGTGGTTTCCTCATGATGGTGATGCCCCTCATGGAGTTTTACAGAAAATGCAAATCGCCATCGGCGGTGGAAAAATCATCGCCGAGCAAGCAATTCGCCGAAATCAATAGCGTCTGAATATTTTCTTTCGAGGACAATAATACCGTATAAACTTGCCTCTGGCAATGTGGCTGAAGAGGAAACGACGATAAAATAAGAAAAGAAAATAAAAACGTCACACGTTTACTTCGCGACGACAATTCGCCGTTTCAATGGAATTCGAAGAAAAAAACCCCCCAACGAATGTGACCCATTTGTAAAAACGATGTCTTCACCGAGGAATTGTTGAATCTCGTTTCGCGCTTTTGCGATATACTTTATTGGCGTTTTACGATAGATTCAATGGTCGTGGTTACGCGTTAATTGAAATGACGAAAATAGTATATTATGTAACATGGCTGTAAAGGACGGTTTTACGCTCGCGTGCGGATCACGCCGCCCGAGGGGTGTGCTGATCAGTATCAGGTCGTAAATCGTCCGCCTGCGTTGCATACAATATCATTTGCAACAGTGTGCGAAAAAAACGTGCATGTCAATAACTTATTAAACCGCAATAAAACAAGAGATGAAAGAAGCAGGATGCCAGGCAGGTGCACGATCATGTACAGGCCCTGTTGTAGCCGCAAGGCGTGAAGCTTCCGCCGGTGGGTTGAGGGGGCGGGAACCCCACTACAGAAAACAATTGTTTGAATAAAACAATTATTAGCTTTCAACGGCAAGAATGAATTGTTATACATGGAAGAGAGTGATCCACTTATAGCGATATTATCCGTAAGGTAGAATTGGGCGGGGGTAAAAGTAGCGAATGACCAAAATAGTGAATGATTAAAATAGCGAATTTCGAAATTAGGAACGTCTGAATCTAGAATGTTCATAATTATGGAATTCGCTTTTTTAGCTATTCGCCATTTTCATCATTCGCTATTTTCAGCATTCGCTATTTTGAATGCATTTTAATAAGATGGAGGTGAAAATAACGAGTGGTCGGGATAGTGAATGGCTGAAATAGCGAATTTCATAATGATGACCATTCTAGATTCGGACATTCCTAATTTCGAAATTGGCTATTTTAACCATTCACTATTTTGGTCATTCGCTATTTTGACCCCCACCCGTAGAATTTCCGGCATCCGAACGATAGAAAGAGAAAGTAACCGAGAGCGTTTTTCTTTGTCCTTGTTCATACAGAGAGAAAGTGAGATGATCCTGGTAACGATTCAGCGATAAGTATATTTTATTAGTCCAGGTGACTATTTTTGTAGCTTCTGTTCACTATTAACGTAACTCCGAGACAGTTGATGTAACTAAAAAAAACAGTCACCTCGACTGATGATATATAACCATCACCGAATATTTCCCACGATTATCCCAATTTCTCTTAGTGTAATGACGCTCTACCATCTGCGCATGTGTCATTAGACAAGTATGATAAGGAACCTTTCGTTTTAGTTCTCTTTGTACAAGTCGGATATTCAAACTCAAAAATCCGTGTTTTTCATTTCACGCCGACATTTTTGGGCCCCTTTGGTTTTCTTTCATTGTGTAAGTCGAACGTTTAAACGCAAAAACTGAATTTTCATTCTACGGCCGCCAGTTGTAAAATCGATTTTTATGCACAGTGTTGAAAAAAGTAGGACTTTACACTCCGAATATTGCGGTGTGAAGTCGAATTTTACGGACACTGTTGCAAGAAGATATTGGACAAATCGTTATTTGTAGCTATGTCGGCGTTTGAGTCACGCATTTATTCGAATAGTTTATTCTTCCTGATATACAGTTTCATTATCGAGATCAATTGTTAAAAAGAAACAATAAAAAAAGACGATGAAGCCTCCAGCTCTTTGCATGGAATTGTCACCGATAATATTATACTACAATATCATAGATGACCAATTATTATCGTTCTCCAGAAGATATAATATCGATAATTCGACGAGACAATTACATCGTATTTGTACATCATAGATTGAAGAGCGAAATTTCGCACTTTCTTTATTCGTCAGCAATAAGCGAAAAGAAAGCTGCGTGACATTTTTTGAGCAGATCACTGAGAGTGATCAACGTCTTGATATTTCTAACGTCCCTCTCGCAGGACGCGATAATTATCACAAAAAAAAAGAAACCATTTGAGGTTTACTATTTAGTATTAGTCTTTAATTATAGTGTTATGTACAAATCAGGACGAAAAAAAAATTGGGTCCGCGGAGACTTCGAGTGTCTCGTTGAATATTTCATTGCTTATGATCCGATAAAAATGAGGAAAAAAAATGCTACTCGAAAATTCATCGAAAGCCATTACATTTCGAATCTCAGGATAATAATTGCTATATGGAAACTGAAAATTCGTTGTATAAACGCCGTCGATATTACGTAAATTTTTAGATACATACTGAGGTGCAATTATAGGTGCAACTTAATTTTTTCGTAGCTCCTCAAAAAATCGTCCCTAATATTTCGTTTGTCAGTCTTATTTTTTTAAGGATCATTCTCGACAAATTATCTGACGATAATGCGCGTCTATTCGTAATTCATGTATATGCTATGTAAATAAGCAACGGAAATAATGTTTCGTGATGAAAAAAGATAATGAAAATTTCTTTCTCATGTAATTATACGAAATAGTTTCATAAAGTCTCGATTAGTTTCTATGTTTATTTTTCGCGTCCAGTTTTCATTATTTTATCATAGTCTAGTTGCTCGTGAGTCTGGAATTTTCTGGAGCACAATTAACGCGTTTTTTTTCTTTTCAACGTTTGGTAAATGAAACGAACCTAAGGCCAAAACAAACGTGATCACTTCACGTCAAATATTAATAATTGTGCTGTTTTCGAGCTGCTCTCTGCTCTGGAATATCATTAAGCTTCCAGAATGCGTTATTTTTTCGTTATATTATAGTTATTGAGATGTTTAAAAAGATCGTCATTTATTTCATCGAACTGCTCATTGAAATTTTTGTAAGTTGTCACATAAAAACTTTTCTTAAAGAAAACAAAAATAGTTTTCCTTAAATGCTGGACACGTTTTGTAATTAAAAGCGAGGAAAATCTCACTCGTAAAAATACATTATCTTACTTTAAAATCTCAATACATTTACACGAAATTTAGTGTTAAATAGAATTCCGCCACTTATCAATTTTGTTTCAAAAATTTAAAGCAAAAAAAAGTGTATCTTTTTTATTAATTGTTTATTTAGATTTTTTTTTTGCGTAAAACAGTTATTCTATGAGTAATCCAATATGTATCAGAAACCAAAAAATGGTGCTTTTTTTCGTTATCATAACGGAAACAAAATTATTCACAAGAAAAGAGTGCAAATTTCGTATAAATTCCTTTGATCATCGAATAAACGACTGTGCCTCGATAATTTTGTCGCCTTCGGGGTTATATCTCTAATATTTCTGGGCTAAAAATTAGGCAATATTAATATTAATTTTCTTAAAAACAATCAATATTAATTTGCTAACGATTAATTTATCCATAAAAAAATAACTAGCATTAATGTACTAAAAATGTCGCGAAATTAACAAATATCGTACGTTACTGTACTTGAAAAAATATCCGTTGCAGCAGGAAAAATTGTTATCGCGGTATTTCGCAATTTATAATTATTAGTTTATTTGCGTAAGTCAATTTTTATTTTATGAAGTACAAATTTCGATGAGCAGTTTAAAAAAAGAATGCTTATTTATTCGTTCTTAAAACCACACACAGACATCGGCAAATATGCATTTTTATAAATACGCTTCGTTAATTTTCTTTCCTCAGAAAATATTTCTAATTCAACAAAACGTTTCTCGTTATTTGAAATCTTCTTGAGCTGAACGAAGCCGATTTTTATTATGTTATCAACACACATGGCACGAGGAACCGACAAATGAAGCATTTTCTTTGATTTCGGATAACTTTCGAGATATATACAACACTTCGTATAATTTCCTCGTGCAAAAACGATTCAATCAATGAACAGACGACGTTTCTCAAAACATCACGAATTTTTCCATGAGAAATTGTTTGAAAGCATTTATTCGTTGGTGAGTTGATCACGCTGATTGAGAAAACATACAAAATGATACATGAGGTCAGAACGAGGGTAATTTAACGTACACCTTCGTGCAGAGACGTATACAAGCAAAAACACCTACACACACACATGAACTCATCAACACTTTATTGTAAATAGGCATATGTGTATATACGGCTTTTCTGTGATGATACAAGATATAAAAACCAATTATAAATTTATGAACCATGCAAAAGCTGATAGAATGTATCATCACTGCCGTAGCATTTGCGTGCGTGCTGTTTATTTTACCTTAGCCGGATAAATAATAGAGATTAAAAGAAAAATGCTCTCAAAAAGCCTCGTTGATAAAGGGGTCTATAAAGGTCGATTTTCAATCGTTTTTTGTGATACGAGTTATTGAGTTAAACAAGTTAAACTCGAACAGAGCATAATTAATAACATTTTCTATCGAACGTCTGAATAAATTCTTGTTATATAAATCAATTTATTAATAACAAATAACCAAAGTTTTTCTTTCTCGAATATCAAACTTTTTTTTACAGTTTGTTATTTTTGTAATTTTCGTATTACAATAGAAAATGGTATAAACTATGTTTCGTCCGAATTTAACGTAAATCGAACACATATATTATTAGGGGGAACTTTGTTTAATTAATACGGCGCTACTGTGTTTGAATAATAATAAATTTATTGTTTATCAATATTCTCTCATGTGCAACTCAAACTTAGCAAGATTAAGTAATAATCGTGTGTAAAATCCCGATACCGTCAGAGTCGATTTGGTTTTTGAGCTTCAAACTAATGCAGATACCTTGATTTTAGAAAATGCAGTATTCTTCGATTTTTGACAAAGTTATGGAATTTTCGGTATTATGTAGAAAAGCACGCGGCTTCTATGGCGGCGGCAGATACGTAAGTGCGGCCTTACCGGCGTCATTGAAATGTACGAAGCGATATTTTGTTATAAGATCAACAGAGGTAAAAAAAACAGTAATAGAAAGGAAATAATAATCAAATATAAAACTGTACATTTCTTATTCTATCTGGTATACGAACGCTCGAATCATTTTTCGATCCATTCGTGATTGATATTTCTCTACAATATCGTGCGTAGTATTTACCGAGAATAAAGATGCGATTGAGCGTAAGGTGATCTCCGAATAAGAAATGCTGGTCGTCTCTTTAATCTTTGAAGGGACCGAAAAAAAGGAAATGAGAAAATATTTTTTACTCTCTGCATTATTAACACAACAAAAATTGCATGTATATTGCACTAAAATGGACATAAGAAACTGCAAACCTTCAAATTTGCAAAGCCACAAGGTGTACAGAATGCTGCTAAAAGAAATAATATGTTTTTCAATTTTCCCAACTTTTAGAGCAAAATAATCATCGGAGTCTAGTTTTCAAGATCTCCTTTTGTTCCTCAGAGTATGATTTCCATTTCAATTATCGAAACTCGGAATGCAATTATAATTAAATCCGTTGCAGTTTATTATTTAGACCTGTTTTAATAAATAAAGACTTATTGACATTTTAATCAGTAACTTTAGAATAATGGTCTCGATAAAAATTCGCATATGCCCGAAATGAAAAGAACGTTGAGCTCTCAAAATCTGAAATCCGTTGCTTGGTTTGATCTTAAAATTGAGATAACTGAATAATGTATTAGTTTGTTTAAGAGCCTTTCAAAGTCTTGAAGTTTTAACGCACTTAAGGACTTTGAAAAAAAAACCAGGCTTATAGTAGCATGCATGATTGTCAGTTTGAATGCAGACTATTTTGAGCAATGGTTTCGAGAACAAAAAATATTTTACGAAGCCAAATATGTGGTAACTCAGTTCCCTTAAGATTCTCTATACGGTAGAGCCATAAAATTACAATCGCTCGGATTTATCGAAAGTGGCTTAATATCTTGTATGATGAGATATGTATTAGAATTATTGTCGAGTAGATAAACACATAATATCAACGTACACACGTATATATGTATGAAAGACTTTTCGATTACGAAATTCCGGGTTAAGCTCCCTTCCCCTTAATTCAATACGTCAAGACTAATTCCTCATTGGCGCCGATTATAGTGAGAGAAAAACGAGTAATACAAACAGCAATCATTTTCGAATTGTATACATACATAAACGTAGCCATAGATGAAATATATATATATTAAAACAAAAAGAATTTCTATTTCAATTAAAATATAGAATGAATCATGAGTGTTATTTATTCATTATTTTCACACCCTATACATTTTTTTTTCAAACTCCAGTTAAAAAAGAAAATGTTTTTTTTTCAAACTATTTTTTCTACCTTTAGTAGAAAAATGTTATTAATTCATCGTCCAATGAACTCAAGCCACTTGAACAATTCTAGAGTTATGGCGTATTCTTGAGTAAATTCAACGATGCTTCATGAGTCACTCTCCAGTGATACGTAAAATTTTAGTTACATTTTATAATACATCTGATGAACACCAATTAGCCGTTTAATTGGGCGCAAATTTATTGAAAGAATAAATTCATATTTTTGTTGTTTAATAGATTTAAGGTTTGATGTTTAGTAGCCATTATGAGTTGACCATAAGTTCACTTATTGGTCAATCACCTACATATAAAAACTTTTTTATACTTACTGTATTTAGTAGTGAAATATTTTTTGATGCGACAATTTTTATTGTAAAATAAGTATTTTATTGTAATTTAAAGTAATTTATTGTTAAATCCGTTAAAGAAAACATTTTTTCTTTGAGTATCAAATAGAGCAAAATATCCATTCAAAGATGGTATCTAAAATAATCATATTTCGGTTAATTGGAGGAAAATGTTTTACAAAAAGATCTAGAAATTCGAAACGCTCCTTCCGAAAAATGTTGTAAATACAACAAAAACGTTTTACAAAAAGCGATATAGCATTCCCGAAAAATAGAGCAACTTTCTTCAAAAGTAAAAGTGGTCTTCTGAAAAGTTTCTAAAATTAACCAGTGAAGATAACAAAAATGGTCCAAATGTCCTCAAGATCCGTATATATTTTTGAGCATACAAAAAAATAGCTTGAGAAAATCTTTTTCCCATGAAATATGAGTACTTAATTAATTTCTTCTTTGTAGCTGTGATAAAATGTCCCAAATTAGGAAACGTTGTTCAGCGTAATAAAAGTACCGTAATTTATGTACGCTGAATACAAGTAATAGTACCGTGCAACAATTGTACCACTGAAATCTCGTTTTCCATAAAATCAGCTCTTATCTTCGAGCTCTGTAAGTATTTAGCGGCTTTACTGAGGATGCGTGATCTTTTTGAGTACAATAAATCAGTCTCCCGGCTTCTGGTTACGATCGCTCTTCGTAGGCATAACGAACCACGGGAACATCAAGTGCGCAAGACCAAGTACGATACGGGACATGCGCTTAGGGTTCAGGTGTTTTACCAGCACCACAACCCGGAGGGATTCAGTGTACTTCTCGTACTCTCTCGTGGTGGCCACGCTGTTTTTAATCCTTAAATCGATCAAAAAAATTTAATTAAAAAAATCCTGGAAATCTATTTAAAAAATTACCGTTGTCATTGATTTTTTAATAATATTCAAATTATCAATAATTATTAAACAATTTATTGCGATTAATTCCAGACGGTGAAGGTCGGACAAAAAAAAATTGTACTCGTTTGTTACTCCAAAAAAAATTTGAGCATGATCTGTGAATGACTTGAGAAGAAAAGTCCTGCCTCGAGGACTCGAGACGAGACAACATCGCCAAGGATTTGGTTTTCCGGTGGTAAGTCAGAAGATTTATCTCTCTTTGGTCCACCCGTTTTTCTATTTTATTTAATGTTATATAATAAATTTAGTTGATGTGTTAAAAAAAAATTAATTAATAAATAACACTACACTTAACACGACACTCGCTTGCACGATTATTTCGTATAGATACTCTTTCTGTCTTCCAGTTGGCACTGACTTTTAGTCCTCCCTCCTCTCACCCTCGTAGTGACACACCCACTGACAATGGAGAGGTGATTATTTGTTTATACTTTGATTTTATTTTACATCTTATATATTTATCATTTTTTCTTATGCGCTTGTATTGTTTTTTATTTTGTATGCTGACATTGCGTGGATTCCGATTGTTTTCGTTTTCTGCAGTTTCGTGGAGAATTTTGCCGGCTCAAGATTCAACCCTTTGACAATGTTACAATGAACAAAAAATTTTTTCCGAATTATCATAGTGGGTAAAAAAATGTATTTAGAAAATTCCCTTTTTCAAATATTCTTAAAAAGCGTAAAATTCTTACACTGGTTTTTGAGGGATCAATGATCTATCCTAACGTTTTTTTGACCAGCAAAATCATCGCAATTCCAAAATAGGGATGTAATTATTTCTTTCATATCTTTTTTTAGATTGTTTTTTTTTTCGTTCTGCTTTAAAGCTTTGTAAGGGTTTTCTTATTTTTATAGATTGGTCCCTTATGAAAATTCAAAAACCCTTTTGCTGACCACAGCAAAGTATACACTAATTGTCCACGAGGGCATGTCGAGGCGACGTCAATTTCGCAAATCGATTTATGAAAGCTCACGAGTGGGCGGCGGTTCTCTGATTTATGAACGTTTATCAACAAACTCTTCACAAAAATGTTGATGGCCTGTCTCGAAAAATTTGTAAAATAAGAAAAAACTTCAACAAAAAGTGTGATGGCATTTGTGAAAAATTCGAAAATGGAGTATAATGCGTACTTTGATTTATTTTTTCTACCTATATACTTCGATTTTTTCATTGTAGCTTTAATTATTTTTGATGGTACTTAAAAAAAAGTAAAAATAATTCGTTACAAAATGTAACTTTACCGATGACGTTGAAGGCTTAAGGGCCAATGTCAGTTTTCAATAAGCATTTATTTTAACGTCACATTTTAACGAGCCATGCTTACTTTTCGTTGAACAAGATGGGCTCAATTATGGAATACGGATGCAATAATTTTTTTTCGTTTTCACATCTATGACTGTGACGTTTTTATTACAGTCTTTTGAAGCGAAACGAATTTTCAAATTTCTAGAAGATGGATCTTATTAAAATAACGATTTTTTTATTGTTGTTTCTGTAAATCCGAAATTTCGATAAATATTCAAAAAATCATTTTGAATGTGGGCAAAGTTATTTTTCTGGTCTCCACATTTTTCGGTGATATTGTTATCGCCCGGCTTCGAAGCAAAAGAAATTTCCGAATTATGATAGGACCGTAGCAGAGTATATAAAAATTGTTAGCGGGTGGATGTCGAGACGACGAGAATTTTGCAAATTGATTTATGGGCGCTCACGAACGGACGGCTCTTCACTGATTTACGAATGTTTTTCTCTTCTCCCGTTTTTCCAAGCCAAGAGATAAGGTAGAGTGAGCGAGCGTTGCGAGAAAGAGAGATAGAGATATTGGCTTCGATCGCAGCGGTAAACTGGTCTCAAGGTTTCAAGGTAATTTGCCTCGATCCCACCCCATTATGAATACTTCGTTGATTGCTGCGATGGTTTTTTAGGATTCTGTGACAAATATGTTTTGAAAAATGTTTGACTTTCGCTTATCTTTTTTTTTTTGTAATTGATAAAAAATATAAAAATTCGAAAATCGGTTTAAGACGTTGGCCTTTTCATCGCTCTGGTACTGACTGTTTATCTGATTCGAAAAATATTTACCATTGATAATTTTTTTCCAGAGCTTCAACAATTTGTAGAAAAATTCTAACTTCAATTGTAAACAAACACAAAAATAATAAATAAGTATAATGAATAATAAAGAAACTAGAAGTCCTGCTTATCTCAAATATTGACTTCGTTGACTTTGAAGTATACTAATGCAAAAAAATTATCAATATATAGGATTGGAAATATTTTTCACAGAATGGAAGAAAATTGTCTAATTGATTTATTACTTATATTTTCAACGGTAAATGAAATTTGCAATTCAAATGGTAAAATGGCAGAAGGTAGTGGCTTGCAGGTCGCCATTTTTCTATAGGAAAAAAAGTATTTTACAAATATTCTGATTCAGAAAAATGTGTGATGTTTTACGGCGTTTTTCTAAACTGTAAAAATACTTGGATTAGAGAATCAAACAGTAAAACGCTTACAGCTTGCACATTTTTCCTCTTAATATTTTCCTGCCGGAAACAGAAAAAAGAGTTTTTCGAAAGAACCGTATTTTTCGAATATTTGGAGTGCAGAAAAAATATCGGTGTCGATTGTACCTTTTTTTTCAACTGCAAAAATACTTGGTATTTAAAGGATAAAATATATTGCAAGGTTTGCCATTTTGCTTCTTCAAAATTTTCCCAACGAAAAAAAAAAAAATTTCAAATATTTTGAGTATTAAAAAAAAATTAACCAATCGTGCCATTTTTGCTTCGTCATAAAGGAAGTTTTATTTTCATGTAAACATTTTTTTTCGCGATTTTTATGTAAGGGCACTCAGAATAGTCCAAGACATTGAGAAAAGTGGTTTAGAAAAAATGTCCGTATGTATGTGTGTATGTGTATGTATGTCCAGGGCTTTAAAATTTGCGGTTCAACCGATTGAGCTAAAATTTGGCACGCCTGCAAAGCAGCAGCTCGTCTTTGATTGTAGCAATTTTTTACAAAACGTAAGCATACATTTTTATTTCATGGCTTTTCGAAATTTTTTCAAAAAGGCCGTGGATGGTCTAGTTTTTGTAAAACTTATAATATTTCCCTGAATAATTCTTCATAAGTGCAAGTACTCTTGATGGTGTTTGGTATTCAATTTGACCGAAGCCGGTAAAACGGTTCCGATTTTATAGAGTTTTAAAATTATCGAAAAAATCACGTTTTTACCCTAACTTTGGCAAAACATGGGTAATGCGCGCAAATTTCATCTATGAAATCGTCATTATCTAGCGATGATTAGTACATAGTTTCATCATAATATGCAATATGATTTAAGTTTATCAGTAACCTTAAGTTACTGTAAACTGTAAACATGAAATAAGTACTATTTAGCAATAATAGGTACACAAAAAAATGAAGCTGCAAAGTTGAACTTTGCAAATTCCTTCCTCATTACTTTTTCAATGCGTCCTCTTTGAGGATGCCAAAATCGATTAACATGCTTCCTCACAGAAGTAGCTTTGTAAAAACAAAATGAAAAATAATAAAGAAGCAATTTGCAAAGTTAAACTTTGCAGCTCTTAATTGAACTATTATTCAACTATGTACTGTAATTATTTGTCGCAGACGCTTTTTTCCGAGTAAAAGTATAGATAAGATTGGTCTGTTCATTCACTGGTGTCGTTGGACTTTTGGTAGGTAGTACTGTTTTTAATGTACTTTACGTCCATTAAAATTTCTAACGACAATCTGGAAATATGACACTTTATAAAAACGCATGATAAAGAAACTGTTCTATTCATTCACTAGTGACTCTACCCTAGTTTTGTAAAAAAAAAACACAAATAATGAGGAAGCAATTTGTAAAGTTCTACTTTGCAGCTTTGTCTTCACTGAAAGAACTTGGTATTCAAAGGGTAAAATAGTAGAAGGGTTGTAGGTTGCCTTTTGTTGTCAAAATTTCCCCATAGGTGCCATTGACTCTCAGTGATTTACGAGCATATCATGATTGCGAAACGAGATATCACACTGACATTTACCCATCGATGTTTGAAGGTTGATAAGGTGGTTACAGATGATGAAGCACCAACACAACCATCGTAGAGCCAACAGACCATTTCTCTCCCGGTCTGTCAACAGCGACGTATCTGTATCGATTTCTACTCATAGAAAGATTAAATCGATGACCCTGGCGGGGTAAAAATGTCTCACGGCTCCGCACGGTTGTGCCTCGATGACTAACGAGATTTGCCCTGTCGAGTGGGGTACGCGTGTCTTTCATTGATTAGTCGGTAGAGGTCGTTGGTCTACACCAAAATATATATTTACGTCGCAAAAGCAAATTGGTACATTAGGGTGACAATATTTCGAGGACTATTTTTGTTTTATTTAGTTTCACCCCGAAATTCCTTTTTTTGTACCCAAAGAATGGTTCTTGCGAAAACTGCCGCCTGTCAGCAAGTATTTGGAGGTCAAATATTTGCTGACTCAAAGAAATACAATTATGTCCATATTTTCCAGATATCGTACATTTTTTTCTATTTTTTACAACACTTCTGACTTAACAATCATTATTGGTGTCGAGAAGAAATAAGAATAAACAAAAATTGTTTACTGCACTCAAAAGTTTAATCTTTGTGAAACGAAAACTGAAAGTTTTTTCACATCATATTGTTATCAGTTGCTACCGATTTAAGCATTCATTAGGCTCATTTTATGATAATAAATAGCTATGAATAATAACTAAAAAATAATAATAATAATAATAACTAAAAAAAATTAATGCAGTGAACGGCCGTTAAATATTTTTTGATCGGGAAGAAGTTTCCCCACATTTTTTAAGAGGCACCACAGAGCATATTTTCACACCAAGAGATGCACAGATGAAAAAAAATTCAAATGTTGTTTTAGAAAAAGACTTAAGCTTTAGAATCTACTGAGCAACCTCTATTAATCATGTAACTTGTTATGGCTTTCGCTTTTTTGAATTTGTGTTCAATTGAAAAAATATGTGTTAAATGAGAAATCTCGCACGAATTATTATTCCGTTGCGAAGAAGAGAATTTCGGGGTGGGACTAAGAAAAAAAATATAGCTTAATATTTTGTCACCGAATAGTACACTTATTTTGTGTATATTCCATGATGCAATGTAACAGCCACTGTAGAAATACGCGAAGCGAGAGAGCATCTCGTAAATCATACTCAGGCGCTTTGAAGGAAACTCGCTTTGTGTGGAATTTTTATTGTCAGACCGTGGCGTGGGTTTTGCTACTTAATTCCGCAGTCTCATTCCAGACAAAGTCCCTGCTTACACTACGAACTCTCGTGTAATCGGTACAATGACATGAAATGTGTAGCCACAGAACCGTTTACTTCCGGTTCATCGATATCTTAAGGTAGTCCTCCTGTACGGTCTGACGCCGTATAAGTTCGAGGGAGAATTAAACAAAATTTACGAACAGTTCTCGATAAGATATAAATCTGAGAAAAATCGAGCTTATAGAAAATGCTGAAAAGGTTATTTTGGCATAAAAATAATTTAAACATGTTATTGACAAATTACTTAAATAAATAATAGTGCAACAAATTACCCGTCAACCTAACTTTTTTTTGATATGTAAAACATTTGTTTATTTTCGAAATACGTATGTATTTTTTCTGATTTTTTTCTGATTTTCAATTTTACACTTGGAAAAAACGGCCATTTTCAGACATCGGATAAAATTCTGAAAAAATCCACACGTATTCAGAAAAATAAACAAATCATTTTCATAACAAAAAAAAATTTGGTTGCCGGGCAATTTGTTGCACAATTATTTATTTCAGTAATTTGTTAATAACATTTTTTAATTATTATTATGTTAAATTAATCTCTTCAGCATCTTTCATGTAGTTGATTTTTTTTCAGATTTTTATTTCTTCGAGAACAGTTCGTAATCCTGTTTCGATTTCGCTCGAACTTATGCGATGTCAGACAATACAGGAGGACTACCTTAACCATAGGATGAGTAATGCGAATGACCGTCACGTTACCGTTATTTACATCTATATAGACGTTACCTGTAACCGTCTTTTCACAACTATATAGATGCCAGAGGTGACTGTCATTTTACATCAGTACACAGGATATTCCTTGATTTGTGTTGTTGCTTTTATCCTCAAAGTACCTTACATTCTTTTTCTCAAATGTTTGACGATTAAATAATAAACCGTAACGTCTTTAATCCCTCATAAAAAATTATATACGAAAATCTATGCATCGTATATGATAGTACTTTGCGATACTAGTGTGTGAAAGCGGACTTTCGGCGAAGCCCTGTCGTTCCTGAAGCCGATCGGACAATTCTTTCAACGACTCCGGTTTGGGCCATCCGATTATTTGGTCAAGCGATGTTATTTATCTACGTCCTAAAACCGTGTCACGACGTTTTGGACAAATCGTGGTCGTTATTTCAACGGTTTCGCGACGTTTACTCGATATACCCATTTTTACGACGGAGTCAATGTTCCAAGACTTTTTTTCAAAGTTTTTTCATTTTTTCGTTGTAGCAACTGTTTGTGAATTTTTCTATTATTTCGTTAAGGTAACTGTTTCGCAACTTTTCCGCGATCTTACAATTATTTCGTTGAGGTGACCGTTTTGCGACTATCTTTCAATTTTTCTCCTATTTTATCGTTGGGACAGTCCTGCGACGTTTTTTGCTAGCCGAATACTTTTTCGTCGGAGGGACTGTTTCAGAACGAATGTTTTAGTTTCACTATTCTTCGAGATGCCAAAATTTCGGCTTAAGAGGAAAAGACAATCTACTGGTTTATTTTTATTCAGCAAATAAATACACAGACTATCCCCAAGAATCATCACTTTTGAATGATATCTCTTTAGCACTCGAGTTTAAGATGTCTTCGCAGTTTAAGGTAGTCCTCCTGTATTGTCTAACATGGCATAAGTTCGAGCGAAATTGAGACAGGATTACGAACTGTTCTCGAAGAAATAAAAATCTGAAAAAAATCAACTACATGAAAGATGCTGAAGGGTTAATTTAACATAATAATAATTGACAAATGTTATTAACAAATTACTGAAATAAATAATTCTGCAACAAATTGCCCGGCAACCTAACTTTTTTTTGTTATGAACATGATTCATTTATTTTCCTGAATACGTGTGGATTTTTTTAGAATTTCATCTGATGTTTGAAAATGGCCGTTTTTTCCAAGTGTAAAATTGAAAATCAGAAAAAATCAGAAAAAATACATGCGTATTCAGAAAAATAAACAAATGTTTTACATAACAAAAAAAGTTAGGTTGACGGGTAATTTGTTGCATTATTATTTACTTAAGTAATTTGGCAATAACAGTTATTGATCATTAGTATGCCAAAATAACCTTTTCAGCATTTTCTATACGCTCGATTTTTTTCAAATTTAAATCTCATCGAGAACTGTTCGTAAATTTTGTGTAATTCTCCCTCGAACTTACACGCCGTCAGACCGTACAGGAGGACTACTTTAATAACCACTCTGGCTACAATTAACTTGCGACATACGCTTCAGCCCTGCGCCATCTAGCAGCATTATGCGAAACACTGATGCGCCGTTCATCCGTGTTTCGCATAATGCCGCTAGATGGCGAATGGCCAAAACGTTTCTCGCAAGCGGATTGAAGCTGAAGTGTCTATGAAACTGCGAAGATATTTTGGGTTTTACTGAATTTTATGAGCAGAGACGAAGAGCTACCATCCAGAGATGATGCTTCTTAGTGTTAGTCTGTGTATTTCGTCGGTGAAAATCGAACAGCCAGCATATTGTCTTGTTTTTTATCTCGAAACTTTTAAATATCGAAGAACTAATCACGAACTAGAAAATTCGTTTTAAAACAGTTCACTACGATAAAATAGAACAAACATTTGAGAATAG
The DNA here is from genome assembly GCA_949699805.1 of Tromatobia lineatoria. Classification (NCBI taxonomy): domain Eukaryota; kingdom Metazoa; phylum Arthropoda; class Insecta; order Hymenoptera; family Ichneumonidae; genus Tromatobia; species Tromatobia lineatoria. The sequence continues at coordinate 3,768,673 of OX453035.1, read as the reverse complement.
TTGCAAGACAGTCACCACGGCACAATAATAGGAAGATTGAGAAAAAGTTCCAAAACAGTCACATTCATGAGATTAACAGTAAGATTGAGCAGAAATTGCAAAACAGTCATTCCAACTCATTCAACCAACAAAAAATGGTTATATTGATGATTTGTCAAAAACGTCATGACACAGTTTTAGGACGTGAATCAATAACGTCGCTTGACCAACTAATAGAATGGCCCAAAACGACGTCGCTGAAATGGTCATCCGGCAGTTATCAAACAGTCCTCAGGAACGACAGGGAGGTTAGAAAGTGTACGAGTCTGATCGAGTGCTGTTTGTAGCACGAGAGAAGAAGAGTGCGGCCACTTTACAACAGCCTTCAGGAGTCCGATTTAAGGTACAAGTATCGCATACTACTTTTTGTAACAAATGCACGAAAATTGCCAGGTTATGTTGCTGGCCGAGCGCAACACTAAAGGAAAAAGCAGAACGATGTGCGCATGCGCGCACAGTATTTTTGATACGGTTTTAAACCAATGTGCGCATGCGTATTTTCGATAAGTTTTCGAGTATTTACGATACGGTTCCAGTATTTTCGATACGCTTCCAGCATTTATGATACGCCTTCTTATAAAGCGCCACTTCATGTCGCGGTTGGCCCGCAAATAAACTGGCACTTTTTGGGCATGCGTTACAAAAAATACATTTTTCGGAAACGTATGTTGATTTTTTCTCAAGCCAATTAAAATTTTTTATTACCTAAATACTTCATCATGATGATAATGATAAAAATACTAATACTATACCACCCGTATAAATAAATAAATAAATATTTATTTATTTATACGGGTGGTAATAAATTGTTTTTAAATCTAGAGTGATGAGAATAAGATTTGTATTCTTAATAAAAATTCGGGAAAAATTAAAGATCTTTAGTTTATTATTTAATCGATAAAATATATGATTCTATTTGTAAAGTCGTCCACTAGATATTATAAACATTTTGTTCGTAAAAATAATGGAAAAACTTAATTATTTTTGGAAAAGCTGCAGTTGGTTGTTGCACAGTTTTAACTACGCTGTAATGTTCCGAATTTTTCCATTCGTTTTTTTTTTCATTATGTGAAGGTTAAGCATAGAGCAATTTATGAGGTCGTGATTGCGAAATAATCAAAATCTTATCGTCGGCTGATTCAGCAATACGAGAATACCTCGAAGTGATGATTAACGATGCACTTATTATGAGTGTTGCGCACGAGGCTCGCGAGTGCATGCACCCTAAAAGGCTTAGCAATCGACGCTCGCTTCGTCTGACGTATCGATTACTATTACTACTTGAGTACTAGCGGCCAGTGTCGACGGTCCTTCCGAGCGATTCGTCATCCCTTATCCTTCAAGTTATTTCTACCAGGAGAGTCAGGCAATTATTGCTTTGTAAATAAAAGCTTTAAATTAATTTTTTCAAGTAATAGACAAATGTAATTTATATTGAAAAATCAGCATGAACTTATTTCTGTTGTTTGGGTCTCAAACTACAAAAGTTACCCGTAGATCTGTGATAGATGACTAGAAATTATTTTTTACATAAGAGGTAAACTAATTATCAGAATGATTTCGAAATCTCACTTCCTTAAAAATTCTGACTCCATATTGCAACCCTCTAACTACTAATATTGAAAGAATAGGATTATTTTAAAATATCGTTTTTTTTTTTTACATAAAACTCTGAAAAGAATTCCATTGGAAATGGAATTTCTTTTCGAATGTAAAAAAAATGTATCAGTTAGTTAACAAATATTACACAATTTTTAATTGAATCATTTTTTATAGGTAACTTTTCTAAACCGAATATAGAGTTTACACCTGTTGCATTCCACAAAAAGTACAAGCTAAGAATACTTTGGAATGGTGTAATGACAGGTGATAAAAGTCAGTATAGTTGTTTTACTCATGCTACAAATTGTATATTATTAACCAGAAGCTCGAGCGTCAAAGGAGTTCTGTGGACGAAGTCCCCGCTGGCTTTTTCTATTTAAGTAGCATCTGATCATAAAATGAATAATGAACTTCACTTTCACTATGCTGACTGCAATAAACGACGCAAATAAAACAGTTCACTATTAAAATATTGGTAATCCTAATCTCGTAAAGATTTCGGTCGATTGGTGTCCCCACTTTTCGATTTAAAAAAGTGGTCGTTTGAAATTTTCATTTATTTCCCATACTTTATTAATTTAAATTTGATAGTTTACTAATTTTTTTCCCTATATTTTAATTGCACTTGTCGCAGATAGGATTATAAGGATCAGGTTGCAGTTGAAAAGTAACAAGATGAAATATGGTGACGCCGACTGTACATTTAAGGTTGGGTTACGAAAAGAACCCGAAAAGAATAGTTTATCGTAATCCTTTTACTTAAACTCCGAGCATAAGTGGGGACTTATATTAATAAAAACTAGTTAATGTGAGGGGTTTTTTACTGTACAACAAACATTACATTTTGAGAGAGTCAGCGAAGGAATATTCTTACTTTCACGTCAATTCGGGTGTGAATGCAGTTAAACGAACTCGAATGAGAACCAAATCAGCAACCGAATGAAATATGGGGATTACTACTGTACACCGAAGTTGGAGTTCCAATGCCTAACATAAAATATTTTAACGGCTTTCTCACAAAAACTCCGACCACGTATTGACAGTTGAGAAGTGAGAATTCCTCATCGCAATTAGTAATCAAAATATGGGGATTTCTACTGTAGACTAAATATTCCATTTCGTGACAAACGGTAAAGAAACATTCTCGCTTGCACTTTCATTAAGATGTGGTCACAGTTGAGGACTATAAATTCACAACCACTGCAATCAGATGAAATATGGGAACTTATACTATACACCCAAGTTTGAGTTACGATGACTACAATATAATATTTTGACATCTCTTTCAACTCACACTTTTAATTACTTCGACGTGATTATTGGCAGTTCAGAAGTGGGAATTCTTAATCGCCAAAAGTGATCAAAATGTGGAGATTTCTACTGTAAACTAATTATTCCATTTCGTGAAAAACTGTGAAGAAATGTTCTTACTTGCACTTAAATTAAGTTGCGGACGGAGTCAGGAAGAGTGAATTCATGGCAACCAAATAAAATATGGGAACTCCTACTGTACACCTAAGGTTGAGTTACTTATAACATAATATTTTAACTAACTTCTTCTCGCTTGCTCTCCAAGCTTGTCTACAAAGTGAACGAGTGCGAAATCATAATCGTAAAAATTGATAAACTGTGAGGGTTCCTACTGTAGGTCCAAGGTTACGTTATGAGAAGGACAAGACAGAAAGGGACATGACCTGACTCTTTTGGGGGGTTCTTGCTCTGCCACCCTTCTTTATTCTTCTTCTTTTTATCATTTTTTTTTATTTCTCGCTCTTATGATCAGAACAGCTAACCGGAGACTCGGAAATCGACCGGTCGGTAGTCATGACAACTCCCCGTCACCACCCACTCACCCTCCCATCTTTCCATTCTCCCGCTCTCTTCTCGCTCCACCCGTAAATGCGTATACGTCACGACCAACGCGTGATTCAGTGTTGTTATGTGCCAAAGGGTTTATACGAGGATTTATGGAAACGTGTTTTCTTTAGCTCGAATTTATCCTTTTTTATATATTGATACACGAGCGAGGTCAAGATGATCTGCCTGATGACTTAAGCTCATGATAGAATTTATTGACGTTAGTTTAGACATCGCAACTGTCGATGTCCAGAATTGAAGTTCCCATAGTTTAAGGATGTAGGAGCCCAACTTCTTGAGAAGTAAGAATTGAGAGAAAAATTCAAACACTTCTCGATGGAATGAAAATCTGCAAAAAAAATCAAGCATACAAAAGGTGCGGAAAAGATTAATTTTAAATATTAATAATTGCAAAATGTTATTAACAAATAGGTGAAGAAAAATTGTGCAACATATTATCCGTCAACCTAACTTTTTTTTCGAATAAAAATGATTCGTTAAGTTTTCTGAATACGTATGAATTTTTTCAGAATTTTGTCTAATGTTTGAAAATTGCCGTTTTTTTTTCTTGTATGAGCTGTATTCGCAAATCTATTTGATCAATCGTTTGGAAACTTCTTGGGTGTAATGGGTGGTTTTGGACAAACACACATGAAAAATTCGCGATTTGGCATACATATTTTGAGGAAAAAAAAAAAAATTCGAAAAAAAACGAAATTTCGATGATTAGAACAAATTCTGGAAAAATTCGTACGTATTCAGAAAAATTGATAAATCATTTACATTTTGAAGTGGCGGTTATTCGTACTTTTGAAGTGACGGCTACTTGTGAGTAGTTATTTGGACTTTTGGCTTGTCCACGTTTCCTGACTAGAATATTGATCAAGAGAAAAAATTCCGTAGGACTTTTTTGTAGTACCCATAATTATCTGAGCAAAGAAATTTTTCCGAAGTTTTAAAATGGCAAAAAAAATTTCTTCGCCCTTAAAAAACATTCAGCTGATCCCGCCACTAGATAATCGAAAAAAAAAAACAGAAAAGGCAGATATATTTTTTCTCTAGGAGGTGATCTGGCCAAGATATCGCGGTCCAGAAGTTTAACAATGGCGAAATAATTATTTGCTTGCTCTTAAAAAAAAACCGGCGCCTCCCGCCACTAGATAATCGAAAAAGGCACAGAAAAGGCAGATATATTTTTTCTCTAGGAGGTGATCTGGCCAAGATATCGCGGTCCAAAGTTTTTAAATGGCAAAAAAAATATTACTTTGACCTTAAAAAAAAATCCGGCGGAAACCGCCACTAGATAATCATGGGTAGTACAAAAAAGTCCTACGGCATTTTTTTCTCTTGATCAATATTCTAGTCAGGAAATGTGGACAAAGACAAAAGTTCAAATAACTTCTCACAAATAACCGTCACTTCAAAAGTACGAATAACCGCCACTTCAAAATGAGAAAAGACAGAAGATGTCTCCTACAAACTTTTCTCTCCGAGTCAAAACGGAAAAGATGCAGCGTGACAAAGTTTTCAATCTGCACAGATCGTCTTAATTTCTCACAATTTTTTTTTTTCTAAAACATCCGCCATGGGGGAATTAAAAAAAGAACAAAAAAGTCCCGAGACATTTCCCACTCAGAACTAATGTCACGGCGCTACAACGTGACAAAGTCTTTTTTTTAAGATGCAGAAATTTTGATGGTCATAATTACTTGAATCAGAACATCTTCAACACGACCTGCGCCCTAAAAAAGAATTTCCCAAGTGAAAAATCTTGCACGTGTGATAAAAAAAATCAACCAAGTTAAAATTATATTATTTCAGCGAATAAAAGCGTTGAACATATTTCATTCGAAGGAAATAACCGTGGTGTTACGATGATCGTATTATTTCAACAGTTTTGTCGTCAAATTGAGCCTCTGTCGCTAATCAAGGTCGTGTGGTGGCTAGCGTGTCACAGAACAATCGTCGAAATGACTCTGAACTTAAACTTAAGAACATGCCTGCTACTGAGTCGTCCGTAGATCGATGACCCACTGGCACGCATTACCTCAAGCTGTGTCCGGCTTGTGTACCAACACGCACACAATCACATGAACGCATGTATACGCTTATAACCTTGAAAAAATATCTTCTTAAAGCGAACGACAAGGCATTAACTTATGACGACGTGTAATTGATTACAACGTGGACAGTCTGGGGAGTTTACACATTTCTAATTTGGAATTTTGTTCTGTTATGCCCTGTTAAAAAATATCGTAAATTATAGTGTAATGTGATATAAAATTTATAAAACTGTTGCCTGATACAATTATAAGTATTATATTCACTGTAAGATCAACATTACTTGATTAAAGAGTCTTCTATACCTCAAGATTAATTTTCGCAAAAATTAAAAATAAGGATTTTTTATAATCATAAAATAAAATAAATAAAATTGATTATTCCAACAAATATTGGACGAAAATCTGGCCTTTAAGGTTTTGGTTCTCTTTGTTTCACGATTCAATTCACTGTACTGTGATAGAGAGAGAAAGCTCAAACTTGAAATTTTCTGCTGATTATTCCCGAAGGGAAATTGCCTACTTTGGGTTTAACTAAAAATGTTTACCTTAAATTTTCACGTCTTACCGAATCTCATCAGGAAAATTAAAAGTACTATGTTTAAATATGTATGTTCACATTCAACGACATGTTGAAGGTAAAGTAGTAAAAACAGAAATTCAGTGCTGTTCGATGCTTAACCCACGGTTTTCTTTAAATTTTTGTTGTTGTTGAAAAGTTCAGTAAATTTGCATAAGTATACCCAATTTTGAACTTGTGCTCTCCAAACCTCAATGTTTAATAGCGCAAAGACGTCAAATTATAAACGTAAAGTTCATCATTTTTCGAACTTCAAATGATAGAATACTCAAAGAATTTTGTTTGCATTCAAATAACTCAAAATCTCTACTCATAAATCAAATAAAGTGCACCAAAAATTAGAAGGCGAGATTTTCGTCGGATATTTGGCGTAATAACCCAAAATATATGAATACTTGAAAATAATGAAAAAAAATCTCCAAAGTTGTGCATGCATGTTTTCTATCCTTCACGGAATTTTTAGGTAAATGTTTGTTACTGGATTAACAATGACGCGGGTGAAATGACAAGATTACCAAGAGAGACGAAACATAAAGTTCATGTTGAGTCACTAAGCTGTCGGAATTGTGAGCTGTCGTAAATCGAATGTTGCTTATTAGTCTAGCAGCACAAATACACGAGCAATAATTTTAATTCACGCAATTTGCATGATTCTTTGGTAGTTACATCTTTGACGCAATTTGAAATGAATGTATATATTTGTCCTTCTAATTTTTCAGCTACTAATGCTAGTATTTTATTTCCAGTTATTCACTTTTTTCAGATTTTTGTAATTTTTTAACAATTTAATTTTTCCAGGATATATAATTTTTTAACATTCTTTTTCTTCTTTCTTGAAAATTTCTTTTGTAGTGGTATTGGCTTCGTTGTGATTTTTTCAATAAATTTTGAAATATTTGCTCACGCCCAGTGTCGCACGCACTTTCCTACGCTCACTCCGCATGCACGCTCGAAAAAGTTATTAAACATTGCCTCGATGGTAAGTTGAAAGTTACACAATACACTAGACATGTAATTTTTTTCGTCACGCCCGAAGTTGAGTTCGATTTAATATTCAAATCGCGTGACATTATTTCAGTATTTCTAAGCTTTTATCATTTTTTTATCTACACTTTTCTTGGGTAATTTATGTAATTATTATTAATTCGCAGCGATTATTTGCAACTATTGATTAAAAAACGGTCAAAGTTCCTGCAAAGATTAAGTCATAAAATATCGCAGAGATATATTATTCGTTACATCGAAAAATATATCAAGGATCAGATAATTTTCTGCAATATTTCTCTTGACGTTTTATAAATGTTATCGTTCGCCTCAACGATATTATTCAATTTTCTAAATAATTTTTTTTTTTAAGAATAATCATTCTGAACTTGATTATACCATAAATGTCAATTTTATGTAGTAATATTAATTTATAAATCGTGCTTTGTTTGTTCATTTGCACACAATGACGTAAGAGCACCACCGAATTACTTGAATAAAGGCATGGTGGAAAAATTATCAGTGGTACTATTTATTTTCAATAACTGTTATTTGAAATATTCAAATAACTATGTAAGATTCAATATTTGGAATGTCCATTATATGATATTTCAATCCAAAGTCCTTGCAATACAATAGTATTTTTCCGGTTTTCTTCGTAAATGGTAAAAACCTTCGAATAAATTACGAAAAAAAATATTTTGTTAATCAAACATTTTTTTTATTTTAAATTATCGTAAATGTGATTCTGGCAATTACAAATTTGTTCAAAATTACGCTATTCTGCACTCTAATTTTTCTGCCAATATATCTGGCCAAAAACATAAAAAAAACAAATTCAATCACGTAAAAAAAAAAAAAAACGAAATTCCAAAGATCACTAAATCTCAAGGAGCGTACTAGTCTTTTATTCATTGTACCAAGTAAATAAAAAATAAAAATGAAACGGTGTTCCTTAAAGAATTATTAAATTTTGGGGTTCCACTTTAATTTGCACAAGTATAATTCTGGAAAATACCAAACTATGAACTACTTCACAATTTCCGCATTCTGAACATTCAAATATCATCATAACAATAATGCAATTGCCCTGAAATAACGGATTTTCGTATATTTAGGCCACGAGACCTCAAGGAGCGTGTATGCTGAGGCATCCGACAATCAAGGACCCGTCAACGACCGGTTGGGAGGTCCTTATGGTAGCTGAATCATCATCGCGTGGCGTCAAGTGCAAGAATCAAGGGTTGAAGGGCTGGCCACGTCGTTGGAGTCACACGACAGCCAGCAATACTTACATTTAGAAGAGATTCGACGAGAATGTCGGACAGGAACAAGAACTTGATAAGTGAAAAGAGCACAACGACGAGCCCAGGTTCATCGGAGGTGTCGAAACTGGCGACGGCAGTGACGACGACGTCACCGATCAAATATCAGCCAGGTGTGCGGCAAAATCCGGCAAACCACAACAACAACAACAACAACAACAACAATGTTCTGTCAACAAGAAACGGAGTCACAAGTCCAACACGAAAAGAAGGTCTTTACGCGAAGAAAGACAGCGTTGGTTACCAGAGGCCAAATATATACACAACCAGAGACCTCTTCGCTATAAAGAAAGAGGATTCTTCAAACGCCATAAGCAATGAGGCGCGAGATCAGCTAAAAAAAGGTCCAGCCCCTATTTTGGGCTGGCAAAACGGAAGTCCTACGTTGTTCCCAAGTTCTCCAATAAAAACACCAGACACATTGGACTCGGGTTCAAGAATAAACAACTATGACGACTTGGCGAGTGGAGCCTCATCGTCGAAGAGCTCGGGTATCGGTCAGGACAGCGGAAACACCGAGGATCTCAGTAGTTTGGCTGACGAACGTCTTTTGCCATCAACCCCAGCGCTCACAATAGACAGAAGCGTTGAATCCCTCTCTCCGGACAAGGAAACATACCTGGACACCAGTCCAGACTTGGCTGGCTGCAAGGATCTCAGTCTGGGTGACGACCTCAGGGACAGAATTGGACTTCTGAGTCCTGGTACCGATTGCACGGACGACAGAATACCAGCAACTCCGGGAGACAGTTATCTGACCTCTCCGAATCTTACAGTCGGTCCAAGTCCCACCAGCAAAAGTGGTTTCGACTGTAGCAGGTTTTCACCAGAGTCCACAAAGCCCTTGAGTCCTGAAAAGACTCATGGTATCCTGGTGCACCGAAAATATTCCGAGCCCGAGCCAACGATCACTGCCAATTATAACTACAACGATGGACATCAAGAAGTTAGGTACAAGGACTCAATCGATGGTTCCGAGAGTATTCTCAATGGCTACGATTACGGAGATGATCTTGACGATGGTTCCAATGGTGGGGGAAGAAAGAAAGCCAAAATCCCAGATGGCGGCTGGGGTTGGATGGTCGTTTTGGCCTCCCTTGTCATATCCATGATAGCCGATGGAGTTTCCTTCAGCTTTGGGCTCCTGTATATCGAATTTCTTCATGAATTTGGCGCGTCGAAATCCAAGACCGCATGGATCGGGTCGCTCTTTATGGCTGTGCCACTTCTTTCCGGTCCCGTTATGTCCGCTTTGGTCGACAGATACGGATGTCGAAATATGACGATTTTAGGGGGCCTGGTTTCTGGGCTGGGATTTGTTCTTAGCTCTTTCAGTGGTACTATCGAGGTAATGTATCTGACCTTTGGGGTGCTTGCTGGGCTGGGCCTGGGTCTGTGTTACGTCACTGCGGTCGTGAGCATCGCCTATTGGTTCGACAAGAAAAGAACCCTAGCTGTAGGTTTAGGCGCGTGTGGTACCGGAGTCGGGACCTTTCTTTACGCACCCATGACCACCTTCTTCATCAATGAGTACGGTTGGCGTGGCACTTGTCTTCTTCTGTCTGGTACCTTTTTTAATCTCATCGTTTGCGGTACCGTAATGAGGGATCCTGAGTGGTGGGTCCTTGAACAGGAAAAACAGAGCGATGGCTCGCCCAGAAAGTCCATGGCTAGGTCTGAGGGCGGCAGGTCTTCAGCTAGCCAACTGGAGGATTTTCCAGGGGTCGAGGAACTCAGGCGGTTGCTGAAGAGCGGAAAGGCGCCGGAATACTTGCTGCAAAGTCTCAGGACCAGCACTGAAGCGCCCAGCAAAGTTGAAGGCGGCACTGCTTTTAGGAGCGTTGTCAATTTGCCTACTTTTGTTCGTCAGAGTGAAAAGGTTTGTACTCTTCGGGGTTTTGGAATTGGGTTACCTACTCAAGGTTGTGAATTTACGTTTTTTTGCCAGTTTTTGTCGTTTGATTATGGGTTACTTTTCCGATCACCCATTTTTTTCATGCTCAGGTATTGTGAACAATGTCTAAGTACAAATTACCTCAAATGTAACAAATTATGAATAATTTCATATATTTTAAAATACCTCACTTCTATATAGTATTGGGACTAATTTTTTTAAATTCGTATAATTTAAAAACAATAAGTCGATATTATTTAGATCCCTTTGAATTTTTCAATATTTTTCGAACTTAGAGTATCTGAGAAAAGGCGGTGTTTTTTTTTTGTAAATTAAAACAGTACTTCATCTAATGAATGTTGCTAATGGTAATGGTAAAAATATTCTGCTAATGTCTGATGAATATTTTTCCATCGATAGGTTCCACTAGAGGTCCTCGAATCGCTGTCAGGAAATTCACGACTCTACAACGTTATTCTGGAGAATTATCCGAGTTTATTGCTCTGCCGAAGTTCATCGGACAAGAAGCTCGATGACTCGACCGCGGAAGTCTGCAACAAGAGTGGCGTCACTATGTCCATGAGGTTACACAACTGGTCTGCTATCTGCATCCTGCACTTTTTTCGTTCGTTTTATAGTATTATTTATTATTTTAAATTAACACATTAAATTGTAATTGCTTGAGTTACGGCAACACGCAACAAAAACGTTGAAAAGAGGTGAGATGCTGCCAGTGCAATTAGAGTTATGCACTAAAAAATCTGTTATTTTAAGTTAAAAAATATATTTCAGTATACAGAGTGTCCGATGTTAATCTTTTACCTGATTTATCTCGACAAATACTACCCTGATCAAACTTTGAGTACAATGAAACTTGTAGCGTTCGGAGGGGAACATTTGTTTAAAAAAATATATATGGTCCAACATTATAAATGGCAGAGATACAGCGGTCGACATATTTTTTCAAATGGAACTAAGACTTTTTGTTTCGACCAAAAAGTTCGGCTTGTTAAAATTAACAACTCTTGTACAAAACTTTTTTCGATTAGGTCCATAATTCATTGTATGGAAGACCATTTTTGACTATTTTAGCGTTATCCAGGATGTACCACGAGGAGGTAAATTCTTCAACATCCCAAGTGTGTGTGTGTGTGTGTGTGTTGAGACTGCGAATCAAATTTTGTTACAACTGTAATTGGTCGTCAAAACTACTTTTTTCTTTCCATGAAGACTCGCATTTGCTCTCAATCTCTTTCACACGCCCTACAAGTTTCATTTTACTTAAAATTTGATTAGGACACCCTGTATATATATGGGGCATTCGACGTCAAATCGGCAGGCCATGACCTCATCGATTTTGTTCATTTTTTAATATGATGTTATTATCGACTCACAAAGGCCTCGGATTTTTTTTTAAGATTTTTTTACCATCAGTAACATTTTTAAATCCTCGAAAAAACCAATTTCAACAATGCCGTTTTTGAAAATCTGAAAAAATTCACACTGATTCTATGATTTATAATATGATTCTTGAGCGCCATGCAATAACGTGATCTCAATATTTCCTATTTTTTCCACATTTTTTTCATGTCGCAATTCGATTTTTAATTTTTTAAATCAGGATAATTTTCTTAAATATCAATGGATCTCAAATTCTGTCAAGATGGTAGAATTTCCAGGATCCCCGAAAACAATTGAAATTGAGATCCATTGATATTTAAGAAATTTATCCTGATTAAAAAAATTAAAAATTAAATTGCGACATGAAAAAAAAAAATGAAAAAATAGTAAACATTAAGATCACATTATCGTATGGCGCTCAACAATCATATTTTAAATCATGGAATCAGTGTGAATTTTTCCCCATTTATAAAAACGGCGTTTTTAAAATTGGTTTCATCGAGGATTTCAAAACGTTACTGGTGGTAAAAAATTTGAAAAATTCCGAGGTCCTTAGGGGCCGGTAATAACATCATATTAAAAAAATGAATAAAGTCGATGAGGGTCAGGGTCATTACCCGCTGATCTGACGTGGAATTCCCCCATATATATAAATTATTCATCTTACATAAATATAGTTTTAGGTTGTGATTATTGATTAATTTTTTTAGACGAAAACATTTTATTGTTTTTCTGCACGTAGCTATAGCTGCATGAATGTAACAAATATAGTTTTTTCTTAAATTTCGACTTGACTAAAAAAAAAGATTTATCCAGGATCAAGCAAGCTACGGAAAAAGCTAAACCACCCAATGCACCTACTAAGGATTCTCGCCCAGGATCGACTCATACATCTACAAAAGTTCTTGCTGCGCGAAGGATGTCGAAAAATAAGGATCTGGAACAAGTGAATCCACTTCTGGCCAAAGAAGTAGCTCAGGCAGTGAGTGACAAAAATTTGTAGTTTTTTCCGCTATAAGTTTTTTAATGAGAAGATATATCGTCGCAGAATGTATAGAAAATATTTACTGTTTTTTTCAGAAATTTATGATATATGTAATATACAGTGGAAGCTCTCACATTTTACCTCCAGTTATTTTACACAGGCAAGTGGTGGGAATGATTCGAGTGTTCGCATTGGAGCTGGCGAGGGGGGGAAGTGCTGCTTCATGAACGCAATTGGCCCTTCACGTATTTTACATGTCTACGCATTAAGTAAAATGTGAGAGCTTTCACTGTAATTGATTAAGTAATCGAAGAGAATTTACTTATGATTACTCATTGCTTGAGAAACTGGCTTATGACAAATTCTAATTAACATTTACTCATGTATTCAGTAATTAATTATTCAAACTTTCAGACAGTCGTTTAACTAGAAAGTTTCTCTCCTAAATTATTTTGGTAATAAAGGATTCATTTCTAAAATAATATTAATTTCTAATTAGAATTTTGACAATTCCTGATTCTCATCTGCGTGAAGGAAAAGTCGATGAGATAATATCTGTTGATGAGAAATTAATTTTTTTTCACAATAAACAAAAAGATCGCCCTTAATACAAGTGTAAATATATTTTTTCTACACTTTTCGAAATCAAAACATTCTAATTATTAAAAAATTTCTAATTAGAATTTTGACAATTCCTGATCCTCATTCGCATCAAGGATAAGAAATATCTGTCGTGGAACCATTTATCTTTTTATAATAAATAAAAGGATCCCCCTTGTTACAAGTAAAAATTTTTTTTTTAATATCCTTTTCAGAATCAGAAGAAATTTAATTATATATTGAAAATATATAATTTAATGTTGTTGAATACGATTTAATTCTTATACATTGTTGAATAATGACAATCTTTGTCTTTTCAGGTCGCAGAGGCAGAAAAAGCAAAATCTCACTCCAGACATCATCTGCCTGGGTTTGGCGGTGGTGTAGTCAGAACCGATTCACTTCCTTGGCTTCGAAGACAATTCAACACCAATACTCACTATTTCAAGGACATCAGGGTTCACAGAAATTCTGTCATGTACAGAGGTGCAGTGCTTAATTTGCACAAGTACAGATTGCGCGCCAGTAGTTGTCCTGATATTTACAGAAATAGTATGACGACACTAGCAAAAGAAAATGAAGAGGTCAGTCACGAAACTACTTCAAAAAGATTTTCCTTCCCTGGCGACTTGAATAGGATTCAAGTCGTTTTTACTGCACTCGAAAGTTATTTTTCATAATAATAAAACGTTTTTAAATTAGCGATTCCATCAATTATTTTTTCAATTCATACTATAAAGATAATTAATTGCTTACAAAGAAAAGTATAACTTTTAATTATCATAGGGATTTGGTATTGTTTTTATTTTTTTTTATTTGTAGAATCGTAATTATTTTAAGATGATTAAGATGAAAATTTTGTTACGGTTACTTGCCACTAAAAATCAATAACACTTTTGTTATTTTATCAACAGAAATGGTACAGTGAATTGGTGGATCTTCTGAAGGGGATGATGGACTTCTCGATGTTCCTTGAACTCCATTTCCTTCTCCTTTCACTGTCGACAATTCTTCTATTCACCTGGTTCATCGTGCCTTACTTTTATCTCGCTGAACACTTGACGCGAAACGGTTATTCCGAATCGGACGGTGCTAATTTGTTGAGCATTATCGGCATTACGAATACCATTGGAATGGTAAGTCACACGATTGAAAGTATCTCTCTGATAATTTCACGGACTGTCATAAAAAAAAATTCCACGGAGTTTTCGAATTTTTTAAAAAGATTTCTGATATTTTCCTTTCTTTTCTCGAATTTTTCCGGACTTGTCTAGATTTTTCTGATTATACTGGTCACCTTAACCGAATATGTAAAAAAAATAGATAAAAAATCATCATAGAATTTCATCACTTCGGAATTTAAAATACCATGCTATTAAATCCATACGTCTTCATCGATATTGACAAAACTTAATCGTCATTGTAGAATATTTTAGCAGAGTTGGTCAAAGACGTGAATTTGAACAGAAACATCAATTTTTCGGAACTATCTGTCATGGCTAAGCGGAAAATTTGGGGAAGTGTAGATATTGGCATTGCGGATGGACTGACGAAATGTCGAAGAGAGAAAATATATGGTGATCACCGGGAATCGAACCCGGATTGTTCAGGTACTGGGTAAGAGCGCTAACCACTGCGCTAATGTCACCTATATATTTCTCTCATTCGAATCGTCTTCTTACATGCAATGTAGGGCCGTCACATATCATATTCTATAAAATCCGAAAATTCTCGAAGTTGACAGCATTTCAGTAGGGCAATTTTTCTTAAAGATCTATGATAGGTACAGTCTCGCCAATCGTGAGTTTCAGAAAAAAATTCGTTTACTTCCTGATAGGATAAAAATCGGAAGAAAATTAATTTTTTTCCGAAAATTCAAGCAGATGCATATGTGCCTATCCTGATATTACAACCCTGTGCAATTTGCGACAATAATACGTAGGATGTAAGCTACGAAAACGTACTTTTTTATCGACCACAGTCGGTAAGAAAATCCAGTCCTGCATTCCCTTAATCTCGTTGTCAAATTCAAGAACTCGAATGAATGGCGCCTTTTTCATATGGACTTTTTCGGGTTGAGTTGACGAACGAATTCGTGAAGTGAGTTTCGAGATCTCTCTTGTCTCGTTTGTATCGCATATCCGCATCACTATACAAACAATACGTCCAGTGTTGAGACGTATAAGAAAATCGTTGCAATCTGTTTCCTTATACGGGAAGCGCTCGCTAATTCGAACATCGCAATGGCATCTGTTCGCAAATACTCGAGGTTGTTGAAAAACAGTAAATTCTATGTTTCGGAATCTTTCACACGAGCATGACAGACCATATAATCTTACGTACAGTATTTGGATAATGCACTGAAAAAGATAAGTAGTTGCGAGAACCATCTCCAGCATATGCTGTACCACGAATTAGTTGCCGCAACTAACTTGAATCTGCAAACCGAAGTATTCGCGATTGGGTATGGAAAAATAGTCTGTGAAACTAACAAGATAGTTCCGGTAATCAATCGCTGTGCTGTTTTTACTAACAGCTCGTATGTGACGCAAACCAACGAGTAGTTGCCGTAACCCATCGAGTAGTTGACGCGCTATATGAACTCTTTCGAGTGGTTGTCGGAACCCATTTATTGGTTTCGCCAACTACTTATTTTTCAGTGTGGAGAGCGCAAATTCGGCTCAATTAACTTTTTCATCGGGGTCACTAATGATTGCGATTTCGGTGACGCTTGTTATTCTGCGGGTGTGCATTATGCTATTCTTAGAGAAATGCTATCCGATAACCCTACCCTGGTGGACCTGTCCGACCGAAAGTTGACCGAACATCGACGGTCGGTTTGTGCAAAAAGTCGGCCGAAAATTTTACTGCAGTTGACCCATTTTTTTTGTATGTCTAGGTCAACATGCGGTTAATATTCAATAGATTGATCAATATTGAACCGAACGCTCTAAATAATCTTAGTCGAAATATGGTCAACTATTAAATGCTGGGCCAAAAATCAACCCAATCCTGTATAACCATTTGAGTCGATTTATTGTCATTTCTCGAAAAGTTGACCGAATATCTATGGTCGGTTTGTGCAAAAATTCGACCGGAAAGCTGACTATAGTTGACCGAACCGTGTCCATCTCATTAAGTCGATAATCAGTCAGGTTCTCGAAAGTCGACCGCGAACGGACCCGAAAATGCCTCAAGTTGATTATCAGTCGACTAACGATAAGTAGACCTCAAATTAACTGAACAGAGTACTTCCGATTTTGTCGATAATTGGTCAAGTTTTCTAAAGCCGATCGAAAACTGGCTCGAAGATGCGTTAAGTTAAATATCAGTCGATTTGCCAAAATTCGGTCTTAAGTGAACCGGTAGGAGTCCGTCCAATGTAGTCGACAATCGGTCAAAATGCTCAATGTCGTCTCTATACTCACCCAAAGCTATAAAAGTTAAATCACAGTCAACTAACAAAAAGATGACCTTGAATTGACTGAACAAAGCCAGTCTCATTTAGTCAGAGATCGGTTGAGTTGCTAAAAATCGACCGAAAAACGACACAATATAATTATTGATGTGTAATTTACTGAAATTTGACCGATATTTTACCAATTTGGGTCGTATGACCTGAAATTGATCTTAAACACGGGTCAACCTGGTCCGCCAGGGTAGCGAAAACACCCACCATCTGACCCACTATGTATTCCATAAGGTGTGTACCTGCCAATCGGCCACCACCGACTTGGCGTGTTCCACCGTGCATCCCACGATGAATTGAGGCTCCGATGACGGTGGGATTCTGGTGTATCCTACCGTTATTTCACCGAGTTTCCCACTATTTTTGAGTGGACCTAAAAATGGGCCCCAGATTATTCAAAATCGATATTCAGCGTTGAGGAAAATAGTCAGCCTGCCGACTATATCCCTTTTCATCAATGGGATACAAAAATTAACTCTAAAGAGAATATCCTTTAGTCGATAGCTACCTGAAGTACTGACGAATTCGAAACATCTTCGCAGATTCATAATTACTTTGGCTTCGAATCACTTGTGAGAAACGCTTTAGCGATTCGCCATCTAGCGGCATTATGCAAAACGCCGATGCGCCGTCACTTGCATCGTGCATCGGTGTTTCGCATAATTCCGCTAGATGGCAAACGGCTAAAGCGTTTCTCGCAAGCGATTTCAAGCCGAAACGTTTATAAAACTGCGAAGATATTCAGGAAGATCTATAGACGAAGATATTTACTTACTTGTGACTTATTTCTAAGCCACTTCTTGAACTATTCTCAGTGTCCTGATATGAAAATCAAAGTTTCCACTATAAGGAAGTTAACAACAAATAAGAGAAATATATAAATTAATTGAATTTATTTCGCAGATCGGTCTCGGCTGGGCGGGAGATCAGCCCTGGATGAACGTCAGTAAGACTTACACATGGTGTCTAATAGCCTGCGGTATAGCGACAATCCTAATGTCGGTATTTACTCATTACTACATATTGTTGATGATAACATCGGCAGCGTTTGGTCTCTTCTTCGCGAGCAACTTCAGCTTCACTCCAGTAATACTCGTGGAGTTGATACCCCTAGAAAGATTCACCACAGCTTACGGCCTCAGTTTGCTATGCCAGGGAATTGGAAATTTGCTGGGCCCTCCTTTAGCCGGTTGGATATTCGACGTCACGGGTTCCTGGGATCTGTCCTTTCTCATGGCCGGCGGTTGGATAGTTTTGTCCGGTTTACTTATGGGAATAATACCCTACACGAAGAATCGCAAAATCTGGGGCTCTGGACCGGTTGAAATGGAACGCGACAGGGATTGCGAGGCGTAATTTTAATTAGCAACCAAATAAAAAGGCGATTATTTGTCCGTGAAAATGCCAGCGTCCCCAGGGCCGAAATTTTGCACTATTGTATATCGCAGATGTTTTGTGGAACGCATTTGAAAAAAATTATATTGATAGAAAAACTAGTCAAATCGGTGATAATTTATTACGAGCATGCAACTAATTTTTAATGGTTCAATTGACTGTTTTGAAAACTTACTCGGGTAGCAGTTTCTTAATATATAAATTTATACACAGCGACAACTCTAATAAAAATTCAACGAATATATCCAAATGTCCGACTTTATGTCTTTTAATCCAGTTAAAGAAAAATTTGAATCTCGGTATAAGTCCGATAACGATGAAGAATAATTCATTTTGTACTTGAAAATATGCTTCATCGATAGACCGTAAAGATTTTTTTTACTATTGATTGGTCACAAGTTACAGCCATTCTTATGCATTATATTAGGTTAGGATAGAATAATCAAATGTTTGTAACTTTTAAACAATTAGCACTATCAAAAACTTGAAGGCTCAATACATGCAACATCTTTCAGTAAACAAAATAAGCGAATATCGTTACGGTTGAATTTTTTTTTCAACTGGATAAAAAAAACCATGACATCGGTCATTGGGGAATATGGACCAATTTGCTTTTCGTAACATGCCTATCGATAAATTTATATTTTGAGAACTAATGCTGCTATGGGGATTAAGTTTTTGATCTGTTGATTGTAATATCAAAAAATTGGAAAGCGCTTCTACAAATTTAGTGCTGGTTTGACTAGTGTCGAACAGTCCAACCTCAAACGTTGTGATCCAGTCACTGCGTCTTTACGGTTTATTCGCGCGAAAATTCGCAAATGTAATATAATGATAACATACCTCGTAACACATAAACACGTTATATTAACACCAATAATATTCACAAGTTCCCTATAAACGGCCGTTAACGCTTGACATATACAAAACTTCCGATTTCCGCCGCGGCGGGCGCTGGCTGTAGGATTTGTCAATGTAGGTAATTCATGCGCGGAGTGAATAGCCTCGCAAATACTCGACCGCGAAGAATTTCATCTCTTCGATCGAATTTACAGAGTAGGAGAATCGTGAAAATAGCAATTATTTCGTTTTCGTTTTTTTATAGTAATATATATTGTCGTTACATTTTATTCGATGAATATTCTCACGTTGCTAACCCACGTCGCTGGAATCTCTTAGGTAAAATATTAACCTTAACGCGAATATTCAAAAGTTGATGATGATGAAAAATAATAATATCGTGGGTGCTGCTCGTTTAATTGCCATGGAATTAAAAGCAGGAATTTTAATGTACGGGAACGATGCAATAGCTGGTCGAAGAAAAATATTACTATACGCTTATTATGTCATGAACAATAAGGAAACATCCAATAAACTGGCCGCATATGCGTAGTAAATACATTTATATTTAGAATAACATGATATAATCCTGATTGAAGCGCGTTTGCGTGTCGTTCTTAAGAGGGAGCATTTTTTCTATCCTCCGCAATTTTTAGATTACATTTTTTCCGTGCTAGTCAAGGAATTTGAAATGATTTGTAAAAAATTATAATCTCTCGATAAATTTTTCGTGAGGGCTTTTTAAAGAGCCTCGAAAAAAAACACGATTACCAAAAAGAGGATTTAATGGAATCTGAAAAATCGCGACTTAAAAATATAGCTATGATAGTTTACTAACGGCATTTTTTTTACAAAATGCAATTTTTTTTTCATTATAGACTAAAAAAGTATATTTGGAGAATAATTGATAGATAAGTTATCGCTTCGTTTTAGGAAAGTAAATAGTTATCACACGAGAAACTTAATGAATCTCCCGAATAAAGTTTAACGAGATATTATAATTTGATCCTAGGACGAAGATACGACGGAGGATAAAATTAAAGAAACTTTTTGAAGTTTTACAACCAAACATATGCCTTTGATTGAATGACAGAATAGGAGGAAAAAAAACTAAAATTTTTATTTCACAGACTAAGTTGATTTAGTCAATGCTATACAGCGATAGTCTGTAAGATCGTGTATATACACAATATATATAACGATTAGAAGGTTAAAACACTTCTATGTAATCAAATCAATGGGAAATGTTTTCGATTGTCTTTACACATTTTTATGGATTGATTGACACCAATGGAGCCCAACTTTTATCACAATATGTGTTTATTGAATGGGGCAAATTGTAGAGATCGATTTACGAAAGTAGTGAACAATCAGCTTCAATTGATTACAACTTACAAATATATTTTTCATTAATTACATGAAGTACGTATTTATTTGTCAAATCTCATATGACTCAGCCCATTTTTATTGTTTAAAGTTTCTCCATGAATTATCTGCCTGGATATTCAGTATTTGACCATTTAATAATCATAGCCGATTTCATGCGAATAAAATTTTACCCTGGGTTGTTATTTTTGGATATCAAAGCGTCTTGAATATCCAGACGGTTAATTCGTGAAAAGTCTTCCGAAGAACAAAACACCGTCCCGTCTTTAATTCTGTGAAGAATTATGAATTATTCGTAAAAGAATTATAAATTATAATAACTTTGATTATTTGA
This sequence comes from Tromatobia lineatoria, assembly GCA_949699805.1. Lineage (NCBI taxonomy): Eukaryota > Metazoa > Arthropoda > Insecta > Hymenoptera > Ichneumonidae > Tromatobia > Tromatobia lineatoria. The sequence goes on along the minus strand of OX453035.1, from coordinate 3,747,922 downwards.
TGTTCTAAAAATCAATGCCTCTGAGTATATTTCTTTGGATTAAATACACAGCGGTAATAAAAATAATCGGTCGGTACCGACATTCTTAAGCATTTGTGTATTGAGAGAGTTTTTTGCTGGATAAATAGTAATTTTGTTAACTATGAACAATACCAAATATTCAATCGATTAATTTGCCAATCATTTTTTTGAGCAGCAAAATTTCCGTGCCGTGCAGAAATCGGTGAAAAGTTGCGAATTAATATTGCAAAAACAGGTAATTATAATACATTTTTATTATTAAATGCATAAAAATTTACAAAAAAATTAGCACTGATTTGACAAGTAAATGGAGCGCTCGAATTTCAGGCTTTCAACGTTAGATAAATGAATACAAGTCGCATCTGTGATTAACGCTCGTCGACGATGAACACTCAAGACTGCCACGTTTAGGATAAGATAGGAAAAAGAAAATTTAAAAGAACGTGAACTTGAAGAAAAAATTTTCTCACATAATTCGTATGAAAAACGTTTTAAAAAAATATGGCATGAAAATTAGCGACAAATGTGCACGGAAATGATTCATACGAAAAAATTTATTTCCAGACCAACGATTAAAGCGAAATGATTTCAGTATCTGCTTGATATTACAGCAGGTACGAAAAAGATAAGATAATATGTCAGAGTTAATTTTTTCAGTGGAAGTTGAAGCTGTATATTTTGATTTTTTAGCAACATTGCTAATCTTTACACCATTCAAAATTATTCAATGTGATCCTCGGACAGTCGAATTGATAAAATAAAATTCTTCCGGACTCTGACACAATGAATTTCATACCAGAGCAAAAATAACTCATGAAAATAGTATTAATACGGTCTAAAATGGAAAGTATTAGGAGTACGTAGTACTGAACTAAATTATACTCAAATTAAACTCAACAAATTCTTTGTCAAAGAGTATGAAGTATGAAAGCGCTATAAAAACAAATATAATTAAGGGTAATTTAAGTACAATGTTTGTAATTTCAATCGAATTTCGTTGAATACAATATATTTATCATACCTTACATTTTTCACTATTCTTATACTCTTTTCATGAGTTTTTTTTACGCGAATAGGTCGTTGTGCATAAAACGATCGGGACATGCGTACTAAGCCATACATTCCGAAATATATTATACACTATACATATATATTATATATTTGATGTACTATTGCATCGGAGAAATAAAACACTCGGCATTGTGAAGAAGTGACGTCTCCATCGATTGCTTCGAGGCTTTGTGTCTAGGGGAGAGTGGGGTAAAATGGGCCGTAGGCGACAGTGAGTAACGGCTTTTATCGGAGAACACAGATCGCCAAAAATTCTAGTTAAAAAAAAAATAAAACTGTAAGTTCAATTGGCTGTTACTCGTTCAAGTTAATTTTAAGTGACCTTATCCCTGAACATACAGAAATTGCAAGTACATTTTAGCCGCTTGAAAAAAAAACTCTTACCCTTCACAAAAGTTTTATATCTAAGCTACATATTGTTAATCGCTAATTCCGCTTGACTTACATGATTCTTGACATCTTTCTGTATCGCTGTGTGCCCATTTTACATTAGTTTTACTTAGTGATGCATGATTTTTTAATGATAAATATTTACGAGTGATAGTGGGGAAACATGAGCCAACCTTGTAGATTTAGTCTGGATAATTCCAACATTCACGTTCAAGTATGATGGATAGATATGAAACAAAGCAGTAAGAGGACAACTGGAAGAGAGATGGTGGAAGAATCAGTGATGAAAGGAGGGGTGTAGTCTAAATAGTGGACAGTTCGAAGTTGACAGTTTCATAATATATATAGATTAAGTGGCATGCGAACTAATAATTGAATAATATACAAATAAGAGAAAAATTAAAAATTTTGCCCTTTCGCTTTATCCCCTCTATGTTTTTCGGGTATTGGCTCAGTGTTCCCTCTTGTATGGCCCACAGTACCCTACTGGTGGGCACAATGAGCAATTTTCCGATGTACTTCCATACTATCTTTCCATACATCCTTGATAGTTTTAAACGTGTTATCGTAACCTCAGAGTATGACCAAAGGTTGAATAAAACCGAATGAACACCTTTCCAGTCATATTGTGATTTTAATAAAACTACAGACGAATTTAAGAAAAAAGTGGCTCACTGTTGCCCACTCTCCTCTATCTTGAGAGGACGGGATGACTATTTCTTCAAAATAATTAATAGGAGGGCTCTCAATAACCGGGTGAAGTCGTTGGGCTTTCTGGTCCAGGGCTTGGACTTGATCTTGGTGTTCCTGGAACGCCCAGTGTCATCGCTAACCTTTGGATATTCCTGGGGAAGCTTTTTGAGATTATTGAATGCTCGGGGCTTAAAATCGCGTCGGTCATTACACCTAAGCGCACTGCTGTCGCATGTCTGTGCAGTGTCATTGACATGTCTGTAAAAATGATATAAATAAGTGAAATTTAAAAATAAATAAAATAAATAAAATAAATAAAATAAATAAAATAAATAAAATAAATAAAATAAATAAAATAAATAAAATAAATAAAATAAATAAAATAAATAAAATAAATAAAATAAATAAAATAAATAAAATAAATAAAATAAATAAAATAAATAAAATAAATAAAATAAATAAAATAAATAAAATAAATAAAATAAATAAAATAAATAAAATAAATAAAATAAATAAAATAAATAAAATAAATAAAATAAATAAAATAAATAAAATAAATAAAATAAATAAAATAAATAAAATAAATAAAATAAATAAAATAAATAAAATAAATAAAATAAATAAAATAAATAAAATAAATAAAATAAATAAAATAAATAAAATAAATAAAATAAATAAAATAAATAAAATAAATAAAATAAATAAAATAAATAAAATAAATAAAATAAATAAAATAAATAAAATAAATAAAATAAATAAAATAAATAAAATAAATAAAATAAATAAAATAAATAAAATAAATAAAATAAATAAAATAAATAAAATAAATAAAATAAATAAAATAAATAAAATAAATAAAATAAATAAAATAAATAAAATAAATAAAATAAATAAAATAAATAAAATAAATAAAATAAATAAAATAAATAAAATAAATAAAATAAATAAAATAAATAAAATAAATAAAATAAATAAAATAAATAAAATAAATAAAATAAATAAAATAAATAAAATAAATAAAATAAATAAAATAAATAAAATAAATAAAATAAATAAAATAAATAAAATAAATAAAATAAATAAAATAAATAAAATAAATGAAACAGAGAAAAATAACGTGAAGCTTACTAATGTATTAGTTTAAGCTCAATTCATTTCATATATATTATTTTATTCTTTTATTTATCTAGATCCTATGCAATCCGTTTATATTAATAAGTACAAAACCAAATAGGAATTTCCAGGCTGAAGGACTTTGGTCCATGGCCATTTGGCCCCTAAAGACAAATGCGCACGATTGTAACAAATAATACTTTTCTATATTCACAATATATTGCGGTTAATAAAATTTCGTTTACTACTTAATAAAATAAATAAAATAAAAATAAGCGAGCGAATAATTATAATTATCAACCGAAAATTTGCTTGGAAAAGATACTTGGAGTTTTTTTGGGTGGAAAAAAAATTGATCCGCCGTTTATTGTATTTGTTGTACCACGGCTTACAATTAGATAAACTTACTACAATTTCCCTGTGGCGGACTCCAATAGACTGCGGCATCTATTCCTTCAACCGGTAAATCGCCGTCCACGTGAGTTAGTGCCAACGAATATCGGCTAGTTAAGTGCCTCAGCATTATTTTGAGAAAAACCCAAGGCAGACACGTAGTCAATAATCGTCTTGACTTCTCTGCAGCGGTAATAGCGTAAATTGCACTTTGTCTCGCTCTGGCTTTTTTTAAATTTGTTTGTGTTACCTAAAAATGTTAGTAAGCTGCTTATTAAAGAAATTTATAATTTTAGCATGAATATATCTCGCCTAATTCTTCACATTTACTTTCTTTCCGTCGTTGTTTTTTATTTAGCGATTGCAAGTAAAAAGGTTTCAATTTTAGGCAATTTAATTTAGAAACAAGAAGTACTAAGAGAAAAATAGATCATATTTTTTATCTCTGGAGTTGATCCTCAACTTAAAACGATAAATATAGCAACAGAAAATAGTTATTTTCGTCGCTCGCATAATTAATTTTAATAAAAAATGCTTTGAGTGCCAACGATGATTGTTTACCTGCAAAATCTCAACGAGATCATCTTGAAACAGTGGCGTCCGCGTCGGCAAAGCCAAGCAAAGAATTCCTCTAGATTCGTTGCTCTTAACGAAGAGAGCACGCTGGCTTATAAATCTCGCTGTGGCAAGAACATCTTCCGGAATTTCGACTCCCGATGCTTTGAAATATTCCTTGAGGGATCCCACCATCGCAGTAAGCATTATTTCCGTTTCCGTCGCTCCAGTTACGCACGATATTTTCCTGAGTATCTCCAGGTCTATTTCATCCGACCAGGCGACGACTTTTCGACCGCATGGAGATATTGTTTGCAACTGATTGGACTGAGCATGCTTAAGAAAAAGTTCATCGATTATCAATCTCGGGGCTTCGATTGCGATCCAACTTATCGATAGCACTTCTATGGTTGCCTGGATTATCAATGGCACATAGCAAAAAAGCGCCGAAGTCAGAGTCTCAGGATAATGATGTTTTTGGCTGGAATTTAATGCCCTGAGTTCTCGGACCAAGAGAATTGGCACTTTCATCGTTAGAGTCACCGCGAAGTACCAAATCCACGTTATTGTCGAGTAAATTACTTCCACTGGGTTTAGGGAACTCAGGAGAGCGTAGAACAACATCCCCAAGCTGAGGTTTCTCTTCAGAGCTTCACGTTGGAAAATTGGCACGATTTGGGACAAACCGAAAGCATTTGATTTCCTATAATTTCTAAATCGTCAGACTTATTAATTATCAGATTATACTAATATTCGGTAAATTGATAACCAGTCCTGTCGTTCCCGATGACCGTTTAATGACTGCGCGATGACCTTTTCAGCGACGTCGTTTTGGGCCATTCGGTAATTTGGTCAAGCGACGTTATTCATCCACGTCCTAAAACTGTGTCGCAACATTTTAGAAAAATCGAAAATATAATCATTTTTTCTTTTTTTTTCATCGTTACAATGTTTTGGAATTTTCCTATTAGTTGGAATGAATGTCTTGCGATTTTTCCAGTTTGTGATCAATTCTTCGGATATTCCAAAAATTCAATATAAAAGACAAGGCAGCCTGCTAGTTGTTCTATTTTCACCGACGAAATTCATTGACTAACATTAAGAAGCATCACGTTCGGATAATAGCTCTTCCTCTATGCATATAAAGTTCAGTAAGGTCAAAAATATCTTGGCAGTTTTATAGACACTTCAGCTTCAATCCGCTTGCGAGAAACGCCCTCGCCGTTCGCGATCTAGCGGTATTTTGCGAAACATGGTTGAACGCCGCATCAGTTTTTCGCATAATGCCGCTAGATGGCAAATGGCTACAGCGTTTCTCGCAAGCCGATTGAAACACGAGTAGTTATAAAAGGGCGAACACATTTAAAACTCGATGGCTGAAGAGTTATTATTCAAAAGTGATGATTCTTGGGGATAGTCTGTGTATGTATTTAGTGAATAGAATTAAACCAGTAGATCATCTTTTCCTGTTGAGCCGAAATTTTGTCAACTCGAAGGATTAATGAAACTAAAATATTCGTTCTGAAACAGTTCCTACGACGAAAGAGTATTCCGATAGCAAAAAACGTCGCAGGACTGTCCCAACGATGAAATAGTAGGAAAATTGAAAAATACTTGCAAAACGGTCACCGTAACGAAATAATTAGAAGATTGCGGAAAAGTTGCAAAACAGTTACCTCCACGAAGTAGTATAAGAATTCACAAACAGTTACTACGACGAACAAATGAAAAAAACTTTGAAAAATAGTCTTGAAACGTTGACCGCGTCGTAAATATGGGTATATCGAGTAAACGTTGCGGAACCGTTAAATAACGACCACGATTTGTCCAAAACGACGTGACACGGTCTTAGAACGTAGATAAATAACGTTACGTGACCAAATAATCGGATGGCCCAAAACGACGTCGTTGAAAGAGTCGTCCGACCGTCTTCAAGAACTGCAGGGAGCAAATGAGGCGTTTCAGTCGATTATTGGGAAAATATCGCATGGTTAACATTTTTATGGGAAAGGAAATACAGTGGAAGCTCTCACATTCTACCTCCAGTTATTTTACACAGGCAAGTGGTAGGAATGATTCGAGTGTTCGCATTGGAGCTGGCGAGGGGGGGGGGGGGGGGGGGACGTGTACTTCATGAACGTGATTGGCCCTTCACGTATTTTACATGTCTTCGGATTAAGTAAAATGTGAGAGCTTCTACTGTATACGATTTCAACGTTTGTTTCCAAAATCCTCGCAAGTATCGTTTATTGAACCATATTATCATTGCTTTAACTACAAATAAAACATTGCAAAATATAAAACGAATATTCCTATAATCGTTTTATCATGTGAAATCGTTGAATCAACGATTTGCTTTTCTCTCAGTGTTATTTGACCAAAAGAGTTGAAAATTTTGTGCAGACTGTCGTAGCCCCTTGAGAAAAAAAGCTATGAAAGTTGCCAATATACTATTGAGGCCAAAAAGTTACGATTAGTTTCTTTGTACCTTGTACCCACTGTAAACAATTAATGGTAACTTTTAGTCCAAAAAATATTTTGGCGGCACCAATAATTTTTTTTTCTGTAAGGGGGCTTTTCCGAAATTCTGGGCATGTAATATGGGCTTTTTATCGATTTGAATGTCATATACAATTGTCGTGAGAAAAATGTTCCGTTAAAAATATTGAAAAAAAAAAATTTATTGAGAGATAAAAATAAAAATAAAAGATATCTGAAAACAATCTTATTTTCAGTTGTTCCTATTTTCATTATGAATATTAAGGTTATCGTGAAATTTTTCAGTTTTACTATCAGCGAAAAATCTTATTTTGCAGCGTTTCTTGAGAAAAAATTACCAGACCAGTATTAACGATATCATGAATGCAAAAAACCTCCCGAATTGGCATTCAAAAGGTTGATAATTCCATATATCGGTGAATACATAATTTACGTCAATGAATTGATAAATAAAGAACTTACCTCGTTAATTCTTTGAGTGTCGACACAATGGCTATAACAAAGATCTTCAGACACTGGAAGAACCCGACAGTTTCTTTGAGGATTTCGGGACGTTCGGTGGGATCGTTATTGCAGAGAAACTCGTTCCAGTAGTTGCTAAAACTCTCGGTGAGCTTCTGATCAAGTTTCGGGAGGGCAGACGGTTCGGTATATAAGTTTGTGAAGGGAGAATCGCTCTCCTGGCAAGCCCAATTACCCGGCGAGTACTTGAGTGGCAAAAAGTCCGCGAGCGTTAAATGTTCTTGTTCAAGAAGCAAATGATGCGCGCGTACTAAGCAAACTTTGCTCTCCTGGCCACCGATGAGACAATTTATCACGTGAACTTGCCAAGGTGAGTGGGCTAGAGGCAGGAACTTTGAAGTCACGTCACTGACGACATCCTGTTAGGATTATTTTATTATTATTATCAATTTTATGCTGTTAAAAATATATCGAATTATTATAATGGAAGAATGAGAAACTCGAATTACTCCTAACATTCTCTGCAAGCGATCCGTACATTCTTTAAGCTATGCCTTATGACAGCGTTTTTGTGACAATGTAAAAAAAATGTTGATCTTTGAATATAATTTTTCACCATATCTGCGCGGGAAGTTCGACTTCGCGCCCCACGGGCTTTACGTAATTCGAACTTTCCGCTGCAGATATGGTGAAAAATAGTATACTCGACTTGGAAGTGAAAGTCGACTATCCCCAACCACGCCCCTGCGGAAATGAAGTATACTTGAAATGTTATATATATTTTTGTATATGTAAGTAAAATATATTATTCAACACATAGAAAAATATATGTTGAAGTAGGTATATTAAAAGATAGAATGAAATTATATTGAAACTGCATACAGCGTACGCTTCTATATATACTTTTCCATCTACGACAAATATATGTCGAGGTATGTTCAAATGTACATTCAAATTACGTTGAGATTACATTCATCGTATATATGTGTATATATTTTTCAATATACCAAAAATATATGTTAAAGTAAATTTCAATATACATTTAAATGACATTCTAATTTCATTCGACATATATTTGTACATGTATCTGTCGTATATTTTCTATCGCGTGTCATGCGAAACACTGATACCGAATGCTCCGCTAGATGGTGAGCGGTCGAAGCGTTTCTCGCAAGTGACTTGAACCTGAGCGTATATAAGACTGGAAAACTGCTTTGAGCTCGACTACACACGAGAGGTCTACCCTCCGTTGACGTAGTAAGAGTGGTCCCACATGGATCGTCTGGATACCAAGGTACCCGAGGTGGTAACTGTCTAGTCCTGGTGTCAACCAGGTATATTGAAAATATATTTATGTAAAGCTTACGAATATTTGATATGCATATGCAATATACTTCAGATGTATCTTGGTTGTATACATGAAGTTCATACAAAATATATACAATATATACTTCAGATATACATCTTTTATATTCAGAAATTCTATTTTTTTTTACGAAAAAGCAAATATTCCATATATATTCGAAATATATATTACGTTTATTATCAATATATGTAATCTTACACGCGGTTGAACATAGTCTTCTTTCCCTCCCTAGTAGCGTATATACTATTTTCTAATGGTTGTCAGTTGGTATTCATGTAGCAATAACTAATATCCTTGCCGAATACGGCATAATTATTATTATCAGTTTTGTGCCGTTGAAAATACACCAAACAATTATAATGGAAAAATGATAAAAATCGAATTAGTCTTAACATTCTTTGAAAGTGATCCGTTCATTTTTTAGCTTTTTTTGTGATAGCATTTCCTCGAGAAATTTAAACAAGATGTTAAACTGTAAATATAATTTCTTCTTATGCTTGCCAATTTTTTCTAATCTCTGTACCAATAATCAATATTCCTGCCGAATACGGCTGGAACTTTGAAATTACGTCACTAACCAAGTCCGGTTACTATGAATGATTTATTATTGCTTTTATATTGTTTAAAATGCTCAGTGAATTATAATGAAAAAATGGGAGAATCAAAATAGTGCTAAGATTTTTGTAAACGATTCTGCGCATTATTATAACTGTTTTGTATGATGGCATTTTTGCAAGAATTCCAAACAAAATGTTGAACTTTAAATATAATTTTTTCTCATACTGGCGAGTTAATATTCCTGTACCAATAATCAATCATTTTTAAATCATGTTACTGACGACAATACTTATTATTATCAATTTTATGCTGTTGAAAATGTACGAACGATTATAATGGGAAAATGAGATTGTCGAATCAGCACTACAATTTTCCGTAAGCGATTCTGCCCAATTTTTAAAACTATTTTTTGCAACAACATTTAGGCAAGATATTTTTTACATTAACATTTTTTTTTTTTTTTCTAGAAATTCTCGTCATATAGTAAAAATGTTATAAGAAAAAGTATAGCATTTTTTTTAAATGGCTTATAGTTTTCTTTATAAATCCTACGAACTAAATTGGTATTTACCTGTAAATTCGAGTCTGTAATTGGCCTTCCCTTGAACGAATAAGGTGAACTTATCAAATGGTTATCCATGGAAAATTTAACGTGATTTTTCCATGCGTATAGACCGTATTTGCTGCACAAACCCATTTCCATAAAGGGCCTCGTCGAAACGAGGTGAGTCAAATGAGACCTGAGATTCTCGTTTATTGCTCTTCCCTGTACCATCAATGTGTATATACCCTTAAAAAAGCGATAATTCCGTTAATAGCAGTTTAAAAATCATGAACCCTTACTATATATTGCAGATGAAAAATTCGATTCAATCCCAATTTCAAGGTTTCATTAAATAATAATAATTGCACAAAGTGATGGGTTCAACGGTGTAAGAAAATGGATTAATAAATGTTTAGCAATATATGTTATTTATATGTTAAACTTCTTTCCATCTTTTGTTTGTTATCTACAAGATTATGTTTTCTAGATCAATTGCCATAGAAAATTATAAAAGTATACACTTATTTTAACAACAGTTTATTGATGTATTTTTATTCACTCTTTAAAATTCACTTTTTAGTTATTCAATTTTAACATCATTCCAAAAAGAATTTTTTTTGCTCCCCAAACCGAAAGTACCGGCTTTCGGGCCGCATTTGAAGCCGGGAATAGCGGCTTTTGTGGCCAGCTCGAATTGTAGCGCGCTCTGGTGGACTATAGTTTTTTCGTGGCCCGTCCGTCAAACTTAAACCCTAAAAACCATGAAATGCAGCTTCGAGGTTACAAGCTGCATTTCATTGTTTTTCTTTCATATGTGCGACTGATACTGACACAGAAATATTAAACGAGTATAATTCAGTTAGTCCCTTTAGTTATCCTAAAAGTAAGTGTATCGGAAATACTGAACGACTCTTCGTCTGAAGGTTCTGCGAAGACGAAGGAGAGATTTTGAAGAATTTTTATGAGGAAGCAAACAAAATCGTACATACATCAAGCTACCCTAAAAAATCGTCTGATCGATACCTACTCGTATATAATACTTACAAAAAGTGGCAACAGGAAAACGAAAATTGTTTATCAATCTCAGAGAAAAACAATTTCATTGTTTATTTTGAAGGCCTTAAAAGAAAACTCAAGCCACCAATATTTAAAAAAAACTAAATTTAATTTTTAAAAAATTGATAAAATATGTGTATTTTAATGCCCGCCCCGATCAGCAAGAACCTCGGCTTCGTCTCGGTTTTGCAAAAGTCCCCCCCCCCCCCCCCCCCCCCCAGTACTTTCGGTTGGGGATAAAAAGAAATAGTATACGACCCACGGCCCGAATGCTGGATGCCCTGGCGTGTGTGATATAAGGGCCGATGCGAAGCCGAGGCCAGGAAATCCACCTTTCGGGCCTTGGGTCGTAATATACTATTACGAGAGCGTCAATTTCCTCTTTAATCAGGGGTTTTCAGAAAGGAAAAGAATTTTGCTGTAAAAAATGGTACCAAATTGTGCAAAATATAATGTTAGTTGATAAACCATGGATTAAATTTTAGAAAATGGTTACATCCTTATTTACAAATCGGTAGACCTATAACTTTGTCGCGTTATTGTTACAATTATTTCGTTATATTTCGATCTACAAAAACTCTTCGAGTCGCAGTTCAACGCTCATACAGTGAAGACGTATTCCTACGCGGTGTGTTTACACAAAAGTGGTCATTGTATCTCAACGGCATTATTAGGGAATAATAATTTCCCGTTCTCAGGGCATAGCCCGATAGAATAATTGTCTCACAGACTACTTAATATAATAATTAATTAATATGATAATTAACTTAATAATTAATTCACTGACTACAGTGAGTTCCCAACTCGTATCCTTCTCAACGATGTCTGAAAATCAAAGTCCGAGTTATGCGAACGCAGCTAGAGCCACGATATGCCCATCGAAAGACTAAGCTATTTTGCTTGAGGCCCTGGAAAATGTACAACTCAAAGATTACATCACCGCACTGTCCCAAAAACTACCCTTAAATATAAGATTCGCCTCCCGTATCTCAAAAAATTGAATATGTATCTATTTAGCGAGCAAATCTGTAGCCGACGACCTAATTGACACCCACAAGAAAATCATCGTCCGAAACACCGTTCTCCACATCCGACCACTCATTTCGCGAAATAAACGCATTATTTTGTCTAACGTTCCCCCCCATCATAGCCCATGTCGAAATCGAAAATGCACTGAAATCATTAAAAATCCAGACAACTTCGGAATTATCTTTCCTTCACGCGGGCCTCAACTCTCCAGAGTTTCCGCACATCATGAGTTTTCGAAGGCAGGTGTTCTTTAGCCCAGAAGATGTCTCGAAACTCCCCGAATCTATAAAAATGACGTACGAGGATACCTCATATTGGATTTACACATCTCCGGACAATCTAACATGCTACCTATGCAAGGAAGAGGGCCACTTCGCAAGAAACTGCCCTATTCAGAGGAGCTCCCAAACTACAACGACAGTCCCATCAACAAGCCTAGAAGAAATCGACTCCCACATTCAACCACCAAAGGAGAACAAAATCCGGTCCACCCAAACTGACAACTCAACCCAAGCTGAAAAGGATGACACAGAGTTTAATGGAGAGACTACTGGGAAACGCCCACCCCCAGATTCACCACCAGTAACACCGCATACCATATATAATGAAAACGTCCTCACTGCGTTGAGAATTGAACAAAACTTCCCAACTCTTGCGTCCCAAAAGAAGCCAACAAAAAAGATAAAGAAATCCCCAAATACTCAAACCGAAATTGAAGCACCGGAAATACCACTTGAAGGCATTGAAAAAAAACTCAGTAACAACCTAATCGAAAAATCACATAATAAAGAGAACCCAAACGAAATAGCAAGCGAATTCAACTGAAAACCAACGGAGCTTAGCTCCATGCTAAGAACGTTATACGTGTTTACAACACACAGAGGCATGAAAAATGGATTTATTCGGCTGAAAAAGCGACTTGAGAGTGAAATTACACAGAGCTCGACCCCAACAACTAGCAGAAAAGGCCAGGAAGGCTTCGAGGAAACAGAGACCGACAGCGAATCTGAGGCCAGTAATATGGACCTCTAACACAGCTGAGTGGTATCTAGTTCTTCACTACAAGAAGTGTAAATGAACCTAGTACAGTGGAAAATAAACGGATATTACGCTCGTTTGCCCTTCCTTCAAATGCTTACCAAAAAATATTCACCTACTATTATATGTCTCCAAGAAACAAACATAAAAAATGATCATTGTGGCCTCCAAAGAAAATATAAACATTACTATAAAAATCGACAGCAGGCCGAACACGCAAGCGGTGGCGTAGCGATATATATAAGAGATAACATTCCGTCAGAACAAATGCTTATAGGCTCGCCATTAGAAGCAGTAGCAGTGACTGTAAAAATTCCGCAAGAAACTACGATATGCAGCTTGTATCTGCCGAATAGCTACGCCTTTAAACTTCCAGAATTACAAGACCTTGTACGACAACTGCCACGACCTTTTATCTTAGTTGGAGATTTTAACAGTCACAACCCCCTATGGGGAGCGACGAAAATCGACACAAGAGAGAAGGTGATTGAAAAATTATTGAATGATCCGGAACTAGTTCTCTTAAACACAAACGAACTGACGCACCTGAACCACTCATCAGGAACCTATAGTTTCATTGATCTCAGTATCTGCTCTGCCAATATGGCCCATATAGTAGATTGGACTGCCGATAACAATCTATTTGATAGTGATCATTTTCCTCTCCACCTCAAACTAAACACTATACCGAACAAAAAAAAACGATACTACAATTAACCCAGAAATTCCAAAATGGAACCTCAAAAAAGCAGATTGGGAACAATATACTGAAGTATTAGACAAAGTATTTGCCGAGAATGCTGATCTTGAATTGACCCCTAACTCGAATATTGACGTAGCGGTTAATGATCTCATTTCTACAATCATCCCCAAATAGCCATTAAGGTTCACAGTGATCCCACACAGGCACCACGAAACGGCACGGCGTGATGGCACAATGCCGTTCGTTGCTTTCAAATGTGTCGGCATAGTGACGGCACGGTGTGCTGAAGCTGCATCATTGCTCCCACGGTTCCAGTACGTCGTGCCATGCAAGACGTTATGATACCGTGCAAGCACAGTGCGCAATCGGCACGCCGTACCGTCACAGTGCTGTCTGATTTTGAAGCAACTAACTGCACCGTGCAGACAGGGCGTGCAGCACTGGACGACACGTTTTTCTATCTGGGTCAAACCTGCAGAAAAAATCATTCCAAAGTCAGCCAATAAAGATTTCAAATCAAGAGTTCCATGGTGGAACGAAGAATGCGCTAAAGTCACCAAAGCATCCAAGCATACATATAACGTATTTAAAAAACATAGATTGGATAAGCCAGAGACTGACAGTGATAAAGCCATCCTCGACAACATGAAAACGGAATACAAAAAACAACGAGCAATAGCTAGGAAAACACTAAAAGCGGCGAAAAAGGACTCCTGGCAAACTTTCGTTACTTCATTAAACAGAACCACACTGTGCGATCAAATATGGAAAGCCTTGAAACGCATTCAAGGCAAAAATTACTCTGGTTTTTCACCGTTTTTAACAAACGCTCAGGGCGACACGATCTCAGAAGATACCAATATGGCAAATCTCCTAGCAGAAACCTTCGCGTCTAATTCTAGCGACGATAATTGCAGCCAAGAATTCCTTCAATTAAAAAATATCACTGAAGAAGCCTCTAGAAACCCCGCCAGAACAAATAGGCTAGAGGAAAACGACCATCCAAATAACTCGGAATTCACGCTTAAAGAATTAAAATCGGCTCTGGAATCGTGCAAAAATTCTAGCCCCGGCCCAGACGCAATCCCGATTCTCCTCATAAAACATTTTCCAGATAAAGGTCTCGAATATTTGCTCAAAATTTACAACCAGCTGTGGAAAGAAGAATCGTTCCCAGAACTATGAAGACTAGCTACAGTTATACCAATAGCCAAGCCAGGAAAAAATCCAACGGTTGCATCAAATTACCGACCGATAGCCCTGACGTGTAATCTCTGTAAGCTGTTCGAGAAAATGGTTAACCGTCGACTGAGATGGACCCGCGAACAAAATAACTGGCTGTCTCCCTACCAAAGTGGCTTTCGACAATTGAGGTCCACCTCCGACCATTTAGTTCAATTCGAGACAATATGTAACGCGTGCATAAACAAACTGCATCTGGCGGCTGTAATTAAGTTACTCAAAGAAATGGATTTCAAAGGACACATAATCGCCTTCATTGATAATTTCCTCAAAGAAAGATTCATTCAAGTAAAAATCGGAAGCACAACATCAAATAAAATCCAGACTAAAAATGGCGTTCCACAGGGGTCAGTCATAAGTGTATCTCTTTTTCTCATCGCGATGAATGATATAACAACAGTCATCTCTCCACCAGTTCATGGACTCCTTTTCGCAGACGACTATACCATTTTCTGCTCAGGAAAAATATCTTCACCTCGCAATCAATCCTCCAAAAAACTTTGAATGATCACGAAAAATGGTCCGATACAACAGGGTTCAAATTCTCCCAATCATTCACAAACTCCGATCTCCGGCCGGGAATTGAAGATTTCGATTCGCAAGGCCGTAAGAAAAAAAATTGCTACTGGCGTGACGCAACACGTGACTTTCTCATCTCGATTGCTGCTAGCGTCATGTTACTGTCATGAAGATCCCAAAAAAAAAAATCAATATCCCAAAAAAAAAAATCTGTCAAAAAAAATCTTCAGTGACATTACTGTTTAAATAATAATAAAAAATAGCAAATAAATGAAAAGTTAATTACAAAAATAAATTAGACCTCAGTACTTGGCGAGTTAGCAAAATGCCGTTAACTGGACCATTTTGGATATTTATATCAAGAGTAAGTGTAAAAACTCGCCATGTACTGAGGTCTAATTTATTTTTGTAATCAACTTTTCATTTATTTGCTATTTTTTTAAATTATTACTTCTTATGAAGAAGAATATTGTAATATGCTACACATGTACTTATCAATATATGCTACAGATATTTTTGTTTAACTTTAAAACTGATTGTACGTGTAAACTTAATACTGTTCCAAACTTTTACCCACTGTACTTTGTAACGAGAAATTTCGCTAAAGCGAAATCTCGCTACAGGCACTGTCCGAACGCGCACAACACATTCCCGAAAACAATAACAGACCACAATGCCTTCCCCCCCGGCCCACCTATATCAAAATAAGTAGTGCTGAGCATGGGAGAGGGACGACAAACGTCGCGGAGTGAGATTGTAGAGCGGATGACGTCATCGCGGAGCCGGTCAACGTAAGGAGGATCGCAAGCCGTCGTTGAGCGAGAGGATATCGATCGGGGATTTGCGGGACTCCTGCCGCCATCCGTCACTCACTTTCGAACTACCACCCCGCGTTACAATTACTGCCCGCGGCAGCGTTGATGTATCTCTCTATGCTAATCAGCCAATAGGAAAATTAGAAAATTAGGATAATTTTGAGCAAGAAGACGGAGAGGATTCTTGGCCATTATTATTCTTCTTGTCCTTGCCTTCGGTAAGTAGAAAGTAAACAGTGCAACTACGACCAAATTGATTTCTACTGAGTGTTTTGATTGGTTTTTTGGATTTCAAATACTGTAAGTTTTGAACCCCTGTTTTTTTACGACCCCGTGAAACCCCTTCCACCCCTATTTGCCACCGAAACCCCCCCGTAATACCCAATAAATAAACAGCGAGTGCCCCTCGTTATCAGCCATTTTGCCACCTGTCAATACTCGTGCGAAGAAGCACCGAAATCCCCAATCTACCCCCCCACAATTATTTATTAATACCCGTCACCTTATTCCAAATTTTCCTTCAGACAATTTGGGAATTTTTTCTATTAATTGTTCCCTCGATAATTTGTTTTTTTTGTCATTATTTTTTAAATTAAAAATTCGTGAATCGTCCTTCGGACTTTTTACGAATTTTCAATATAAATTCTTCCCCCCCCCCTTCTTTTCATTTCCTCTTTTTACCAATTACCCTTATTATTTTTCGACCCCAAAACCCTTTTTTGTGCCACCCTGATTATTGCCGATTACAGTTGAGACCACACGGGTATAAATTGTAAGAGCCGACCGTTAGGCCATTTTGCCCCTCGCCCTAACCTTTGCCTCAGCCCTGCCCGACAGCTAATGCCCCTGTGTTAATTATTTTGCGTATTTGTTCACCCACTTCGTGGTTTGAGGTTTTGTAATTTTTACTAGTTTTTTTGGTTTAATTTCGGAAACGGCGTTGCACCGAATTTGCAACTGGCGCCCATATTTTGTTTATAATAATTTTTTACTGCCCTCCGAACCGAGTAATCGGATCTTGTTTCTCGCCATTTTTTTCTTTTTCATCTTTTTTGTATTTGTTGATTTTTTTTTTTTTTTTTAATAATTAAAGTAGTTTCTAGTTTTAAATAAAACTACTTCGTTAATTATTTATTTCACCCGTTTTCCCCTCCCACCATTTCAGGAGCGAACTTCGGGTCACAATTTTTTAGGATAAACAATAATACTGTTCAAGTATTTTTTCACATGTACTTGGCTGTACATGCTGCAGATGTTTTTCGTTTATTTCAAAACTTTTTTCACAGTATTCACAGTAGACAGTAAATATTGGACTAGTCTTTTTACCCGCAGTGATTTTTTTAGATGGACAGTATTTTTTGGGGTAAACAGTAATGTCACTGAAGATTTTTTTTTCACAGATTTTTTTTTGGGACATTGATTTTTTTTTTTTGGGATTGATCACGTAAATGTACATGTCTCAAATTTTTACCCGAAAGGGTTTTTTTGGGGATTTCATTACTTTTTTTCAAAGTTTATACTGCTTGACAAACACACTCGATACTGCACTGATGTTTTAAAGTTATCTAACCAAATCAAATATTCATTTGAACTGTTATTCCTTCGCGACTAACCAAAAGATATATAAAAATAAGGATGAAAAATGAAACTGAAATCGTTAACACACGTGGACCTAGTTATTCTATAAAATAACTGAAAATCTGCAAAAACATACATCGTGATAAATACGAGCGGTTGCGGAGTCGATAAGGGATGTGACGTCGGTAAAACAGACGATATTCCTCAAGGCGCAACTGCATATGGCGCGTAGCAGCATAAGCTAGAGGCGTAGCGACGCGATATGTTTGACCGCCGTTTTCATGTTGCCGCTCTAAGTGCCTTCTCTAATGTCTATGGAAAGTGTGCGAAAAATGAGGGACGAGAGACGAAACCAAAAAATTACGATTTCGAGATCGTTTATTAGGTCATATCTCCGACATCCTAAATAAATACAGCATTCTTTGTGGTATCAATCGCAATATTTTTAATTACTGCATCTAACGGCAGCATGCGATGTACCCAAAGCACTCTAAATTATTTATATTAACGATGTCTGCCATTCGAAATAAGGTTAAAACACGGTGTCTCTGGTAAAAGAGTCTTGGAGCGTCTCGTCTTTTCGGTCGGTAAAGTAGGTAAATGTACATGTCTCGAGCCGCTACCGCGTCTCTTGATAGTTTGTGGAGTTAGTTTGTGAAATCAGGTTGTGAAGTTAGTTTGTAATGTTCGTTTGTTTGTTTTTGTAATTTTATAAATTTGAGACAATAGATTGTTTTTTTACTTAAAAATGTTTTTTAACTTTTATTAATTTTAATTTTAATTTTAATTGTTTTCCAATTTTTGAACATATTTTTATTGTTTTTTAAAATTGTAATCTACATCTCACCCTATAATTTGATAAGAACGCATTTTTTAAATTAAAATTCAAGCTACGACCCGCCCCCTCGAGGACGTGCACGTTATGATCGCGCCTTCACGCCACATCTCTCTTTTTTGTTGGTGTTATTGTCAGCACTGCGATAGTTTGATAAGT
Source organism: Tromatobia lineatoria (assembly GCA_949699805.1). Lineage (NCBI taxonomy): Eukaryota > Metazoa > Arthropoda > Insecta > Hymenoptera > Ichneumonidae > Tromatobia > Tromatobia lineatoria. The sequence goes on along the minus strand of OX453035.1, from coordinate 3,729,283 downwards.
CGGTTTATATTTTTTATTCATATAACAAAGGTTTCGCATATTATGGCGTATATGAGGCCGCCGCAGGATTTAGAATTCATATGAAATGCTATGCGAGTGATAAAAACTATGGATGTATCAGTGTTTATAGTCTAACATCATGAGTGTTAACTTAACCTCGAATCTTTTCTGTCTATGCACTTTTCTATTTATAATATTTTATGTGAATATTTATAGTGTATTTCTCCCTGAAAACTACTCAAGATTATTGAAAGCAGTCTTTTTACTTTTTTAGTAGACCTGTAAGGCAATCCATATTTCACAATAGAAATTTCTGATTGAGGATGGTTTCAGAAATGTCATGTGAGTAACTAAAAAGACAACAAAGTCTTCACTACATTGAATCACTTGTTCACTGCTTATTGAATCAAAAGCATCAAAAGTGAATAACATATTTTATTTTTATTTTTTCACATTTCAGGTAAAGTACCAGAAATAGTGGAGATTTTGTATTGGGTTTCAATACCAAAACTAGGATTTAGATGCAGAAAGTGGACACCACATTTCCTTGCGGTCCACAGATTTTTTAAAAAGTTATTGTGTTTTCGGACGGCATCTACAGACGCCAGACAGACAGACGGACGGACGGACGGACGGACGGACAGACAGACAGACGGACAGACAGACGAACGGACAGAAATGAGTTTATGTGTTTTTTGGCATTTAGGACACTCAAAACATGTATTTCCATTAAAATCTTAAAGTCGAATTTTTTTGGATTGCAATACTTTCTCTTTTACATACTCCGTATGTGATGAGAAAACAAAAATGGAACGAAATTTGGACGACAAATTATCTATCCAAGCTACACTTTTCAAGATCCTCCATTTTCGAAAAAACCCCTGAGGCCCAAAACAGGAAGGATCAATGTGCCGTCACAAGACTTAGAATTCGCTACGCCAATATCTCGCATAAACACCTCTTTGACCTCTCCCCGAAACCAACGTGTGACCTCTGCGGCAACTTCTTCTCAATCGAGCAATTCTTACTGAGATGCCCCGAATACAGAGCTCTCAGAGAAAAATGTGCTCTCCCACCGACTCTGAAGGAATGTCTCAACAACAGCAAAAGATGTGAACAAGCAATACATTGCTGCAAAGGGACAAATATGCATGACAGACTGTAATTTACAAATCGACCACTATATACGAAATTCATACAATGTTAATTTATCGCTTTATATTTTCATATTTACTTTGTACAAATAATTTTTTATGTAATTATGTATAATGTTTATCGGTCGCTAATAACCCCGTTGTTGATGCGACCTTAAATATATTTAAAAAAAAACTCTTCCATTTGAGACGGAGTCTACACTGAAAGACAAATACATGGTTGAAGCAATAATACTACACTTTTATCATAGAATATGATCCCCAGGAGAGACAATTTTACTATATAGTCACTGCAATGACAACAAATGAAAGCTGCAAGCACAATTATAGCTCAATTAATAAAATGTATCATATTCTCAACAATCGAAATGATCGTCTCTCCTGGGAATTATATCGGTATAGTTGGATCCACTATTCAACTATATTTTTTTCTCAGTGTCTGGAAAAAAAATTTTTAGAATTGCAAAAATAGAATATTCACCTGATTTCGTCCATGGTCGAGAATACTCTGAATACTGGTTGTCTCCATGATAATATAACGTGGATAACGCCATTTGACAAAACGTGTCCAACATTGTCTCGATAATTTGACAACTGCAATTATTTTGAAAAAAAAAACATCTTGCTTTATACAGTGTGTCTATAATTGTTTTGATGAAATTAGGTCAGTATGTCTCCCTTGTCAACAAATCGAAACAATAATGCGAATTACTCTATTATACGATAGCACTAAGCGTGGAAGTTCACTTTAGATAAAGCTCGATGCCTTTGAGCGGCCTGTTCGTAATAAATTATCGACCCTAACTCGACCAAGATTACATTACTCTTCTGGTAACTCGGTTTATATACTACGTACAAAGAGCTATTCTGCTTTATTTTTAGAATCTCGCATCGAATATTAGAATAGTATGATTGTTAACAAAAAAAATGTTATTAAAAATATTCTCAATACAATACAACTTGTAATACGCAATTATTACCCGCTCAAAAATCAGAACATAACTGCGATATTTGACTTTGCATACTTCGTTTAGATAAATTTGATAAGCTGAAATTAAGCATGAGTTTTGTCACAAAGAAATAATGTTTCTAAATTCAACTTTCTTTATAATCTGAATCATTCAGCCGATGAGGACTAGATTATGTATCTCGTATCACTGAATATTATTTCGTTCACGTACAAAATTTGAGTTCGCTATTAAATGTTCTGCTAAAATTATGCAATAACGTCGATTTTTTGAAAATTAAAAAATTCCCTAAATTTCAAAGCGCGTTTTAGATTTCAGTCAAATTAAATACCAAAGAACATTGATGTAGCTGCACGTACAAAGGAATTTCTGGCGAAATAGCGTAAATTTAATGAATGTTACACTATACACCCTCTACTTGAAAAGATTTAATAGTACATTATTGATACGGGAGAAAAAAACGAGGATGAGGACCTACTGTACACCTCCCAACTCTACGTGAAGTCATCTGTACACAAAAACTGAACACCAACCATTGTTTCGTGTAGTTTTTGTGTAGAGATCAGTTCGTGTATAGTTGAGAGGTGTACAGACGATACCCACCTAAAAAATAAAATCTCACGAGTGTAAGGCGGTAATATAAGGTTTTCGCACGCGCCAAGGCGAGTGTTTCAATCCCAAGCGCTGAAAAAAGTTTTCCGCCAAGTATCGTAGGATAGACGTACCATTTATGACCACTGTACCATTAGTGGCCACACAAAAACTGAATAGATCAGATCATCATTCCTCTAATCTATAGAAATTATTAAATGAGTTTATTCTACAATAATCAAAGCAAACTTAACATTGAGTATTAAATGCTCAGAATGCCTTATTGCTTAATAAATTATGTTCAAAGCCATTTACACAATTTGTGGCCAGCAACGTCATTTACAGTAGAACCTCTCATACCGTACATCCTCGTAGCGTACATTGGTAAGTAAAGGGGCACGTATCAGCGCTGTAATTGGACGATTTCGCGAGAGAAAGTGAGAGGCACGAACGTTTCGCGTGCTTGATTGGTTCTTCACTTAGCGTACATGCCTCTGTATTATGTACGCTATGAGAGGTTCCACTGTACCTGCAATAGATATGGCCACAAATGGATCAAGTTGATGGCCACATACGGTACTAAGATGGCCTCAAACGGTACTTCTGCCCCATAAGTTTTTGTTTTTACAAGATGCAAGCTTTCTCTGTGAGAAAGCTAAACAATAAAACAAAACTCGTACTCCGCTTAAGAACTCTTTCAAATTACCTGAGTAGCTAATCAAGAGCACAGGTACGCAGAAAAGTGCAACAAGAACCGTGAATACGAGATCGAAGATGAAATTCAATCCAAAGACATCTATCATTTCGAATTATGTACATATGTGAACATATGTGTACATATGAATACAACGCGGTTTTTATTTACACTAAATATAATAATGTCGCCGGGCGACGCGTATCTCAAGATTGATTCAATTCACAAGTTCCGGTGTTTATTACTGTAGTTAGGATTTATTAACGCAGCTCTCATGGATAAATAATAGGACACACTCAAAAAGAGCCCGTTCAGTGCGAGATGATTACGTAATTATACAATGCGGCTTTAACGCTCTTTGCTGGAACACGATAGTATGAAGAATCGCGACTGAGCGCGTCGCCAAAGTTCAGAGAGAACGGATCTCGTTTTGAATCATCTGTATGAGTGTTGCGGTGACCTCTGAACCTGCAAAAGAAAAAGCGGGATGGAAAGTCCGCGCTGCAAGTCTATCTCTTCGTCGAAGACGATGACGCCACGAATAAGGTGGGGATCAAAATAGCGAATGGGTGGAATAGCAAATTTGAAAATAACCAATGTCTGAATCTAGAATGGCCATCATTATGGAATTCGTTATTCTAGCCATTCGCTATTTCGATTATTCTCTATTTTGATTGCATTTTAATAAGATGGGGGTCGAAATAGAACATGATCGAAATAGTAAATGACTGAAAAGGGGGTGGAGGTAAAAATAGCGAATGATTAAAAAAGTGAACGGTTGGAATAGCGAATTTTGAAATTAGGAACGTCTGAATCTAGAATGGTCATCTTTATGGGATTCGCTATTTTAGCTATTCGCTATTTTCACCTCCATCTTATTAAAATGCATTTAAAATAGCGAATGATGGAAATGGCGAATAGCTGAAAAAGCGAATTCCATAATTATGGACATTCTAGATTCAGACGTTCCTAATTTCGAAACTTGCTATTTTAACCATTCACTATTGTGATCATTTGCTATTTTTACCTCCACCACACGCACATAGTTGTACGAAACAACGGTTGGAGACTCTTTCGATTTCCTTCGTTCTCTCTCTCTCTCTCTCTCTTTCTCCGTGTTTTCCGTTTGTTTTTTTTCTGCTTTCTAAAGATTGCAAGTCTCTGAGCGACTCAATCGGTCAGTCGATACTTTATCATTGCATATTTAGTACACGTAGTGTATAAACACGCACTGCGTGTCTGGCTTACTCTCAAGTGGAGACAAACTTTTGATTGTGGCAATCAGCGAACTTTTTGACTTATGCTCGCTTGCTACGTCGTACGAGACACTCATACGAGAACTGAGCGATCGCTGAGCGATCGTTGGGTTCACGCTCGGGGTCAATTGTAAGAGAAGTTTTTTTTTTAAATTTAGATCCGATATGCGTAAGTTTTGTTTGTACCCATATGTCAGTGGATGGATGATAAGATTGGACTAATTTATTCTCTGGCGGGACCGAAGCGACAGTGTTTTTAGGCAGTCGCTACGGTTCAGTGAATGCTGCAGTACATGGCGCATGTACTGCAGCATTGGGGGTCGGGGTCAAATGGCGAATGACCACAATAGTGGAATTTCGAACGTCTGAATCTAGAATGGTCATCATTAGGAAATTCGCTATTTTCACCTCCATCTTATTGAAATGCATTTAAAATATGCATTTAAAATGGACGGTAAAGTTTCCTCTGTACAAGCTCGGAGATTCTCAGGAGTTGAGGATTTGTTTTGATATGTATGAAAACAAAGTTGTTTTCTTTATCGTCTGAATTTAAGGTGCACAATCTTATCAAAAGGCAAACCATTGTAAATAAATAAAATATTTGCGTACCGAAACAAACTGTGATCTGTGAAAATACATAATTTTTAGTAAAATCCATAGAATGCGATTTTTAAATTATGGCATTCGATATTCCATTTTAAAAAAAATATTTTAAAAAAATTTGCATAATTCGGATAAATCTGAAAAAGAATAAAAAAATCTGAACAAAATCTGAAAAAATGCGGTACTACATGAATAAACATTTGAACAATCGCCTGTAGTGTATCCATTATTTTTTATATTTTTCAATAATTTTTTCAATCATCAAAGCTTGAAAACTGTTAAAAGAAAAATCTTCCCCAGTTTGGCTATAAGCTAGAAAATTTAAATATTGGACAAAGTATTTTTCGGAATTTTTTTAGATTTTTAAATTATGGCATTCGATATGTCACTTGCAAAATATATTCAATGAAAAATAGCGATAAAACATAATAAAAAAAAAAAAATTTCGTACTTGAGGGTCTAGCTAAGCCTGGATAACATTATGAGCGAAATCGGAGGGGTCAAAACCTGGTCGAAGCGGGGTGGATTCACCCATAAGTTACCATATTGTTTACGCCGTGACTTTAGCGACCTGTCTACACTACCGCTAAGCTTGAACTGTCTGATTTTTCAAATCTTATTCGTTGTTCTTCTTGGACTTTTGTTTGTAAAATCATACTGAAATTAAAACCACTCTACAGATTCTCAGAGAATTCCACAGAGATGATTCTTATTATTGGTCCATTTGTGTAGAAAAATTTAGCCTGATATCGTATTATGTGCGTTAGATCGAGAACGATAGACATTTTTCTATACATTAAAAATACCATTCAAATTCATCGGTTTTGTTTAATTATTGCAAATTAAAGTGAAAAATGGTTGCCAATGTGTTCAGAATTTGCAAAAGTTGGAAGGCACGGGACCGACTCTACACAAAATAACTCTATACCAAAAACTAAAGACAAACGGCTTTACACGAAAGCAAATCAATACTAAAGGTTTGCTCGAACCGACTGAACACGCACGCAGCTCTACACCGAGTATCTCTAGACCGAAATCTAGACGACTCGCAACTTGAAAAAATGTGAACTGAAAACTCGACACGGCGAAAATTCGACACCGAAAACTCGACACGACGGAAGTTCGACACTGAAAACTCGACACGACGAAAATTCAGCACCGAAGACTCGACACTGAAAACTCCGCACGACTAAAGTTCGACACGACGAAAAGTCAACATAAACAAGTCTTAGCACTGAATAATAGGGCTTTGAAAAATAATTTTTTTTATACCTTCAATATTTCCGGAACTTATTTTGCATATAGTGCAAGCCCACTTTATTCTATTGTACTGTGTGCAAACTTACATCTAAAAAGTGCATCACGTCACTGATATTGCAAAAGTTATTACAAACATAACGCCAACTAACGATGAAATGTTGGTAATTTGAAACAAATTCCTGTGGCCGATTCGCCCTCGCCAAGTTCTGGATATATACAAAATTCCAGCATGAAATTTCGAATGTTTCGGAAGATAAGTACAATTATTCAACAAATAGTAAATAATATGCTTATTTTACCGTAAAACACTTTTGAACTTCATTCCCGAGGTTTGTTTTTATTACTGTGACAACAACCGGCCGGAAAAATGGCTGTTTCTTAAATTACCTTAACATCTTAAAAAAAAGGCTCATAAAAGGTTCGAGGTGTAACTGTGAACGTAATATAATCTTGCGCACGAAAATACCTTGAGCAGTCTTCTCTGGATCATACGCAGAATGTCAAACCCATAATCCTGGTTTCTTTGTAACCGATTAGCCCAAAAGGCTTGTAAAATTACAACAAAAAAAAATTTCTGTGCTCATCCTGGAGAGAGATTGTTCATTTTTTCGTCAGAGTGAAAAAGATTTATCGTTGTAATAAACAAAATGAGCTATACCTCAGTTTCATCGGTAAAGAATTACAGATGACATTTGTAAAAAACAAAAAAAAATGTGTGCCATTGAAAAGAAAAGTTAATCGGTTAATCTTTATGCAAATTCGTCACTGTTGATCTTTCACTGGATTAAATATACATACTTCAATACAAATCATCCTTCATTATTGTTTTTTAATGCATTAAACTTAAAAGAATCAATTACTTTCAAAAATTTAACACTGATTTCACTTCTATAATCGTCATCGAGCCTCCTCAAGACGCAGTGACACACCGCCAGAAATTTCGTCGCCTAATGCTAATCACCTGTAGGTATGTCTCTCTCTAAAATAGCTCTGTCTCTCTCCTACTATTTGTCTTTTAATTCTTAAAAATAAACGGCTATGTCGAATGAGGAGCCAGAAGCTTAGCCCAATTCTACGATACTCCTGCGTATCCTTTCAAAATCCGAACTCTATCTATCGTATTGTTCGGGAGAAAGCAGCTTTCGAAATTTCTGCGGAGGGGGGTTCATCACTGCCTCTTAACTGCTATAAAAACTTATCGAACTAAGTAATTACGCCAAAAAATTATGATTAAAGGCGTATATATTAGGGTGTGCAAAAAAAAAAACATTCTCGGCTGTTGATGGAATAGTTGAAATATATGTAGAAATACGTTTTGGTGGAAAGGGAGCTCTGTAGCTAATCTTTTTTCAGGTCGCTCATGCAAGATTCATTTTAATTTTTTAATAAGTTAAGTTGACGGATAAATTATCGAACGATATTTTTTTCCATCAATTTGATAACATCTTAGAATTATCATTATACTAAATGGATTTTTTCAGCACCTTTGATATGCTTGATTTTTCTGAAATTTTTAACGCATGGACAAGTGTTGAAAATTCGCTCTGAATCTCACGTTTAGGCGGATTTGTACCACTCGTACATCTTTAAATCATTGGTAGTAACAGTAACAATGTCGAAGAATTATGAATTAGTAAGTAATTATTAGTCATAATTATCAATAATTATAATAACAATTAATCCGAGCGGAACTTTCAGATGACGAATCTGAGGGTGAATGCTAACTTCAAGGCGCGCGGAACCGAAGCTCAATTAATTATAGCTGCTTAATGAATTAAATCATGCAATCTAATTCCCCTTGGTCGACGAATACGATCTAAAACGAATTCTGAAATCCGAGTCGTGGCGGAAATTTTGCTACTATTTGTTTGAGATTAAATTTGTCGATTGTGGCTGCTTGATTAATCATTTAAAATTGGACTTCCGTTTCGCGCGCTTCGAATCTACCAATTATTGGTGTTAGACTTCAAGATCTTTTTCGCAATTTCCATCATCCAAATGGACCACTTAGAGTCGCATACGAAGAAAAAACGATGCTTACAACACACGGTCACTGCTTATAATAGACTACTTCGACAGACTGAAGTGGTGATGAAGAAAAATATTTTTATTGTACTTTACTACTAAACCAATCAATAAATAAGTTTCTTACCTCAGAAGATTTCAACTTGCGTACACACCTGTGAACTTTTAGACGATTTTGGATTACCAATATTCCATCGTTAGTTGGCGTTATGTTTGGAATAACTTTTGCACTATCAGTGACGTGATGCACTTCGTAGATGTAAGTTTGCACACAGTATAATAGAATAAAGTGGGCTTGCACTATATGCAAAGTAAGTTCCGGAAATATTGAAGATATAAAAAAAAATCTTTTTCAAAGCCCTATTATTCAGTGCTAAGACTTGTTTGTGTTGACTTTTCGGCGTGCCGAGTTTTCAGGGTCGAGTCTTCGGTGCTGAAGTTTCGTCGTGTCGAGTTTTCAGTGTCGAACTTTCGTCGTGTCGAGTTTTCGGTGTCGAATTTTCGGTGTCAAATTTTCGTCGTGTCGAGTAGTCAGTGTACATTTTTTTAAGTTGCGAGGTGTCTAGATTTCAGTCTAGAGATACTCGGTGTAGAGTCATTTGGAGCAAACCTTTAGTTTTGATTTGCTTTCGTGTAAAGCCGTTGGTGTTTAGTTTTTGGTATAAAGTTATTTTGTGTTGATTTTCATACGTGTACAGTCTTTCTGTGTCGACTTTTTGTGTAGACTTGGGAGGCGTAGAGTCGGTCCCCTGCCCAATTCACCGGCACCTAATTCCAAGATCCCATGAGATCGGAGAAAATAGCACTAGATATCACTTGGCCTGAGAAAACCAAGTTGCGACGTCCGTCGACAGCTTGTTTACGAAAAGCATTGTAATTACTGTAATAATTTATGCAAGTCCAGATACTATTTTCAATATTTTTAATTTCCGCATCACTCGTTGGTTAGAAGTCAGAACCTACTAATTGCTCATCGCTAGTATTTTTTTCTTTCACCATTTAAGGGGTATAAAATACATAAATACATATTAGATCGAGTATGTTTTGTCTTTGGTATTTTCTGATTGTCCCGAAGTACAACAAAATGTAGTTGCATACACGAACGTCCGAACGAATTAACGAATTATATCTAAGCTAATATTACTCAGAATGCGCGTTTAATTCATAATCTTACTATATAAATACCTATGAGACGCTTTAACGCAGCAAAATCGTACGTGACAAATCAATAACTATACTTCAAAGACGAACGCATAAAATTTCTACTTTCCAGTCGGTCGTAAAAAATTATAAATAAGGAGATTCTTTATTCATGCACATAAAAATTGTAACATTCACAGTTTAACAGTGCGTCGAGTTTCCATATTTTACTCTATGCGAGAAACGCGGTCTTACGTTGGCTTCGCGTGCATAAATCTCCATTTTTGCACCTTGTCAAATAAAATTTTGTACAATCCTCGTGCGATAAACATTTTCTTAATTCGCGTCATTGCAGTACTCGACTCGTGCTGCAATTTCACACCCGTCAAAAAAAATGTTTATCGGACTAGTATCGTAAAGTACTATTTCATTATAGTTTACTGTACAGTGTCTTACAAGCTAAGTTCTTATACATATGATATTATCACACGCCTTTCCGTGTAATGCTCAAATGAGATTCGTATCTCAACAATTCGGTACAAAATGACAAACATTAAACAAAAGTCAGTATATTGTCTATTTTACGAGAGTAACATTAATATTTGGTGTTTTTTTCGTTTCTGAGTCGCATCACATCGTCATGGGTTTATACGTGTGACAACAAAGTGACTGTGAAACTCAATGAGCTTGAATAAATATGTAAGTTTGTACTTTGTCTTGACGATATCGACTTATTTTCGTCAACATGTACGATACATGTTAACGGAAAAGAGAGTATTTAGTAGAAGGATTAGTATCGTCGATTATCGTCCGTTGGCAACGACCGCGACTCGGTTCAACATATTTATTTAATTGCTTTTGATCTAAGCCAAATCTTTGGCCGTCTTTTATTTACGCAGAATACTTTTTGTACCATAAGACTTTCATAAACAAAAAAACAATCGCCAGTCCCGCTGACATACCCGTTTTTTATATTTATTTTTTGGTCTCTTTCTTTCATTTTCTATTATCTTATTATTATTCAAAATGTTGTTCCACAGTTATTGTACACCTTGGGACAATACTTGCTCGATACAATGCCATACGGCACTTGACTACCTACTATAATACTTTCCGCACTGCTTAGTTTGTTCCACACGTGAATAGCTAGCGCCTTGTCGAGCAGTTTCATCGTGTCGTTTGATTTGTCAGGCTCAAAATATTGCTTCCATTTTTTGTAGTGAATTGGGTAGAAGGCCGATGGTGGAAAAACGTTGAAACCGTGACAACGTGATTTTGTCATGTCTCTCGCCTGTAGAATAAGCAATGAGTTAAGACAAACAATTCAGGATGCTGTAGTTTGAAGAGAAAAAAAGTTAAGGTTTGACCAACGAATTTCTACAAATGTAACCGAAAATATCGTCATTTTTTTCACAAAGCTGATGAGTTTTTTCATTTTTCTCTTAAATATTCGATCTAATTCATCATTTTTTCGTATTTACAAACAAATTTGAAACATCCGTTTAACAGTTGAATGAAATTTCCCTTATAATTAAACTTCACGACAGACAATGGCTCCAGAATTTTCCTCAAACTTGAAATTTCAATTGAAATTGATCTTAAAGGGCGGAGAAGACGATATATCTGAGCTTCGAAAATTCATAACTAGAAAACTATCGATCTGAACGAAAAATTTGTAAGTACTTTTTCTCTTCCGGATGATCTGAAGATAAAGAAAAAAGATACGCGAACGACAATATATCGTATCTGTAATTTAGGGACATGAAATTATCGAGAGCTGCATTTATGTACGTTCTAATCAAATGGGAAATTTATACATCGTTTAATGTCACCTCTAAAAAATTTTTCATCGCGCTGAAATTTGGAGAAGAGTTGTTTAAAGGTATAAACTATAATTTAAGGCGATGCAAAATGAAAAAAAAAAAATTTCCGACGCACCCTAATATATATCTATATTACGAATCGAGGGATTTGGAAAAATTCATAAAAATCCCTCTCTCTTCCCACTGGGCTCTCACAGAAAACGCAAACGGTTTTCGCTGGCAAATAATATTTGAAGGTGTCTCAATTGCGATCTTTGTGATTCAACAAATTCCAAATGAAAGAAATCATAAAAGAAATTTAGACTTGTATTCTGTATAAAAGGCGGATATTAAGGTCAAAATACATACTTTTGCAGTAAAAAAATAAATAAATAAATAAGATGAATGAATGTTTTTGACATACTCTAATATATATGTCTGTTCTTACGTATTTAGTGGCACAGATATTCTGTAGAGTTCTGGTTATCACTCCAGGACCATTGTTGCCCCACACGTCACCCCTGAAGTTAGTTTTTAGGTCACGGAGGCACGCATCGGCAAGTTGCCGTCCCAGTCCAGAGGCAGAAAAGCCCATTACGCCGGCAGCAACGTCCTCCCAGTCCTCTGCACCCGCAAAGTTCGTTAGGCCATCTAGCGATCTGCAAACGAGTAAACATCAATTATGAATTCATTGAAGCATAGAATAATTTCACCACCGGACGTTGAACAGTAATTTCCGTATTTTTGTCTAATAATTATTCTACCAATAATAGGATGAAATTAAAATCATTATTGCGGAACGTTGTCTCAATTTATGCGAGACATTATTATGGCTAATCTCTCGATCCCAGTTTTATCTTTTTGCAAAGCGACAGCCAGCGAAGCGTTTAAATCATTTCTGGTTACACCCAAAATATTTCTTTTGCGTCGTTAATATAGTCAACTCACGTGGTCACGACAACATCGAGGTCCAAATAAATTCCTCCGAATTTCCAGAGTGTTAAATATCTCAGAATATCAGACATGTGACTTCTGGGCCATCGGCTCGCCCTTAATACGCCGCTCGCGTACCAATCTTCCAATGGTGTGTTTCTAACGTAATCGTCCATGAATACTCTTCGTATTCTGACATTCTTGTAGCTCATCAATTGCTCGACGATCTGTTTCGAAGCGCTCGAGAGCTTGGCGGGACTTAAAATCAACAGATATATTGTCATTCTTGGATTCATCATCGCTGCTGACTCAACGGCGCAAGCCTGACGTGCTGTTATCACGATTCCTTCCTCTCCGAAACAGGACGTCTCATGAAAAAAAATACTTCTTCCGGGTACCGGCATATAGAGCTCTGAAATAATAAATTTATTATTAGGTGAGTATTTCGTGGACTGTTTATTCGCCGTCTGACGCAAATTGCCATTTATCGTGTCTTTACTGACAAAAACTGCATGTTATTCATGGTACTGAAGTTTGCATCGTCATTCATCGAGATAAATTTTGAAAAATCCTGATGACCTCGAATGATAATAAAAGGTACAAATAAAACTATCATCGATTGCACCGGTACGCAAAAAAAATTTGCTTATACATCGAACGCCACCTACCGACCGGCATGTGTTTTGCACCCGCTCAATCCAAATTTCAAGTCAGTTTGCACCGAACAGCCTCAGCTATCGAGTAAATTGTAAAAAATAGCGAATATTGGATAAATGTCAATAGAAAAAATGTCTGAATCCAAATAGAGCATCAATTTCCATGTATTTCGATCCGCTGGAAACAAATCTAAAGTGTATTTAGACTATAGGCCGTTTTAAATCTTAAATAATTGTAAAAAAACCTTGAAAATCACTAAAAATGACAAAAAATTGTCATTACTATATCGATGAAAAAAGTTTTGTAGACCCAGACCGGAGAGGATTTTTGTGTTATTCGATTTGCTTAATCCGAATCTGAAATATATTTGGTTGTGCGTTTGACCTTTGAAGGTATGATCGCTTGTGCCTGCAACCAGGACACATCCACGTGATGACGGTGGGCAACAGATTTTCAAAGTTTTTTACACTTTTTGCTTCCTCATAGAGAAAGCTTTGTTTTCGTAAAAAAAAAATTTTTCCGGGATTTCCATGTTAACATACTCAGAATCACCTAAAACATCGAGAACAGTGGTCTAGAAAATATGTCTGTATGTATGTGCGTGCGTGTGTGTGTGTGCATGTATGTTTCAGACACCGAAAATTCAATTGTCCATAACTCACGAACGGCACAATGGATCGAGCTCAAATTTGGCAGACAACTAGAGTATTGACTCCTCTGTTATTAACGTGATTTTCAAGATTCTTTCAAGAGTCTTTCCAAGATTCTTTCCAAGATTCTTTCAAGATTCTTTCCAAGATTCTTTCAAGATTCTTTCCAAGATTCTTTCAAGATTCTTTCCAAGATTCTTTCAAGATTCTTTCCAAGATTCTTTCCGAGATTCTTTCAAGATTCTTTCCAAGATTCTTTCAAGATTCTTTCCAAGATTCTTTCCAAGATTCTTTCAAGATTCTTTCCAAGATTCTTTCAAGATTCTTTCCAAGATTCTTTCAAGATTCTTTCCAAGATTCTTTCAAGATTCTTTCCAAGATTCTTTCCAAGATTCTTTCCAAGATTCTTTCAAGATTCTTTCCAAGATTCTTTCAAGATTCTTTCCAAGATTCTTTCAAGATTCTTTCCAAGATTCTTTCAAGATTCTTTCCAAGATTCTTTTCAAGATTCTTTCAAGATTCTTTCCAAGATTCTTTCCAAGATTCTTTCCAAGATTCTCGAAAAGATTCTTTCCAAGATTCTCGAAAAGATTCTTTCCAAGATTCTTTCCAAGATTCTCGAAAAGATTCTTTCCAAGATTCTCGAAAAGATTCTTTCCAAGATTCTCGAAAAGATTCTTTCCAAGATTCTCGAAAAGATTCTTTCCAAGATTCTCGAAAAGATTCTTTTTTTTCTACGCGGGTAAGTTAAAAAAAAAAAAGTGGAAGAGTTAGTAGAGAATGCTTTCAATAAAATGGGCGTCTCCAAAGTCAATACCACTCATTACAGTAGCATAGAGCATTACAATCACCGTAAGCACGTTTTTTTCTAAGGTCTGCTCCACACAAACAACATGAACAAAATTGTTTTCATTCAATACCATGAAAACTTCTACGAGGAAGGAATATGCAAATTTAAATGAGCAATATCAACTTAACGACGGTGGTATACGAGGGCATTAGCATATTGCATAAACGAAGGTCACGAAGACCATGTGGAGAACATAGACTGCCATAATATCTACGAACGACTCAAGACTCTAACTCGATTTGTTAGTGTCAGGTTTTATTGAAAAAAGAATCTGCTACGTTTATTGCCTTTTTTAGCTGCAAGCAATTGCGTATTTATGTCACTTTAAGTTTAATCACGTGTTGTACAGCGACAGGTTCGATTCAACGAAGGATCGTTGGCCTTTAAGGATGTATAATACGTACAGTCCCGCCAAAAGTGAGTTTCAGAGACAATTTCGATCACTTCCCGATGGGATAAAAACCGCAATCTTCAAACATTAGACGAAATTCTTGAAAAATTCATAGGTAAGTTGGGCACTTCCCGAAAAATTAGAATTCAGAGAGAAATACGAACACTTCTCGATGGAATAAAAATCTGGAAAAAATCAAGCATACAAAAAGTGCGGAGAAGTTAAATTTTGAATATTAATAATTGCAAAATGTTATTAAGAAGTAGGCGAAAAAAAAAAATTGTTCAAAAAATTATCCGTCAGCCTAACTTTTTTTTCGAATAAAAATGATTCGTTAAATTTTCTGAATACGTATGAATTTTTTCAGAATTTTGTCTAATGTTTGAAAATTGCGGTTTTTTTCTTGTATCAGCTGTATTTGCAAATCCATTTAATTAATCGTTTGGAAATTTCTTGGGTGTAGTGGGTGGTTTCATATGTGAGCAACACATATGAAAAATTCGCGGCTTAACGTGCATTTTTTAAGTAAATGAAATTCCAAAAAACGAAATTTCGATTGTTATTATAAATTCTGAAAATATTCGTACGTATTCAGAAAAATTGATAAATCATTTTCATTCGAAAAAAAAGTTAGGTTGACGGATAATTTGTCGAACTATTTTTTTTTTACCTATTTGTTGATAACATTTTGCAATTATCAATGTGCAAAATTAATCTCTTCCGCAGCTTCTGTATGTTTTATTTTTTAAGATTTTTCTTCCATCGGGAAGTGTTTGAATTCCTTTCTGAATTTTTACTTTTGAGCGCGTTGAGCACCCCATCGCGCTTCTACATCCTCAATGATGTATATATATGTATGTATATAGTCGTTAAAAAAAATAGAGTATATGGGGCAATCCACCCGTTTCGACCAGGTTTTGACCTCCACCCCTCCGATTCAGCTCATAATTTTTTTTAAGCTTAGTTGGACGCTTAACTACACAAGTTTTTATTATTTTTTTTTTAATGCAATTTTTTCTTAAATATATTTTCAAAGTGACACATCGAATGCCATAATTTAAAAATCTGTACTTTGTACAAATACTTTGTTCAATAACAAAATTATCTAGCTTATAGCCAAAGGGGGGAAGATTTTTCTTCTTACAGTTTTTAAGCTTTGTTTATTTGAAAAATGATTGAAGAATATTAAAAATAATTAATATACTACAGAAATTATCCGAATTATGCAAATTAAACAAAAAATGATTCTTTATAGTGAGATATCGAATGCCATAATTCAAAAATCTGCAAAAATTCAGAAAAATACTGTGATCTGTGGTAATACATAATTCTTAGTGAGATCCACAGAATGCGATTTCAAAATTATGGCATTCGACATTTTACTTTGAAAAAATATTTTTGTAAAATTAGCCTAATTCGGATAAATCTGAAAAAAATTCAAATGATCTGAAAATAATCTAAAAAAATTCGGTTTCACATGAATAAACATTATAACAATCGCCTGTAGGAGATTCATTATTTTTTATATTTTGCAATAAGTTTTTAAATAAAAAAAGCTTAGAAACTGTTCGAAGAAAAATCTTCCCCACTTTGGCTATAAGCTAGATAATTTTGTTATTGAACAAAGTATTTTTCAGAATTTTTTCAGATTTCTAAATTATGGCATTTAAGATGTCGCTTTCAAAATATATTTTTTAAAAAATTGCGATAAAATTTTTTTTTTACTTTTTTTTGTTGCGAAGTTGAGGGTTTAACTAAGCCTAGATAAAATTGGGTACCCTATAATATGGCTGTTGACGATTCGAGCGGCCATATTGGTTTTTGAAATGTTTAGAAATATACGATTATTAATATTCTCTGTAGGTTTTTGACTGTAATTCGACCAGACAACAAACCATTTATATTCATATAACGTCTCTGTCAAATTTGGACCACCTACGAATAGTGGATTTACGACGAATAATCTGGTCGCCGTGCACAAATATTCTTTTTTATATTGCATACTGCAGTATAACCAACGATTATTGCGAATAGCATGGGATTGTTAGTCGGAGTAGGTTTGAATAATCTTACAAATACATATTTGGACAAACAATCATATTTTATGTCTATCGGGATTTTAAATGTCGGTATTTCAATCTGTCGGATATATTCATTCGTCGGGGATGTTATTTGACGGTATTTTAATCATTCGGTATTTTGACTGGCGGCATTTTGACCGTGGGAATTATGAATGTCAGTTAAACAACAGGGACCCGAATAACCTATTCTACGGAACAGCCTATTTTTACCGCCTATTCCGGTACTGCTAACGTCGGTAAAAAATCTACTCCAGCAGCCCCTCAAAGCCGCCGCCGCTGCCGTTGTGTTGCTTGCTATAGCGAACGCAACAAGACAGCGCGCGATCATCACATGCGGGCCAATAATGTATGTAACGGACGCTACGCACAGCTACGCAACGCCGACCGCTGTTTCTATAAGTAAGTATTCGATCGGGGAGGGGGGGGGGGGGGTGAACATGATAGAGACAAGTATAGCGAGTAACGGAGGTCAGAATCGTACTACGCGCATGTGTATGTGCGCTGCCCGAAAACAATAGGCACGACGCTGAATCGATAAAACGACTCATTAAATATATCGTAGCAGGCAAGAAGTAAGTACAGCGGCAGTATAGACACTAAACGATAATGATAGTCTCTGCGCGGAGAAACGTTCCTTACTCAGTATTGATTTTCTAACCAAAAGTGCATTCGCCACGACTACGCTACTTTGTTCGGGGCAAGAGAAATTTCTCGGGCAAATGCCGTTTTTTATATTAATTAAAAATGGGAGATGCATTTCTAAGGAAATTCTTTTTGCGATTTTCGCTTCTCAAAGATGGATGATAGGTACAGTCTCGCCAATCGTGAGTTTCAGAGAAAATTTCGATTACTTCCCGGTGGGATAAAAATCAGAAAAAATTAATCCACATTAAACGTGCTGAAAAGATAAATTTTGCATAGTAATAATTGCAAAATGATATTAACAAATTTCTGAAAAAAAAAAATTGTTTAACAAACAATCAGTCAATTTAACTTTCTTTTTAATGAAAATGATATGTCAATGTATTTGGATGCGTATGAATTTTTTCAGTTTTTTTCATTATTTTGATTTTTATTTTTTTATTGTCAAATATGTGCACGAAATAACGAATTTTGGATATGTGTTCGGCATAAATTCATCTACTACACTCAAGATTTCTTTGCAAAACGCATATCCAAAATTTGTTATATTCTGCGCATTTAAAAAAAAAATCAAAATCAAAATAAAGAATAAAATCTGAAAAAATTCATACGCATTCAAAATAATTAATATATCATTTTCATTTAAAAAAAGTTAGGTTGACTGTTTATTTGTTGAACAATGGTTTGTTTCACCAAATTGTTAATAACATTCTTGGATTATTATTATGCGAAATCAATCTTTTCAGCACGTTTTATATGCATTATTTTTTTCCGATTTTTATCCCATCGGGAAGTGATAGAAATTGTCTCTGAAACTCACTTTTGGCGGGACTGTACCTATCATACATCTTTAAAGTAGTCCTTGCGCTTCGACGCTTGTAAACTCTGAGTGTTAACTATTTATTATATTATAGTTAGACAGATCGTCTTGTTGCGATTACTAAATTTGAAGATTAGTTTTCGGGCTGACTGGTCAAGAAAATAAACATAAATACGGCAAATAAAAGTAGGGTTATACATCGGCCCTTATGGTAAAATAATCACATTTGGAATTTAGAACAAAAATTAACCTTCATAATCTGAACTTTTGTGTCATATTACATGTAGAAGAGATTCCTCAAATACTTGCGATCAGATACATTTGACTATGGGTTGTCATTTGACTATGGGTCGAAAGACTTCCTTAGTAGGAAAAACTTTATTTTCATGAAATCTTTTTTTTTTCGAGGTTTTCATATTACAACACTCACAATGGTTCAAAACATAACAGTGTTGAAATAATAGGTTAGCGCAAACGACGTTCGCGATATCTTCACTTTCATCCCTAGAGATAGAAATTTCTAACCTCACTTCTCACTTAAGCACCCCGCAAAACTATCATTTGGAGCATCATTATTTATTGGGGATGGGCGGAGACCAAAAAAATCGATGTTTGGAAAATTTATTTAAAAAAAATCGTTTCTAGAAATTGATTTTTCTCATTTCATATCGAAGAATCGATAAATCGAACGAAACTATATTTGAACATATTCTTTTTTTTAACGTTTTTTAAAATATTATGTACACTGCAATCCAATTGTTTTCGATTGGATGTAGTCCGGTATTTTTGTATCAGGAAAAAGTGTCTGTATATGCGTGAATACAGAAATGATTTAAAGATAAAAGGATTTCAGACAGCAACAACAACAAGGTATAACAAAACAACCAAGTATATCGGTTTGGAGCAGATATATTTTATGATCGATTTGTTTCGACTTTTTATTAATGAAACAACTTCAGTACAAACTGTGAACAGTACTCAAAAAAGTACATAGTAACGAAACAAAATGAAAGTGAGATCTTTGCCACTTAGAATAAAAAAATATGATGCTGGAAACTCCAGCATCATATTTTACGCGCGCGCACACACACACGCGCGCACACACACACACACACACACACACACACACACACACACACACACACACACACACACACACACACACACACACACACACACACACACACACACACACACACACACACACACACACACACACACACGCGCGCGCGCGCGCGCGCGCTAGAGCTGGACAGGATTTAAAATACATCAAGTATTTTAAGTATTTAAAAGGCATATTTTAAATACTAAAATACTTCACAGGTATTTTAAGTACTTTATAAAACACAAAGTACAAAATACTTTTCTATTTTTTGATCCTATATATTCGGAACATTTTTTAAATATTTACCAAATTCACGTGAAATTTAAAATTTAACATGCACTTTTAACAAGCTAGTTACAAACAAAGTGTATTATTCAACGCTTTTAATAATACATCTCACTCTCTCCCTTTGTTCAACAATAAATCACTCCAATTACTAAATTAACGGGGTTGAATTTGAACACCTGAAAAAATTCAACATATTATTTTTTTTAGTGAGATTATTTATCTGAATTCAAACAGCTTTTCACGGTCAGAAACTTCATACACTGGACTACCTCTTTGAATTTTTTCGGAGTGATGTAGGCAATTTAAACATTGGCAACTGAATTAAAAATTTTTTACCTGTAGCTTTCAGATCAGACAACACAATGTACCGTGACTCTCGACGTCTTAACGATTTGCAAATGAACAATATTAACTTCCCTCTACTCAATATAACGTTACCTCCGCTTCCCCATGGTTTTTTTTTAAATTCGCTTCCTCATAAAATTAATTTGGGTGTGTGATAATTTAATTTAGTAATCGAAGTGATTCATGGCTGAAAGCTTATTTTATGAAGAAGAAAGAAAAAACAGTTTGATGTTCTACTAGTACATTACGATATTAGTGCGAAGAAAGTTTTTCGTGACGAGTGTGAGCAGCACGAGCTGAAGCGAGTGTTGTAATCGCACGAGATCAGAAAAAGTTTCTCGCACGACTATCGTATACAATTTTATGCCACTAGTGCGAGAAGGGCCTGTTTCACGCACGCAAGCGAAGCGAAGAAGGCACTTCACGCACATTGTCGTATAAAGTATAAAGTTTATGAACGGTGTGGCACAACTGTGAGGAAGCTCCGTTGAAATCTTGATTATCTAGAGTTATCCGTGCTCAAGAAGCTTCCTATGAATGTTTATTTTGTGATTTTCATGTAAATGTGTTTTGAATGTTCTAAAATATTGAAAAATCACATTTAGAAAAAATGTCTTTATGTACTGAAGTCAATTGCGTAAACGAGAAAATGTCTCGAAAACGATTATTTCCTCAATTTAGTTCAACTAACAAACGAATAAGCATTTATACAGTATAGTTTGCAACATTGAACAATTACTACCACATCCAACATATGCGCTTTGCCTTAAAACTGAATTCCATACGGTTTTTTCAAGAGTATTTTAAAAAGTACTAAGAAATGTATTCCAAGTACCTAAGGATTGAAGTACTATAAGTATTTTGTATTTAAAAATGCCTGAAGTATTTTGTATTTTGAATATATTTTTTTATTGGTTTCTCTCTGTATGCCTTCTTCAAGCGTCCACGTTTTTTTTTGCCCCTCTCCCCTTTTTCCCCATCATTCCATAGATATCCCTTCTTTCCCAGTTCCTTCATTGAGATCCTTCGAGAGTTTATACGCAGCCACTAATCCTAATACACTACTGTATCGCATTTGGACGAGGGCACAGGGAAACTGCGCTTAACCTGGCCGCTACAGACGGCTTTATTTTTACTGAATCTCTACCGTATGAGGATATATTAGAAACTCAGAATAACTGCCTTCCGCTTAGCAGTTGGCGCGCAAACCAGTGCCCGGCTAAGCGGTCACCCATCCAAGTTTTGGCCGCAAATAATGCTGCTTAACTCTGGGGACCGCCGAAGCCACACACCGACCGCGCGTCCACACTGAGAGAAAAGCATATCGTTTATTTAATGATTTCACATGGTAAAACGAATATCGTAAGGCTTGCAATGTTTTATGGTTGAAGCGATGATAATATGGTTCAATAAACGATACTTGTGAGGTTATTGGAAACAAACGTTGAAATCGTATATGCAACAAAACAGCATATTAGAAACTATTAGACTAGTTTTTGAAACTATTATCATTTTGATGATTGCTACTATAATTATATTTGCTATAATCATAAAATATAGACGTGCCTCCTGGGAATTATATTAGTGGTTGATCCAACTATTTTCTTATATTTGCTATAATCATAAAATATAGACATTCCTCCTGGGAATTATATTAGTGGTTGATCCAACTATTTTCTTATATTTGCTATAACCATAAAATATAGACGTTCCTCCTGGGAATTATAGTTTATGGTTAGATTATCGTCAGTCCAACTATATTAGTTTTAAAATTACCAAATTTTTCTCTCAGTGCACTGCTGTCGGTCTTGTAATTTGAATATTTTCATGTATTTTGCCCAGCTCTGACACACACACACACACACACACACACACACACACACACACACACACACACACACACACACACACACACACACACACACACACACACACACACACACACACACACACACACAAAGCAAATTTTCAGGAAAACAAAGCTTCCTTTATCAGAAAGCAAAACTAAAGAAGGCAACGCAGACCGCGGAATCGTGTGACTACAGCCCTCGTTTCGCTCGTGAGGAAGCCTCTCGTTTATCGCAATCGAAACCCCCTTACCCCTTGTTGCTAAATATACTATTAGTTATCGCGATAAAGCCACTTTTCGCTTAGGCTTGCCTCCACATTGCCTCGTGTTCCCGTATATTAATTTTGAAATTAACTTTTTACCGTTTCTAAACATTTAAAACACATGGAAATCAGGAAAAACAATCATGACAATCCTTTCCGATGAAAAAAACATGTAAGACATTCACTCACGTTCTTTCGAATCGCCGGAATAAAAATTCTGGATGCCATGCTTGGTGGAAGGTTCGGTGTAGCAGGATATGTCTTCGGCAAACCCGAGAAAGGGTGCGACCCTCATGAGTATGATCTCATTGTTAGTAACAAAGACAAATATGAATAGAAGGGTCGCACAGACGAATCCGAGTACCAGTCGCTTTCTCATAGTTTTTTACCCCTTTACCTTCTTCACAACACACGAGGTCGCGCACTGCAGTGGCAACTGTTGCCGTCTTTCACATAGTCACGATGTGTGGTCGACGTTTCCCTCATGGATTCTTTAACTATTTAGTAATGACACATTTTCTACGTCTAGCGAACCAGTTATAGAGCATTCGAGTTACACATCCATATATACGGATAATATGCCTATAACCTTTAGTTTCTTATAACCGATCAAACATAATTGATATCCTATTTCAATGACTCCACATTAATTCCAGAATTCACTTTGGTTCGTTAACTGCCCACAGAGGTCGCTTCGTTAATTTCATTAATTCAACATCTATTATTTATTCTCGCTCTCGAGTCGATAGTTACGAATGCCAAGCGTTATTCCGATTCCATGTTACTACTGGACGTTGATATGCTTTCCGCTCATTCAGTGTCAGAACGGCGTATAAGTCGTTACAGAAATACATTCTGGTTCTTGAGGTCGTTGTTGCCATCCGACGGGTAGGAAACGCTGATTACTGCTTCCTCATAGAGAAAGCCTCGTTTTTTGGCCTCTGACACGAGACATTTGAATAACGAATGAAGCGTTTGTGGAACCCTACGGTGTGTCGTCTAATCGTCTTGACCCTCGAACTTTGACGGTCGATAAACGCTCGCTTTGCTTCATGTCAAGGATTCAATTTGCACATTGTACTCGGAAATTATGCCGTGTTATTAAGATACATCGGGACATAAGTAGTTTCATATGAAATAAAAACAAAAAAATGATTTTGCTTTCGCATGAAAATAAAAATAGTTTATTACTGTTTTTTTAATTGTTTCTTTACACTTTTCACTGGCATTACTTTTAACGCGATGCTTTTTCGGGTTTTCATAACTGAAGGATTATTGACGTTTGGGTCGTACAACGGAGGGGTTCAATTATACCGCAGCTTCGATTTTATGACGTTACGAAGCACAAACTAGTCACTATATGCCGCTCTTCTGTCGCTGCTGCTGCGTCTCCGCTGCTGCCCGGCCGCTGAATACTTCGTTTCTCCCAGTTTCCTTTACGATATTCGTCAGTGCACCTTCTCGCTCTCTTACACCGAGCTGCTGTCGCTCTCTCCCTTCTGCTATAAGCGTGCACAGCGGTCGAACACTCGGCTAGCGCATGCGTCGCGATATGCGCGATTTGCCGGAAGCCGGCTACGTTTTTATTATTATTATTATTATAGAACGATTGTTGTTATTGATAAAACGAATGACATCGCATCGCTTAGAGAGCGTGACATGGTAATTATGAAAATAATAGGTGTTTCATGAAATGGCAATGCTGTTAATTGTATGATTAAACGAACTTACCAGTTAGTGAGGTTCTATCATAATTGTATGAAGCGCCTCTTTCAAAGACATTATAAGTGTACCGCCTTCGGTGTACCGATGTCACCACAAATATTAAAAAATCAAACTTTTGTTTCCGGCCTGATCTTCGAGCCGGTTCATCTGTTTTCTCATTCATTTAAAGCATTGTCGTAACACACTGAAGGGGTTCTAAGATAGTTAGAACAGTGGGTAAAATTTGAAGGGCGGGAGAGGGTTAAGGGGTGGAAGAGCCTCTTCGGAAGAGGCGCTTTATACAATTATGATAGAACTTCACTTACAGGTAAGTTCGTTTAATCATACAATTGTATTACGCGCCTCTTCCTCGAGATTATGAGTGTAGCTGTTTAAAGTCAGGTACGGCATTTATTTGTAGAAGCAGAAATGATAAAAAATATGATTGCAGAAATAAATTTCTTTTTTATTGAATATTTCCCAAATAATTGAAACAACATCGTATGTAGATCCATAACTCCTCTCTACATTCTGATTTGGAATCGACAATGCAATCCAATACTACAATACTAAATTTCTATTGTAAAATCTCGCAAATGTCTGAGATTTTTTGTCCACCCAGCCGTCTTAAGAATCGTGTCAATATTTTCGCCATTTCTAACTAAAGGTTTCTGTGTCGATGCCGCAGTCTTTCAAAATCATTTTTATCCAACGGCTGACTGTTTGAGTGCCCACACAATCATGGGGCTTCTTAGATGAAACAAAAAGTTTTTTGCCTGCCACACCTATTTCTTTTGTTCCGTCTAAATATTGTTTCGATGCCGAGGCAGGACATATTAACTTGTCTTCTAAACAGAAGGGAATAGCTAAAGTCGGTTGCAGTTTATTAATACCCGATGTCTTAATCCTTTCAGCCATTTCAATCTCGAAAAAATCATCGCAAAATCGAATATCTCTAATATCTATTAAAGCTAAAGTCTGCATTCGATGACCAGTTGTTAACGCTAGCAATGTAACAAGTTTTAATGACATTTTGTCGAGAGGTAATACCTCATTTGGTCCCCATTTTCTTAACTCATCTAAAACATTCTGTGGGTCCCAAACCGAATCATATTTACGTTTTGGTGGTCTCAATCTCGGAATAACCTTGAAAAACCGTTTAACTTTCGTGTCTTCACCAAGCTCTGGGCCATATACTAAAGCGATTGCGGAATAAATACAATTCAAGAAACCATAGGACGCACCTTTGTGATATTCTTCCGTTAGGAAAGCCAAAACATTCGAAACCGAGAAATTAAAAGAATCAATTTTACTTTCTTCAGAGAACTTCCACCATTTCTCTAGACCGCTGTCGTATTGTCTCTTCGATGAGTCGCTCAAAGAAGTCAGCATTATCTCGACTGCTTTCTGTGGTACTGATTTTCGCTTAAACCCTTCTTTGAGATAGTTCCCGCAAACAGGGTAATCGTTTTCCACATGGGATGAGGTTCCCTATCAAACGATTGTATCAATTTTTTATTAGCCTTGAAGAATATAGGTTCCGATACCAATAGAGATATATACATGGAAAACCAAGGTTGAGCCGGCCAGTGTGGTACGACTAAAATCCCTTTTGAGTTTTCGAATTGTATTTTTTGTAAAATACGAAGTATTAAACAGAAGGGTCGTAACGCGTAGAAAAAATATTCTTTCCATTTAATCGTAAAAGCATCGACGGCAATAGAACCACGGTCCGTTTTCCACGATACATATGAACGGCACTTCATGTTCGACCTTGTTACGAAAAGATCGACGTCTGGTTGACCAAAATTGCATACTATCGTGTCGAATGCCTCGTTTGATAATGCAAATTCGGTTCCTGGTTCAAGCCGTCGCGATTCGAAATCCGCCTCCACATTATCTTTCGAGGTTATGTACGAGGCGAAGATTCCAAGATCTCGTCGTTCGCACCAGTTCCATATATCCTTAGCTACTTGACTCAATTTTTGTATTCGAATTCCACCTTTTTTATTTACAAATGCTATGGTCGTAGTGTTATCAATTCTTAATAAGATATCGCAGCTGCGAAGATCTTTCGCAAAACATTTAAGCCCATTAAATGCTGCTAACAACTCTAACTGATTTATATGGAGATCGCTCTCATATTTTTTCTAACGACCATGAACACGTTTTCCTTTGCAAAAAGCTCTCCAACCTGAGCGTGATGCATCGGTAAATACCTCAAGACGGGGTTGAAAACAAGTTAGAGAGTTAATCGCAGAGTAGATATTAACACTCCACCAGTCAAGATCGGTTTCTGATAAATTGGATAAAGACATACAAGCTTAAAAATTGTCATTATGTCGTCGAAGGGCCAAAAGTAATTCACGCTCAAAACTTTTTATATGTCCTCGACCATATTTAAGTGTTGTACAAGATGAGCCGAAAATTCCTATAAATGTAGCAAATTCTCTTATTGTACACTCCCTTGATTTGCGAATTTTCAATAACTGGTTGATAACTTTATCTCGCTTTTTAGAGGGAAGTTCAACAGTCATTTTTTCATAATTGTATATGAGAACAAGAAATTTACATTGGACTGAGGGTGTTGTACTACTTTTCTTTGAGTTTATGATAAACCCGAGACGTTCTAATAAATTTTGAGTTTCTCGATCATATCTCTGACATGGAATAAAAGAAGTACCAAGAAGCAACCAATCATCTAAGTAAACCACAGATTCAAAGCCTAAGTTTCTTAAGTACGACACAACCGGCTTTAGAAGTTTTGTGAATGCATAGGGCGCCGTGTTTAAACCAAACGGTAGGCAGTAAAACTCGTATAAAAACCCATGAACGCAAATCTCAAAAACTTCCTATCCGATTCGGTTACACTCTCCGAAAACATCGCATTACAGCAAGATCGGATTCATTTTATGGTTAAGCCATTTATCGGAAAATTAATGACCCTTTACTGCAAACTACATAATTTGCCGCTAAGATTCTGCAGCGTTTCCTCCAAGACGAAAAGAACGTTTGTTTAAAATTATATCTATTATAAGTAGTAAAAGGAAATTCTCTATCTCCAAACCGAATTCTCTTCACAGTTACCGCAGGTTGACTGTGTTCTTAAGCCTGAGATACGAAGCATTTCTTCTTATATGAAACGCTTTCTATTCCTTCCAAGAATAATTTTTTCAGTAAGTTCGAAGTAGCTTTCGCGTTTGAGGCAAATAAAATAATCGTTTTGGATCAAGCAGATCTACTTTAAGAGTCTATTATTCTAACGATAAAGGGAATTCTTCTTAGGCTTGAGATAAAAAGTATTTCTTCTTAAGTGAAACGGTTTCTATTTCTTCCAAGAATAATTTTTTCAGAGTGTATAGACACAAGATAATATGCATCTTTCAAATCCAAAGTGACCATGAAACAGTTAGGACTTAACACACGACTGGTTTACTTTCTGGTTTCACTTTTGTAGTACTTTTGCACTTACTTTTCGGGACAAATTTTACGTAGCAAGCTACTCGAGCTGCCCTTATAGCAGGCAGTTGATTCACGGCGTTCACGCATGAGCGGAAGCGCGAAACTATTTAGAAAGTCTTTGGAAGAATGAAAAGTGGAGGGGGCGCCTGACTATGTCTAAAAAAAGGGTCTCAACCGTACAATGCTTGAATGAGATTCTGAGCATACAATACTTGTCATGGGGCAAAAATGGAAGGTCTATTTTAAAGAATAAAAACGAAAAATGAATGACGAGGAATAATTCTGATATCGAAATATTTAAAACGTGATAAACTTGTCTGATTTTTCTAAAATTATTAACACTACGTGTAAATTTTAGTGAATAATTAATAAAATTGTGTGAAAATTTATACAAATTTTCCGTTAATGCAAACCTTGAGCATGGTTTTGTTATTAAATAGTAGTTTAGCAAACGGAAAATTTGAAATATGAATATAAATTTACTACTTAAAATCGTCAGCCCATATCGCGGATCTTTTTCAATTTTGATTGTTCTTTCATATGGCGTCGTTTATGGGCGATCAATATAATAATCATTTCATTTCTGATATAAATAAAGCAAAATTTTTTGTACCAAATAGTAAACATTGAGATCTTATTATCGGGTGATGCTTGAAATTCATATTTTGCATCATATAATCGGTGTGAATGTTTCCAGACTAAATCGATGGCATTTTAGGAATCGGTTTTCCCATTCCCTTCAAATTCCACTGACGATTTAAAAAATCTTTTAAAAAATCGCTTTTTGGTCGGGAACAACATCTTACAAAAAAAATCAAAATTCAAGGGGGGTGAGAATACACTAAAATATTTAGAATAATCTAGTCAATGTAAAGATGATATTTTGTCTTTACAATTAGAAACATTAATTTTACTGCTGTTGGAAATAATAACAGACAGGAATTATTCAATAGTTGCTTACTAAAATACAGCTTCATCGTAAATATTTTTTACAATGTATTAATGGTAGTAGTTATTGTTAATAGAAGATTTATCGGTTCTCACTTAGTATAATAACAAATATTTATTGATATAGATCGGACACGTATCATGATGTGTCAAGACAAGTGAAGAGAGAGAAAAAGGAGAAACGTTCACGGGATAAAAAATATCACTGATTCAATAAAACCTTGGTTTGCGGGCTGCCAAAAACAAGCGTTTTCAATTCAATTTCACTTCCAATTCCCACAATTTCATATGATATTGAAACGATAACTTCAATACAGGCAAAAAAATATTTTATTGTTTCATGTTAAATCGGATTGTGTGAACAACAACTGGAGTTAATTTAAAAACATCATTTTTGGCAGCCCGCAAAACACGTGGCTTTATTGAATCAGTGATATTTTTTTTTCGTGTTGACTTGACAAAAGGACTGAAAAAAATTCTATAAGGTGTTCTTTTCTATATTAAACAAACAATAACATCAACAGGAGTATTACAAGTATTTTATTAAACAATGTATATACATAGTTTTTGTTATTGGCGTACATTAATAATTGAATAGATACATTAATAATCTCTTAGTGGTAAGGACATTGTCTATGAGCCATCGACCCGAGTCCTTCAGCCCATAAATCTCATAAGAAATAGATAAATCTATTAACTTAAGAGGTGGATAAATTTAGTATTAAAAATTAATTTTTAATATTTTGTTTAGTTGTAAGAATCGAAGAGCTACCCTATTCTGGGGTTAAGTTGGTTTCACAGAAAAAAATCGATATACTACGACGCTCTTCAGGGTTCCCTATTCATGCAGCTGGTATATAGTATTTCCGAGTAAACGCCCACCAAATTATGTTTATTTCAATACAAATAAAATTTTATGTAGAACACTACGGAAAATGACGCCGGTCAGAACCGGTTACCTTTTATACCACCATGTAGACCAATTTCATTCCATGTATAGAAAAAAATAGGTCTTCATTGAATTCTCTTTTATGAAAAAGCCTCTGTCTAACTCAGAGTATTTATTTTGTAGCAGGAAAGGCGAAGACTCAAATACAAGCGCGGAGTTTTTTTTCGAAGTTTAATCGCCTGCAAATCCTATTTAAATTATTCAACGCAATAAAAAAATTATTAAGACTGAAAATATCGATTCTTTTCTTTTATTTCTATATTTTCCAATATTTATTATTCAGAAAAGTGCAAAACGGAAGAAAAATTCGAATACAGACGCGCATAGACGCAATTCGAATTCATTGCTATATTCGTGAGTCTATGTGACTCAAGACTTATCAAGAAACTCATTATTTACATAACGTAGGGGATCAAGTGTCCGGCCGAGTGACCCAAAACGACTGGTCGTTAAATGCAAAAAAAAAACATGGAAAAGGGTTAAATAACCAAGAAAACGACTAATCAACAAACCAAAAGTAGTTTGAATGGTCATTTACTTGGTTTTTTTCTGCATTTAACGGCTGGTTTTTTGTTCGGCCATTTTTTGTCGTTTTCGAGGTCGCAGCGTTTGTTCGGGGACGTACGCCGCACGGAAGAGTTAATGCACGTTAAGGAGAGTCGAGCGTAAAAAAGAACGGGCAGAGAAAAAATTCTGTTTTTTTTTAAGTATTGTTTTGACCGCAAAGTTTTAACGAGTTCATGTTCACCGTTTCGGTTATAAATGTTTTTTTTTAGTAGTAGTAGTAATCGTGTTCTATTGACAATATAATACATCTAGTACATACATTGCCAATTGGCCATCGACCGAAGGTCCTTCAGCTTGGATCTTCTATTTTCATATATTATTATGGTATGTTCGTGTTATATAGGTATGGTGGTGTACATGTTTGGATGTGCGTGTGTTGTTTTTCCTTATTGTTATTATTATTGATATACCTTTCTATTTTTTATATAACTCTAATTATCTTATTTATGTGGATGTCATATATTTGATTTTTCAATTTTGCACTACTTACCATTACTTTTTACGGCGGATCCCTAGCAGATCGGACAACCGTGAAAACCCAAAAAAACCGTATTTCATACCCGATCGGAATGAGCCACAAAACCAACTGCACTCTCCGAAAACATCGCATTACAGCAAGATCGGCTTCATTTTATGGTTAAGCCATTTATCGGTAAATTAATGACCCTTTACTGCAAACTACATAATTTACCGCTAAGATTCTGCAGCGTTTCCTCCAAGACGAAAAAAACGTTTGTTTAAAATTATATCTATTATAAGTAGTAAAAGGAAATTCTCTATCTCCAAGCCGAATTCTCTTCACAGTTACCGCAGGTTGACTGTGTTCTTAAGCCTGAGATACGAAGTATTTCTTCTTATGTGAAACGCTTTCTATTCATTCCAAGAATAATTTTTTCAGTAAGTTCGAAGTAGCTTTCGCGTTTGAGGCAAATAAAATAATCGTTTTGGATCAAGCAGATCTACTTCAAGAGTCTATTATTCTAACGATAAAGGGAATTCTTCTTAGGCTTGAGATAAAAAGTATTTCTTCTTAAGTGAAACGGTTTCTATTTCTTCCAAGAATAATTTTTTCAGAGTGTGATAATTCTTGTCAATTCGCCCGCAAGACAAAGCGAGCTTTGAAAAGCTCGGGGCTTTCGAATAGGTTGGTCCGCGGGTTGTTGAGACACCAGTCCAACCGGAATACCAACCGGGCCAAGAAGCAGCGACCGATTGGTTTCTGGGTTGTGCAGAGTTGTGCCAACCGGCGCAAGAGGCAGCGACCGGTTGGTTTCTGGGTTGTGCAGAGTTGGGCCAACCGGAATACCAACCGGCGCAAGAGGCAGCGTCCGGTTGGTTTCTGGGTTGTGCAGAGTTGTGCTAACCACAAACCAACCGGTGCAAGAAGCAGCTTTCGGTTAGTTCCTGGGTTGTGCGAGCCTAGGTCCAACCGGAATTCCAAACATCACAGTCAGCAGTGACCGGTTGGTTTCTGGGTTGTGCAGAGTTGTGCCAACCGGCGCAAGAGGCAGCGACCGGTTGGTTTCTGGGTTGTGCAGAGTTGGGCCAACCGGAATACCAACCGGCGCAAGAAGCAGCGTCCGGTTCGTTTCTGGGTTGTGCAGAGTTGTGCTAACCACAAACCAACCGGTGCAAGAAGCAGCTTTCGGTTAGTTCCTGGGTTGTGCGAGCCTAGGTCCAACCGGAATTCCAAACATCACAGTCAGCAGTG
This sequence comes from Tromatobia lineatoria, assembly GCA_949699805.1. Taxonomy (NCBI): domain Eukaryota; kingdom Metazoa; phylum Arthropoda; class Insecta; order Hymenoptera; family Ichneumonidae; genus Tromatobia; species Tromatobia lineatoria. Next base: position 3,697,575 of record OX453035.1, on the reverse strand, counting down.
ACCGGTTGGTTTCTGGGTTGCACAATCCAGGAACCAACCGGTCGCTACTTTTTGTGCCGGTTGTTATTCCGGTTGGCACAACTCTGCACAACCCAGAAACCAACCGGTCATTGCTTCTTTTGCGCCGGTTGGTATTCTGGTTGGACCTGTGTCTCAACAACTCGCGGACCGACCTATGGGCAAGCCACAAGCTTTTCAAAGCTCGGTCGGTTTTTCGGGTGCATTGATAAGAATTATCGGTTGGTTTTCTGGCTCATTCCGACTGGATTGGAAATACGGTTTTTTCGGGTTGACCGATCTGCTAGGGATCGTAAATTAATTATTCACTCGAACGTTTTTCGGCATAGTCCATGAGGACACGTTACAAACAAATGATTGAAAACTGTAATGAATATTTAAAGGATGCTTTCAGCGATGGTTTGAGAGATTTCGTGTTCACCGTTATTTCGCAATTAACAAATATGTAAACGAAAGAGACGATTTTTCGTTTCGAACAGCGGCCATGATGGATGGCAGCGACAACATTGTACGCATTGTACAAGCCAGTTTTGGCGCGCGATTCAAATATCTCCGCGTTCATTCAGAAGATGCGATTGTTGTTCGCCAAGTATTAAAAAAATATTGACTTGACACTGTAAAACATTTTTGATTGAAAATTAATATACCGGTATATAAAGCTTCGATGCATATACCTTAATATATAAAAATTTTCCGCATTTTTTTTTTGTAAAAATAAGGGTTTTTGAAAATGTTTGAAAAATTATATCTCAGGTAACAGTGTCCAAAATATCTAAAAAAAAAATTGGTACGTATTTTCGAGAAGTACTTTTGTATAACGAATCACGGAGCCGATCTGAGATGTGATCGCCAGATCTTGATCGAGATATCATGGAATGCCCCCCCCCCCCCCCCCCCCCCCCATATAGTGATTGTAATAGTTTGAATAATTATAAAGTATTTGCCAACCAAACGTTGTCCGCTACTGCAACGTACAATGTCAAATCGGTTACAGTCTTCAGTGAGTCGAGCACGGGATAAATTTACGTCTACTATCGTCATTGAAAGGATGTTCAAGAAGCATTGCATGCGCTTAGCGTGTTTCTTGCTGCCTTATTCGACACGCGAGAGATAAGGACATACGTAGAATACAAAAGACGCTTTGTAAGGAAGCACGTACCTCGTCGTGCAACGTTTATAAGAAAATTAAATTATTGCAGATGAAACTATAAAAACGAAGGTCTCACAGGCATTTCATTAATATATGAGAGAAAAGTGGAACGCTGAAATGTACATATTGTGGTTAAACGTACACTATGTGCAATATAGATCATTCGATTTTGCACTCTTATGTTAAATAATTAATTTTATAACGTAGAAAGGAGTGTAGAATAATTCACTTTAAGAACGCGAATTGTTCTGTTATGTAAATGATAATATTATGCAGCATTATTACACTGAGAGAAAAATACAGTAGAATAGTAGGCGAACTATACCGATATAATTCCCAGGAGCGACGATCATATCGATTGGTACTGGAAACTATGTATTTTATTAGTTCAGCTATTATTATATTTGCAGCCATTATTTTTTATCATTGTCGTTACTATAAAGTATAATCGTCTCCCCTGGGAACTATATGGTATAGTAAAAGTATAGTATAGTTGTGTCAACCATGTATTTTTCTCTCAGTGTATCGTAGGGTAAATCAACCAGTGAATAGACAGTTAAAAGGCAGTGATACACCCCCCCCCCCCCCCCCAGAAATTTCGAAAGCTGTTTTTTCCCAAACGATACGACAGATAGGGTCCGGATTTTTAGAGGATACGTAGATGTATCGTAGAATTGGGCTAAGCTTCTGGCTCCTCATTCGACATAGCCGTTTATTTTTGCAAAATTAAAAGAAAAATAGTGCGAGAGAGACAGATCTATGTTAGAGAGAGACAGACCTATGGCGTTTAGCATTGCGCGTCGAAATTTCTGGCGGTGCACCACTGCCTCTTAATTCGGTTGTCTGATTCCTTATAATTCGCTCCTTAGATTCCCTAAAACTCGATTTATCGATTACTTAAAAATCAGTTTTTTCGATTTTTCGATATCTTAAAATTCGATATTTCGATTTCCTTCCATTCGATTCTTTTTTATTGCTGGAACTTGATTTTCCAATTTATCGAAAATTGATTCATGAATTCATTAAAATTTTATTTATTGGTGTATTGAGATTCGATTATTCGATTTCTCAAAGTTCGATTATTCAATATCTGAAAAAACGCGTTTTACAAAGTTTTTGCTTTGGCGTAGACAGCAAAAGAATTGTAGCGGGTCTATATCATTCAGCGAGGTAAACCCAACCATTGTATTGTCATGCGTAGTCACGATTACAGGGAGCCATTAATCGTGACACGGCGTCAGATCGCCCGTCGCCGCCTCATGTTGAACTGATGAAGAGCGTAATTACCAGGTAGTCCAAGCAAGAAAAATTGCAACCTATGTTGATATACCAAGTTGTACCCGATAAAGTCATTATATATGATCACATACAGCCATATATAATTTATTTTCCGCGGACATCCTCTCTTCAACTAGTGACATAACATAATGGAAGGTGAAATCCGAAACGATGTAAAAAGTATTGTCAGTGTTTTTCTCTCGTTCCCATCGTAAGTGTTATTTATTTGATCTCTCGCACACTTTCGTATATTTGATATAGCCTAAAATCGGAGTAGATTTTTTACCGACCTTGGTCGGTAAAAATAGGCGATTTCGTAATGTACAGTATTCACCGAAAATATGCTACAAATATACGTCAGATTTTGCAGGGATGTAATAAAAACATTCATGCTTCGGTGTCCGGTCGAATTATTCTTCAAAACATACAGAAAATGTTAAAAATGGGATATTACTGAACCTTTCAAAAACCAATATGGCCGCTCGAAATGTCAACAGGTCCTTTGGCGTAAGATATAAACGTTTCTGAAACTCAGATGTGTCAAATCAGACCGGACACCCATTCTTTGATTATTCCTGAACCTTTTAAAATCGTCGGCATGTCGATTACACAAACCAAATTCACGAATAGTGTTTACTACGTTCGCGTAGAAAATGCCCTGAACCTTGGCCGAAAGCACACAAAACTACGCGAACGTAGCTTACACTATTCGTGAATTTAATTCGTGTAATCGACATTCCGATGGTTTGTAAGGTTCAGGAATAATCATAGAATGGGTGTCCGGTTTGATTTAACACATCTGAGTTCGACGTAATTCGACGGGACCCCCAAGCATAAATGTTCTTATTACAACGCTGTAAAATTTGACGTATATTTGTAGCATATTTTCGGTGAATAGTGTATACTACGAAATCGCATATTTTTACCGACCAAAGTCTGTAAAAAAAAACTACTCCAGCATCCCCTTAAACACTCAGAGAAAAAAAATCTGGTAAAAAACTATAGTTTGACCGACGATAATCTAACTGTAAACTATAGTTCCCAGGAGGAACGTCTATTTTTTATGGTTATACCAAATATAAGAGAATAGTTGGATGAACCATTAATATAATTCCCAGGAGGAACGTTTATATTCCGTGGCTATAGAAAATATAATTATAGTAGCAATCATCGAAATGATAATAGATTCAGAAGCTATTTAAATAGTTTAAAAATGCCGTTTCGTTGCATATACGATTGCAAGTATCGTGCATTGAACCATATTATCTTCAACCATGAAACATTGCAAGCCTTCCTATATTCGTTTCATCGGCGCGCTGTCATAAGCCCGCCCGGTCATAAGCTCGAACGGCATAATCTCGAAATTTCACAAGCTCGAACGGTGATAACCTCGAATTGTCGAAAGCTCGACCGGTAATATTCTCGAATGGTCATAAGCTCGAATGGCCAAATTCTCGAATCGTCATAAACTCGAACGGTCAAATTCTCGAATCGTCATAAACTCGAATAGCCGAATTCTCGAATCGTCATAAACTCGAACAGTCAAATTCCCGAGTCGTCAAAAGCTCGAACGGTCAAATTCTCGAATCGTCACAAGCTCTTCTGAGAATTCGAAAATTTGACCGTTCGAGTTTGTGACCATTCGAGAATTTGACCGTTCGAGTTTATGACGATTCGAGAATTTGGCCATTCGAGCTTATGACCATTCGAGGATTTGACCATTCGGCTCTTGGCAATTCGAGATTATTATCGGTCGAGCTTTTGACAATTCGAGGTTATCACCGTTCGAGCTTGTGACAATTCGAGATTATGCCGTTCGAGCTTGTGGCCGGGTGGGCTTATGACAGCGCCCCGTTTCATCACGTCACTTTGTTGAATCAACGAGATGCTTTTCTCTCAGTGTACCTGCCGTCGGTAAATCAAAATCCTTCGTTGTAGGCTCGAAATAATTTATTCATATTCCTTATACCTGCCATCGGTGAATCGAAATTCGTCGTTGCCGGCTTAGCGCCGGCTCGAAAATCTTCTGTTCGTCACGCTCCGCTCCGTGTCTCTGTTTTACCGACTGGTCCCAAAATATTATCAACGTGGTTGCCATGGGTAACGGTGCTTGTGCGATGAATGGCGCTTGCTCCGTCGAATTCCGAGCGGTCATCAGGTACACAGAGTGAAAATGGCGCCGCTCGAGTGAGGTGTCGTTCGGTGAGCGTGCGAGGTCCCCGGAAAAGCGTGATTTCTCGGATATGTGGCAGGACCTGGACGGCCTTGGCGGTTCGGCGGTGAACTCCGGGGCACAACAGGTCGATCAGTTTGGCACAACGGGTAAGCCTATCCACAAATTCGATTACATCATTATAATAGTACTGTTAATATCAGTGGAGAGAAAAGGGATTTTTATATCGAGAAGAGAGAGTCTGTGTGTACGAGAATAGAGAGACAGCTTGGCAAGGGCTTTTCCCTCTGTTTGGCGCGTGCGCCCAACGGCTCAACAGTTCTACAACAAAATATACATAATCATACATCACAACGTAACTGTCTACTCCCATCCTCATAATTATCGCAGCTTGTAAACATAACACACGTTTATCCTTCTTTCGCTTAAAAACAAACAAAAAACTCAACCCGATGTTTCCCTGTGACGTTATTAAAAATGTTGAAAAAATCACGCAATGCGACGTATTTTTTAAGGATACGTCACGGTCCAGCAATAATGTATACACAACAATGACGCGCACACACACAGTCACACGAAAATGCAATCTTAATGGAATGATTTCTTTATTTTCTACTTTTCTCAGAGCTATTCTTGCGAGGAAATATATTGGGTTTCCTTTTACGGTGATACTTCCTTCGCTTGAAAACAAAAAAGACGTAACCCGATGTTTCTCTGTGACGTTATTGAAATGTTAAAAAAATCACGCGATGCAACGTATTTTTTAAGGATACGTCACGGTTCTGCAACAATGTATACACAATCACACGCACACACACACACAAATACAAAAATCCAACGGCCGGCTGGCATCCTTGTTTTTTTACTTTTTTCAGAGCTATTCCTACGAGTAAATATACAGAACACACTCGGTTTCCCTATAAGACGGTTAGATTTTTTTTAAGCCGTTACTCGACGTTTTTCTGTGACATTATTGGGAATGTAAAAAAAAATCAACCGATGCAACGTATTTTCGATGATACGTCACAGTCCTGCAACAATGTATACGCAATAGCGCGCACACACCAAAAATCCTACTAAAAAAAACATTTTATAGAACTATTTCTATGAGGAAAAACGCAGAACATAATCGATCTCCTTATAGGAGAGTTTGACAGAGTTGCATAATGAGGAAGCAATATAGAAGGTTCTACTATGCAAGCTTTTCATTTTTCAAGTTTTAATTGATTCAATGTTTAATAAAATCCTAACGCTCCAGTTGTTTTTTCCCAAATTGGGGAATAAACATCATTGCCAGTTATTACCTACATATTACTTTTGCTTTCTTCACGTGTTCCAAAAGCAAAAGTATTTTAAAGTCGTGAACCTGAAATTGGTTCAAGATTTAAAGTCCTTTATCGATTTTCACCAAATTTCATACCAGGCATCGCTTAATACAAGCTAATCGCAGTTAAGACTTTAAATATTTGCCGAACTTTATTTGGTTTACAATGCCAACGACGAATTTCGAAAATCTGAGATTAAATTTCAACGTTACTTTTTCAATACTTTTAAAAACATTGTTTTCTTTCAATGCGAAACATTGAAAATGGTAAAATTTAATACCTCGAGTTTTGCGCTGATTGCGAGAGAGAAAGAGAGCGTAATTAAGGTCGTCAATAGGTAAAACACATTTGACACAGTGGCTCTCGATTTAAATTGCGGGACGTTTATGTATCGCGAAAAATCGGTATTGGGGAAAATTCGGAAAAAGGAGGCCTCGAGAAGGTTTTCACTGTGAGCATCGAACCGGAGGTCGAGGTTTAAGTTCATATAGCGAAGATAAATATTTTCCTTGAACGAGAGTTTTATCTCCAGTAATCTTCGGTTTCCGAAAGGAACTTAACTGTGGTAATCGACTTATGATGCGGTAATCGTTAGTGAAGAAGTTTTGCTGAAGTTTCGATACAGAAACTTCAATATTTTAGGGCTTAACATAAAGGTAAAGATTATCGGATTTTTGTACACATAAACTGGTGAATTTAATGTCGCGTTAAATTTTCATGGAGAATTCACCGTCAAGTATAATAAGAGAAATATTATGAAAAATGGAGTACTTTTACCGTGAAATGTCGTGAATGTGCAGAACAAAAAAGAACTTTCAGCTTTGCTATTTAACTGTAAATAAATTTTCCACTGCACTTGTATGCAATTTTCAATATCCGTTGATTCGTTGAAAAATTCAGTACTGATGATATCTAAATTTCTAGTATATTTCTTTACAGTACAAATTTTATGCCTGTTAATTGAGTTAAATTCTTGATTCAAAATACACATACACATTTAAAAATACGATGTTTTATTTATTTTTTTATAATAGGTTTTCTTTGTCGTTCTAGAGTTCTTATATCGGAGTTTTTCAGCAGGGTTGGCATAAATGGCGATAAAGCTTGAATGCAAACGTTTGAAGAGAGAATCGACCTCTCACAGATGTTATATTTATTTTTTTACAGTGAACGAGACAAGCACTTGAAACCAATGATTTATAGAGGCTTAAGAGTTGGATCAAAGAAACAAAGAAAGCAAATAAGGACCAATCACTTCAAATCAATTAATTAAATCAAACAAGTAATAAAATTAATTACACATTGATCATTACAATTATATATAACGATAGAATGTAAGCATGATAATAATATTCTTATAGCTCGTAAAAAACTATACGTCGAAAATTAATGTATCTATATGTAATAATTGAGTGACAACTATTGATTGGTTGTCCATGCGATTATTTTCATGCTTTCGATAATTGATGAATAGTTTCATGTACTCGCAGTTAGTTATGGTAACAATGGAATAGTAAAGTATTAAAAATCGTCTCACAGTCTAAAAATTACCGTTACTTCAAGCATTCAAGGTCGCCGTGATTATTTCGTAATCTGCCTTTGAACAAAAACGAATTAACAACTCTTCCTGTGAAATCTTTTAAGTTTGCTGGATCGAAATATTAAACCCCAATGAATTTTTGAAATAGCAACTTATGGTGTTCATTATTATTGTTATTTATGCTTAATAATTACCTGTGAGACTTTTGAATGGTCAAACTATGGACAAGATTTATTCAATATGAAGTCAATGACAAATCGATATCACATAGAGGCTTAAAAGTCTACTAATATTTGTTTTTGAACTCTTAATAAAGGAACACATTACACATTATAAATCTGCTTTAATTCCTGCGGGAACGGAAACAGTTATGATTTATAAAAATATGATAAACGTAATCGCAAAACGGCGCTTAATAAACGTCCATACAAAACCTTAAGGTATTCGTGACATTATGCAAACGCACAAAGCGTTTATGGCTGTATTTCAGTAGTTTACTGTCAGAAACTAGGACACACATAATACCCGAAATATCCAGTGGAATTCAGAGCTCGATGCGAGCCCGGGAGTCGTTGTATTCTGATATCGTGCTGCGGTTTCTCACTGCTATTAATCGGGCACGTCTCGTCGACCCCGTTAGTGTGCTTTTGCGCTCTGTGAACTCTATACGGCTTTACGTCCGTGGTATAGCCGCAATATACACAGTCGAGAGCTCCTTACACGTCGAGAAACAGTTTCTAATTGTTCGGCTTCCCAGCCGCGCGTAGTTCACTCAGTGAAACCTGCCATTGGTCGACATTGGCCAACATATAAGGCGTTTCGTCGATTTTTCCCACTATGACGTTTGAAAAACTTTTTCTACTCCCCGAATTATTAATCTCTGACCCCTTGAATTTCTTTATAGGTTCTGTAGGTATCACATCAGGAAATATAAAAATTAAGAAATTCGAATATTCCGAATGGCCGAGTAAAATAATTGAAAAGAACGTGACTAAAAATCTGTTTAGCCTTGTCAACTTTTGAAAAACTTTTTTTACTTCTACAATTACTTTTCGCCGACTCTGTAAATTTTTCTATAGGTTCGAAAGGTATCACTTCAGATATTATAAAATCAAGAGCAAAATTTGATTTATCCGAATGAAAAGTATGTGACTGATAATCTGTTTAGCCTCGCAAACTTTCGTAAAACTTTTTCCACCTTCCTGAACATTTCCACTGCACCTCGAAATTTGTTCTATATGCCCTGGACATACCACTTTGGTTTTATAAATTAAGTGTAAAATAAAAACCCTCCGAATGCGTGAAACGAAAATTAAACATAAGAGCGACCGATGACATGAGTCCAGTCGCTATAACTTTTGCAAATTTTTTTTTTTCTCCTCTTAATATTTGTAGCCCACCTTGAATGTTTTTCTATTGTATCTGCACTTACTACTTAAGGTTATATTAAATTACGAGAATGATAGAAAGTGTTCAAATGTGTGAAAAAAAATCTGATTGAAAAAGTAGATAAGCTAACGGAAAATGATTCATATAAGGCGCTGCTTATACACAACTGCAGTCGGACTGCGTACTGATGAAGGAAGCGCTGTTTACACGTTGGGGTTAGCGTACTCACTCTACACACCGTTCTCAAAGTATCATTGCGTAACTTCCGCGCGCACAGGTGCCGCTGTATAGGGTGCGAAGCTGAGGAAGTGTGTAAAAGAGAGAGAGATAGATACGAAGAGGAAAAAAATATTACGGTACAGGCTGTGGTACGTAATAATGCGGGCTCTCTACGGTATATCTACGGGGGATCGGTCGCTCGCACTTGCATTGCTGCCTGAAGCGTGTATACAGTCCATTCATACATTGCCTCAAATAACGTAGTACGTAGCCGGTGCATGCACATTGCGTGTAAACACTGGTGGCTTTAATATATTATGTGGCTACACAATATCGTGATTAATACTGATTTCATTCGATAATTGTCGAATTAATCATGTTGGAATAAATAATTCATTAAGTGGAGTCTGGAGTAGATTTTTTTACTGACTTAGGTCGGTAAAAACAGGTGATTTCGTAATATCCACTATTCATCGAAAACATGCTACAAATATACGTTAAATTTTGCAGGGATGTAAATATCAACAGGTCCTTTGAGGTCAGATATAAACGTTTCTGGAATTCAGATGTGTTAAATTAGACCGGACACCCATTCTTTGATTATTCCTGAACTTTTCAAAACCGTCGGAATGTCGACTACACAAACCAAATTCACGAATAGTGTAAACTACGTTCGCGTAGTTTTGTGTGCTTTCGGCCAAGGTTCAAAGCATTTTCTACGCGAACCTAGTATACACTATTGCCTGCAATTAATTGTACGTCGTGTATTGCGCTAAATATTATTACGCAATATAAACATCACACTGTTTCTTCGACTAGCAACAACTAGGCTTAGGCGCAATTAATAGATGCGATGCAGTCTCAGTACAAACTACCGATAGTTGAGAAAACATTGGGGAAAAAAATGTATTTTCCTTCGTTCATAAAAGTACGAAGAGTAACAAACAAATAAACGATCGATAAAACGAGTGCGGTTGACAAAAATAAATCTCGATAGATTCAACTCCAGCGCGCGCATCGCAGGTGCAGTTTGATTGTACATGAAGCTGCGCAGTAAACGCAACGAAGGTTATTGTTATTCAAAATCTCCAATTTGGAAGAATGATAAAATGCTCGTGTTACAGAGAATAGCGGTGCACAATCGTTTCGAGGAAAATAAATCTGTGCCGCGGAGTTCCGGAAGCCGCAAGGGGACACGTTGGTTCGACCAGCCGAGTAATATTTACTAAATTTGACTTTCGAGATGAGAGAAAAATCTTTTCTGGAGATTCGAGAATATTTCCAGACGAAAGAAAAAACTTTTCTCGAGATTCGAGAATATTTCGAGACGAGAGAAAAAACCTTTCTCGAGATTCGAGAATATTTCGAGACGAGAGAAAAAACCTTTCTCGAGATTCGAGAATATTTTGAGACGAGAGAAAAATTCTCTCTTGACTTTGAAGTCGAGACGATACATACATTTGTTTCATATTTGTCGAGACAAGACGGGAGAAAAGCCAATTCTCGTCTCGTCTCGTCTCGCGGCATAAGTATCCGAAATATCCGGATAGTCCGAATAATTGGGGATAATAGTCTGCTATTCGGATATGAAATTTCGGATCTGTCAAGTCCGGATAGTTCGAGTTATCTGATCGTTCGATAAAATTCAAGCACTAGTCTACAATATAGTAGCTAGGCATACTGCGTAGACTGCGCAGTACGTCGAGCGTCAATGCTGCCTTAATTTCAAAGGGCTATTTTTAGAAGTTTCGCTAAATTGACTCTAATGAGCGGTGACCGTCATCGTAGCCACGAGAGTCGAAGATTCCTCTTGTTCCATTACCTTTAGGTATACACATATTGTATATACGTATATATATGTATCCCATATCCCCGGTGTCTCTTGTCTTCATTTCCGCGGCCTACCCTTCGTCACTTCCGAACGCCGAGGATGCCCGCCATTGTTTCTGAATGCCTTTTCAACTGCTCCCCACTTGCGTCTTAATTACTGAGACTGATTGGCCTCAACGTGCTTCAAGGAGAGCGACTGGTTCACTTATCAATATACCGTTTTTTAGTCACTTTCTGTTTATCTTTTTATCTTAGACTTTGGTAATTAACGGATTTATCACAAATGAGAATTGTGAGCACTTATTATTTTATCAAGGATGTAGGAGCGCGATGGGGTGCTCAACGCGCTCAAGAGTGGGAATTCAGAGAGAAAATTCAAACACTTCCCGATGGAAGAAAAAAAAATAATAATAAAAGATACAAAAGGTGCGGCAGAAATTAATTTTGCATATTAATAATTGCAAAATGTTATTAACAAATAGGTAAAAATAAAAAATTGTTCAGCAAATTATCCGTCAACCTAACTTTTTTTTCGAATGAAAATGATTCATTAATTTTTCTGAATACGTGAGATTTTTCTCAGAATTTATTCTAATCATCGAAATTCCGTTTTTTTGGAATTTCTTTTTCTTGAAAAATGCATGTTAAGTCGCGAATTTTTCATATGCGTTTCTCACAAAACCACCCATGACACCCAAGAAGTTTCTAAACGATTGATCAAAAAGATTCGCGAATACAGTTCATACAAGAAAAACAAATCGCAATTTTCGAACATAAGACAAAATTCTGAAAAAATTCATACGTATTTAAAAAATTCAACTAATCATTTTCATTCGAAAAAAAAAGTTAGTTTGACGGATAATTTGATGAAGAATTTTTTTTTCATCGATTTGTTAATAACATTTTGCAATTATTAATATTGAAAATTCATCTTTTCCGCACCCTTTGTATGCTTGATTTTTTTCAGATCTTTATTCCGTGGGGAAGTGTTCGAATTTCTCTCTGAATCCTCACTTTTCAGGAAGTTGAGCACCCCATCGCGCTTCTACATCCTTAAATGAAAAGGACGGAAAGTAAAATCTTGGATATCGTTTTCTCATTATTGTTGAATTTTTTAAAATCTATCTCTGTGAATAAATAAGTGTGTTAATCGATTTTTTTCCTTAAATAGAAAGCTTTGTAAATAGTGGAAAATAATAAGGAATTAATATGCAAGATTCAACGTTGCATTCTTGTTTTGAGTACATTTGGAAAAATGTTCATTCGCGAAATTTTTATTGTCAGATGAATATTGATCAAATTGAATAATCGAGATTAACAAAAGTACGAGTAATATAATTTAGCGAAGCTGAAGGACTCCGGTCAATGGTCAATTGGCATTGCGTAAAAAATTGTACGCATTGTCAATAAACAAACATTTTACTACTATAATTGAGCAGTCTTGTTCTATTTTGTAGCTTTGTTTTGAGTTAATTTAGAACACTCCAGCTTGGCATGCTTTTAATCGTCAGCTAGATATTCATTACATTAAGTGATGGAGATTTACAAACGTGCAAGAAATATCACTGAGAAATTTTGATTAACTTTTGTCTTTTTAATTACAGAATTGACGCCCGAGCAGCAGAAAATCCTTATTGACATACGTCGGCAGAAGACTGAATTGCTCCTGGAAATCCAGGTTGGTGTTATAATTTGAAGAAACTTTATTAAGACGAAATTATACATAAAGAGAGTGTCACGATCGCTTCTCGTGAAGCGACGGTGATGCAGTGCAATTTATTAAATTGTAACGTGAAGCTCGAATGCTTGTAGTGATTTATACGAGTTAAAACGGTGCGAAATTTTTCTATTTGCTTCTGTAGAATTTTGTGCATTCAGTAACGAGTAAAGAATAAATAATTTTACAGTTTTTCCCATTAATTGAGAAAAACTCTTAGCGTGACGGATTTGCAATGCAATTAAATAATTACCCTTAATTTCGAAGAACAACCCAATTTATTATCGATAATTTTCACCCGACTTTCATGACAAAATTGTAATTTTAAAATAAAACGCAATATATTCTTGAACATTTTTACACATTTAACAAATATGAGGCATAGAAAAAAATGTTTGAATGACTGCGGCTATGAGCTTCCCAAAAAAATGATGATGCATATTAAATATTTCGATATTGAGGAATGGCTCGAAAGAATGCAATGCTGAATAATCTTAGCGCGACTTGGTATCGTTATCGCGCTGCAATGAGTGATCTCACCAGTCGTAGATTCTCCGTGAGTCACTCACTCGCGTACGCAGCGATATGAAGCGAGATAAATAATTGAGGCACTTCAGGCCGTCGCAGGCACTCAGTGAAATTCATCGTAAATTTATAGCCATCGAGCGGAAGGCGAATGAACGATCGCTTGGCGTTCGGTGTTTCTGCATTATTAACGAGACCATATTGAACGAGGGTGAAAAATGCAGCGTCGATGCACTGCCTGAGTCGACGAGAAGCGCCTTCAGCGCCTTGACTTCCTGCTACGATGGCCGCTTTTAATTCTTACTTGGGCAGGTGCTCAGAAAAGGGTCCTCGAGACCTGACTCGAAACTCACAGACCTTTTGGCCCTTTTATACCAGGGAACTGCGGACAGCTGGCCAAGAGCCCTGGGAAATTTTCAGGTAGTTTAACTCCACGTGCTGTGGTAACCTACAGCGGTTAAGAACGTGTGACTTTGAGAAAAAAATATAAGCTCTGATTCTCCAATCTTTGACTTTGGATACACTACTAAAATCGATTGGCTATTTTTACATTCGTAAAGTGAAATGCAAACATACAAAGCTACCTCTATGAGGAAGTATGCTGATCAATTTTGGCTTCCTCATGGAGGAAGCTTTGTAGAAAGCACAAATCAATGAGAAAGCAATTTGCAAGATTCTACTTTGCAGGCTTGTTTATACTCGGAAGACATTTTTATAAAAATTCAACCTGACGTAAAATTTTTACCGCTCGACCGATTTGTGCAAAATTGTTACTCAAAAATTGTGTAATGATAGTCCATATGTAAACTAAATTTAAACCTGATATCTAGTTATTTGCATGAGCAAGCGCTCGAACGAGAATTTTCAAATAATTCAAAATGCCATAAAATTGAAACCACTCGACCGATTGGTGTCAAATTTGTACCAAACATCTTTTTAAATGGTGGATTAAATGTGAAGAAAATTTAAGATAAATCTGTGAAAAATTTCGAATTTTTTTTTCGTAAAAGGTTTTTTTTCTTTTCGTTCACCAGAATCGAAATTTTCTGACACGTCAACAGTTAATTAAACCAAAATCTTAATTGGAAATCAATAATCGTGAAATCATATAGGTAATTGCAGTCGGATATCTCAGAATTTGCATGAGTTATAGTATTTGCAGACATTTTTGAAAAAATTAAAATTGTAATAAAATCAGAACGGCTCGACAGATTCTCGCAATATTTCATACTCATAATGTTTCACGGGTAGTCCATTCATGTACAAAATTTCAGTGTGGTGCCTCTTTAATTACGAAAGTTATAGCGTGAGAACGACTTTTTCAAAATTTTAAAAGTGGTGTGGAAAAATAAATTTTCAACCGATTCGTGTCAAGTACAATACCAAACGTTGTTTCATGATAACCTACTTGCGTGCCAAATTAGAAGAAAATCCGTATTTTAAATAAATAATAAAATTACGACAGTAGTCGTATAAGCAACAAAATGGGCACGCACACACACATGCAGACATTTCGCACAAACCACTTTTCTCGACGTTTTGGACCATTTAGATTTAGATTTAGATTTATTTATTTAAAGACCCTGGGATATTGAATCCCCTAAGGACCTGAGCAATACAGAAAAAACTTAGCAATACATAACAATAAGGCGACAGTTCAGTCAGAGAAAAAGAGTTGTACAAAAAACAGTCTTAAGCTAAATGGGGCGATACAGACAAGAAGAAAAGATGAGAGGTGACCAATATATACACTAGGCAGGCTCGACAGCTCTCCGCTCGAGCAGCAATAAGTGGCGCAACAATCTTTTTTTTGAGACCATTGAGAGTGTACTGACATGAAAATCTTGAAGAAAAAAATTTTACGGAAACAAAGCTTCCTCTATGAGGATGCAAAAAAGTGTCTTGGAATTACAGTGTTTTTTAAAATGAAATTAGCAATTTATTTAAATTTTTTAAATTGATACTTTAGTTTTACATCAGTCTGACATTTTTATTAATACGTATATACATCAGTTTATAAACGGAAAATGTCAAAATAATTTGTTACATTAAAATAATATGTAGTTCTATGTATTTATTGACCAGGTGCAAAGTAAGGGTAGAAAGTACAGAATAGCAGTTGATGTGTGTTTTTTCGTTATTTGATAACTATTTTATTTATATTCTAGATAATATCCTTATGATTGTTTACTAGCCATCGATAGCGAATAATAATCATCCGAAATAGGAACTTTGACAGAAGCACTTGGATTACAGTCCATGTTACCGACCGAGAGCAACTATGAAATACGGCGACAATTGGTCAAGAAGTACAGTTTTATTATTATTTTAATTGACGAGTTATCTACTCTTTTTTTTGGTTTACGTTTACTTACTGATATTTATCGATTTTTACACGTTTCCTATTCGAAAAAACCAATTTCGATTATCTGCCCCGTAGATTTTGTGAAGGATATAAAATTATGAGACAGCAATGTGCAACGTTCTACTTTTCTTGTTTTTTCAAACTCTCACCATCTCTTGGTTGATTAGATTACAGTATTTGATACCGGCTGAGCTCGCGATAAATGAGGAACTGCATATCACATCCCCTTTAATGCTGACTGAATGGATACAGCAATTTTTTAAAGCCAGTTTGATCAATAAAGTCGTGTGAAATAGATGTTACAATAAAATTCGTTTATTATTTATTGAGCCGATCAGTACCACCAAAACCATTTTATTAAAAGATGGAGCGTAGGCGATATCATTTTTTTTCTACATGAAAAAGTTGAAAATATTAAAACGCTTTAATATTTTTAACTTCTTATTAATAATGACAATATTTATTTTTATTTTCAATTTACATTTATTCTTTAAAATTATACCGATACACATTATATACATCCCAAAATATTCATAATTATACACATGATAAAATCTTCATGAAAAAAATATAGTAATATTTCCATTCATCCTCAATATTCATTCGAAAATCAAATACAGGCCTGCATTTTTTTCCACATCCGACGCAGTCACACGAAAATTCCTTGTATCTTTTCGAGCGAGTTCACCGTCCGCATTTTTTCCCTACTTTCGTTCCGCGCACTGACGGGAAAGAGGGAGTCACTCTCCAATTTTCCAGCATTTTTCCTTGCTCTCACGTTCGCTGAAGGAAAGAAGACTCGTGTCGACTCTCATCTAATAGACTCTGCGCTATCTCGGTTTTTTTTCCTTCGGTTCGTCGCTTCCATTGTCATTTTTCGAGGCTCAGACCAAGAGAACTGCAGCAACCGCACCACGAGTACCCGCGCATCGAGAGCTCTTTGCTTCGGTTCGTTGTCTCTGACTAGTCTGGCTGCGACGAGTTTTTTCCTCCCTCGCACAGTGGAAACCTGGAATTTCCATGTAGGGCGTGAGCGCCACGACTCGATTCTCGACTCGTGCACCCAGTACTATTTTTTTCTGTCTTGTTGGTACGTAGCTTTTACGCTGCCCAGTAAAAATCAGGCTTGTAAGACTTGTCAACAATTTTGTAAATTATTGTCTTAAGCAGAGTTGTAAATCCACATTAATTCATGAGATATACTTTACAGTACAATTCGGTTTGTAATTATAATTTCATAATAATAACATGTAGCGATTATAAAACAATGACTTTGCTTTGGAATAGCTGTAAAAATGATTATTTTTCAATTAAAATTCACGGTAATTCTTTGGAGAAAATGGGTAATAATAATTCATGCATTAAGAAAGTAATGCATTAGTTATTTCTCCCATTTCTTTATCGGCCTAAAAATTTTTACAATAATGGACTCCCATCAAAACATGATGTGTACCAAATTTGACGAGCATCAGTGGAGTGGTTTTCATTTTCATGCAAATTCTTTTAATTTTTGTAAATACTCAAATGATGAATGTAGTTTAATAAACTGTCGATTGCGGTAGAATTTAAAAAAAATTTACGAAATTTTGTACATATATGGACTATTATTAAAAAGGATTCGAGTGAAAATTTGATGCCGATCGATTTGGTTTACGTATTATTAAACACTGAGTGAAAATTTAACGCAAATCTGTCGAGCGATAAAAAAGATATGAGACTTTGAATTTTCATGAAAATATCCTTTAAGAATAAACCGAGTATTTTCATTTATTAATTCGCAGAGTCGAACCTTGCAAATAGCTTCCTCATAATTTTTTTTATTCTGGCAATGCTTTCTCTATGAGGATGCAAAAATCGATCAACATATTTCATCATAAAAGTAACTTTGTAAAAAACCAAAAAATAATAAGGAAGCAATTTACAAGGTTCTATTTTGCAGACCTGTTTTATATGTTACAAATAACGCATACAGAAACTTGTGTGCGAAAATTCAAACAAGCTTACTAATTCACGCTAAATAAATTAATCTGAAGTCGTAAGATTTGGCATGAGTTATTATGGAAAAAGTATTCGGGTCTCCCACTTATTCCGTGTTATTTGTATTTTGAGATTTGTGCATAAATAAAAGTCCAACTTGTTGCTGATGTTTTGGCGATAAAGTCTAGTTTCCGGAAGTTCGAACTTCCGAGTGCGTCGACCCAAAAAAACACATTCGACCCTTTTTTCGCGAGCTCATTCACAGCGACGATTCCTTTTTCGTTTGTTTACTTCGCTTTTTTCAGCTCTGGTTCCCCACAGGCTAGTGAACCGCAATTCAAAAATAGCTCGACGACACATAACGATGGAATGATGCACATTGCCCTTTTTTTCTTTTGCTCTTTTTCCCGTAGTTCCACATGCGCTGCGTTGTTAACGACCCGCGCGTGTGGCTGACTGCGATGAACTGAAGAAAAAAAAAAATTACAAGACGAAGCTCTGAAAAAGTCACTGAGGCATTTGGGTTTTATTAGCCGGTAGGATTACGACACAGCCACTAATCACCCGAGCTTAGAGGGCGATCGGATTTATTTCCGTCCAGTAGTCGTAGGGGATACCCTCGGATTTGGGATATTACTAGCAGAGTTTTGAAAGTCCCTATTGTTTAAAAAAAATGTTATTATTATTTCATAATAATAACATTTTTCAAAATATTTGACATTGATAAGCAAACAACTGTGATTATTGGAAGTTTAGCACTATAAAATATCCGGGTGGTAAATTTATAAGAAACTTTTCAGGAAATAAAATGAGCCATTATACATTGGAATTGCTAAAAAAATAACGCATTATGTTTCTTTTAAAAAGCAAACAACGCTAAACAAAAATATCTAAAAACTGCTCTAAATCAAATGAACCATATGAAAATTTGCAAATAGGAATTTTTCAAATTTATTAATGATAAAATAGTGAAGACAATTTAAAAAAAAGTAGAACTTTGCACATTCCGTCCTCATATAAAATTTGAAGACATCTGTAAAGAGGATATTTTAGAATAGAAATTTTAAACAAATCTACCTCTATGAGCTAGACATTTATTATTTATTTTGGCTTCCTCGTAGAAGCAGATTTGTTAAAAATAGAAATTTTAAAATATCCTCTTTACAGCACCCTTCAAATTTTATATGAGGAAGCAATGTGCAAAGTTCTACTTTGTATCTTTTTTTTCTCTTCAATTATCAATATTGTGTGCAGCTATGAAACACCGTTAAAACACCCTCACATCGCATTTTGAATAAGTACAAATTTTTATCATACTCTCTTAACTTTTCCGGAAGTTGCGAGCGAAAATGCACATTTATTAAAAAATTAAAAATGCCATAAAATCCGAACGACTTTACCAATCGACACCAAATTTCGTACGTAACAGGGCTGTATGGTATTTTTCGACTGTAGAACATTTTGGTTAATTTGTTAAGATTCGACGTGATTTAGAGAAAAAATTTGTTTTTTCGTAAATCCAAAATTCTATAAAATCGGAACCGCTCTACCGATTTCGCTGAAATTCAATACCAAACATCATTTAACGTGTCTCTATTTATAAAGAACTGATTAGCTAAATTGGCGAACGTTTACGAAAGTTAGAGCGATTACGACATTTTATTGAAAAATTAAAAATTCTATAAAATGTATACATCGATACATTTAATTAAAGATCACGTCATTCACAGAGGAGTCGATACTCTAGTTGTGTGTCAAATTTGAACTCGATCCATTGTGCCGTTCGTGAGTTATGGAAATTTTAATTTTCGGTGCCTGGAACACACACACACACACACACACACACACACACACACACACACACACACACACACACACACACACACACACACACACACACCAATTTTCTCAACGTTTTAGGTGATTCTGAGTATGTTAACATGAAAATCTCGAAAATAATTTTTTTCACGAAAACAACGCTTCCTCCATGAGGAAGCAAAAAATATCTAGATCTAATTTGACCGGAACATATTCAAATACTTCCTTATTGAAGCCTTCCTACTTATTCAAACCGAAAATTACCCGGAGTTCTTCGCCATTTATGGTCTCGAGTGACATAACTTTTGAGCTTTTTGACTTTAACTGTTGAAAACTTTTTTTTCGGTATGATTGACTAGTGGTATTAGTAAATTTTTTTTATCGCCACGGGAGATTTTGAAGCGATATTAGCAAGTTTTCCAGAAGGTTTTCCATCCACTTGTCCATCCATGATTAATGTGAGTCTGAGTTGGTTTTTTTTCTCGTCAAACCCTGTAGAAAAACCATTGACCTCAATAATTTGCTGTTTTCTCACAGGAGATTCAATTTTTTTTTAACAATCTTTTATTTTTCTTTTCGTGCTTCTATGTTACCACTCTGAGCCTCCCGACCGAGTTCACCGCTTCGCTGGTACTCGCGACTGGATATTAGCCGGAAGTGGCGTTGAACTTAAGCCAGCGAGTGGTTTTTTCGTGCAGGGAATAAGCCAAGGATTGAGAGAGAAAAAAATTCCATTTCGCTGAGTGCTTGTAATGAAAGTTGTAACCATTCCAGTGCTGAAAAATGTTTTTTATTTACTTACTTACGCCATAATTGTTTCGCATTTTAGTAATAAGATGTATACAAATTTCATGTAACACAAATTTTTCCAGGTGTTTTAATGAAAAGAACGGTCATGAAATAAAGGGTAATGGCAAATTGAGCATTTGCTGTCCTATTATTTTCTCCATTACCTTTCTTCATTACTTTGAATTTATTAGATTTTTCAAACTTTTTTTTTATGGATATGCGAATTTCATGGTATACAAATATTTTTCAGGTGGATTAATTTTAATATCCGAACAAACGAAAGTCAGTGACTTTTGAGGCCCAATTTTTTTGCCGTTTTATTGAATGTCCTGATTTTCTATCTTCGTTTTCATTCATTGCTTCTCTTTTTTCTAATAAATAAGCTTATCGATTTTTCATTAATACAGTGGAAAACAATTTTAAAAAAAAACCGAATTGCTATAATTTGGAATATTTATAAATGAAGTGAGGTTGAAGGTAGTACGATGATTGCAATGGTGCTTGTAATATGTCCGGCAGTCGATGAAGCACTAAATCATGGGGGAAATGTCGAGAATGAAGAGTTCTTCGGTCAAAAATTACTTCTTAATCACATTCAAAGCAGCAGTGTTTATCCTGCGATAAGAAAGGAGAAAGAAATCTTCTTAACCGGCCATCGAATCCGACGTTGTTTTCACTGCAATCGGCAGGTGGCGCTGCTTCCCCTTCTCCAGCAGCCTCCAGTTATTCTCTGCGTTGATGTTTCATTCATAAAGAAAATAATGGCAGGGAAATATTAAAAAATGACACGAATAGAAAGATTAATATTTCAATTTTATGGATTGGGTTTTTGGTTGTACGCTTGGAACCACTGAGATCACCGGCGGAAAGTTTCCAACGGTTTGTCGGGCATTTTTCATTAGATACCCAATCGATCACCTCCAGCAATTAATATTGCTGGCGCGATCGATTAATGAACCCAACGGCGCATACCCAACAAAATACACAAAGCCTGGGAGGCCTTGATAATTAAAAATTGGAAAAAAGTTTCACTACCTAAGGACTCGGACATTATAGATTATCTACAAATATTTATCAAGGAGTATTACAATTTTTTTTGTTCGTTGAATTCTAATAATTTTTTTTCCTCGTAGAGGAAGCTTTGTTTTCGTGAAAATTTTTTGTTTCGAGATTTTCATGTTAACATACTCAGAATCACCTAAAACGTCGAGAAAAGTGCTGTAGAAAATATGTCTGTGTATGTGTGTGTGTGTATGTTCCAGCACCGAAAATTCAATTGTCCATAACTCACGAACGGCACAATGGATCGAGCTAAAATTCGGCACGCAACTAGAGTCCTGACTCCTATGTGATTGACCTGACTTTTAATTAATGCATCAATGTATACAGATTTTATAGAATTTTTTATTTGAAAAAAAATGTCGTGATCGCTCTTACTTTCGTAAAAGTTAGCCAATTTAGCTAAGTAGTTCTTTATAAATAAAAACACGTTAAATGATGTTTGCTACTGAAATCGGTATTTCAGCGAAATCGGTAGAGGAGTTCCAATTTTATAGAATTTTGAATTTTTCGGAAAAAAAAAAATGTTCTCTAAATCACGTCGCATCTCAACAAATGAACTGAAATGTTCTACAGTCGAAAAATACCATACAATAATCGATATTAAACGTGCTAAAAAGACAAGTTATGTTTACTGTTAATTTGTTCAACAAATTAACAGTAAGCATAACTTTTTTTTTTTAGGAAAATGATATGTTAATTTTTTTTATGCATCTCAATTTTTTCAGATTTTTTTCTTTACTTTGATTTTGATTTTTTTTATTATGAAAAATTCGCAGGATAACAAATTTTGGATATGCGTTTTGCAAAAAAATCTCGAGTGTAATAGATGGTTATATGCCGAACACATATCCAAAATTCGTTATCCTGCGCATTTTTCATAATAAAAAAAATCAAAATCAAAATAAAGAAAAAAAATCTGAAAAAATTTATACGCATTCAAAAAAATTAACATACTATTTTCATTAGAAAAAAAGTTAGGTTGACTGATTGTTTGTTGAACAATTGTTTTTTTTTTAAATTTTTTAATAACATTTTGGAATTATTACTATGCAGAATTTAACTTTTCAGCACGTTTAATATCGATTATTTTTTCCCGATTTTTAGTCCATCGGGAAGTAGTCCAAATTTTATCTGAAACTCACGATTGACTGTACGTATCATATATCCTTAAAAAAGAATTCTGCTCATAATAAGAGGGTAGAAAATTTTACTCCTCTGTTGTCAGCATATTTTCTTTTAACTGTACTACTTTGAAAAAATTGCTGTCAATATATATTTTAGGAACGTCTAGGTCTAGCTGCACGACATTGTTAGTATTAAAAATAAAAAAAATGTAACTATTTTTCGTCGTAAAACATTCTGTCTCTCATGATAAAAGCAGCAAAATATCCTTAAAGTCGAGTTTGGAATTTAGAACGCCCCTTTAGATATGCTATTTGCGTTCTTTTCTTTCCAAGATTATGGTTTATCGTCAGTTCCGCACGTGTTTTTACATCTATCGTAACAAAATAACCAGGAACAAGCGGACGGCGTCATGACGACGTCGTTGAAAGATAAGACAGCGCCGCTTCCGTAGGACGTTGATAATAGAATCTCGTGCTGTGCTTACTCATCGTAGCATCATTCTCCAAAACTCTATACAGTGGAGGAAAAGCGCGCCTTCGGAATATCCTGTTTAACGCAAACTTTAGCTCTGTACTTTACTTTCCCAATTATTCATTTAATTCAACTTTGTTTGCTCTCCTTGGACTCTCAGCACTCTCCTATCTGGGGAAAAATTTTCGCATCACATCTTTCATTTCCCTAGGCATAATGGAAATTTCAACCTGAAGGACCCTAAAAAATTATTGAGAGGTCCTTTTAAAATGTTTACATCGGAAAGAAAGGAAAAGTAAAAATGTGTTTTACATCATATATTGGAAGTTTACCTTTTTAGTGCATTAAGTGGATCGTGATTTTTTTTTCCAACTATCATTTGCGACGACAAGTTTGGGCGGATAGAAAAAAAATTGAATAAACAATATGGTTTCGTAATTTTTTAATTGCAATTTATTTTATAAAATCGAAATTAGTTTTGTTATCAGTAGTTTATATTTGTGCGTCCTTTCTGAGCTTTTAGGATTTCGCTATAGTGGGAAAAGTTTGGGCAGCGAACTGAAATTTCATTTTCCCATTAATATGAAGATTTTACAACACCGCGAAGAGTTACGTGAGAGGTTCTATTACGTTTCATCGTCGTCTCTTTGCGTACCTAGTAGAATTACAACACGTGACTCAACGTAAATTTGTCGTAAATACTTTGTGTACATTTGCGAGCTCGACCTTCTTTCAATTGCCCTTTCTCCTTCGTCTTCTTATCACAGCTTCGAATTCATTCTTCAAATTCATTCATTGTCGAGTGTTTCACGGTCAGTTTTGTTAGTACTTCGTTGTAAGTAGCTGGTCTACCTAAATGTCTGTCGTGCTAGTGAATTATACACCATTACACATTCGAGTATGAAGAAAATTATCTATCTAGTTATAACCGTGGATTTTTTATTTATTTATTATTCCGAAAATTGTTAGTGGAAATATTCTTGATGGTGCGTTTAGTGGTTTATTATTTGCCTCATGTGTTATACGCTCTTTGTGTGTATCTGCAAGAAATTTGGCAAACGAAAGGTAATTCAATATCAGTTTCGATTGAATCCATAATTAATATTATAATAGAATAGTATTTGATTATGAATTTGTTGCGAAATTCAAAAGCGATAAGATTAAATGATGAAAATATAATTTGTGGCGCTAGCATTTGTAATTTCATTGAATACATGTATGTAGCAAATTTATTTTGCAAAGTTTTAATTTATCTACTAATTGAGCTACGACACAAATTATATACATTTTTAACAGACCGAAAAATTTCCGTCGAAAGTTCAATTTCTTTCTACGAAATTTAATTAATGGTAATATCGCTTATAAACGATCTATTCAGTGTAGCAGTGATATTGTTGATGAATATTTATGAGAATTGCGCGAAGAGATGCTTGAGAATTCTCACGAACTCAGCGCAAGACGAATTATGCATAATTATGGAATACTCGAAGAGATGGTAAAAAAAAAAGCAAACCGAATAATCCCAATGGGAATCGTGCCAGTAGGTCTCGCTATTTTATCGTCCCTCCCGGAAACTTTAGCGATGTTGTTCAGGAGGTTTGAGCGTTTTGAAAAACAACTATGGAAAACTTGACTACAGAATGAAAAAAAAAAATTGCTACTGGCGTGACGCGACACGTGACTTTGTACCGGCATCACGTTAATGTTGCGAAATTATTTTGTAAGGTATGTGATAATTTGTAATGAAACAGAAATACAGAAATGTTAATATCCTGAAATAATCATAACAATTACCGTGAAATACTTATTTTATCCTGAATTTACTGGAGTACACTGACGAACTGTACGAATAGGTATTTAAAGTATTTCGTACATTATTTGCAATATACGTTGCTCGCGTTAATTTCAACATTTTAGTTATTCGTAAATCAAAAGTTTTGAAGCTTATGGTCTATATGACGCCTCTGTAGGCTTTGAAATTCATCTACAATGTTGTGCGAGTAATGAAAAGTGATATGATACGATGCGCATATTTGTTTACAGTCTTAACTTCATGAGCGTGAATAACCTTGTGTGTGTGTGTGTGTGTGTGTGTGTGTGTGTGTGTGTGTGTGTGTGTGTGTGTGTGTGTGTGTGTGTGTGTGTGTGTGTGTGTGTGTGTGTGTGTGTGTGTGTGTGTGTGTGTGTGTGTGTGTGTGTGTGTGTGTGTGTGTGTGTGTTCCAGTCACCGGAAATTCAATTGTCCATAACTCACGAATTTAATTGACGTGATTTTTAATCAAATGTATCAATGTATACAGATTTTAAAGAATTTTTAATTTTTCAAAAAAAATGTCGTAGTCGCTCTAACTTTCGTAAAAGTTCGCCAATTTAGCTAAATAGTTATTTATAAAAACAGACACGTTGAATAATGTTTGGTATTGAATTTCAACGAAGTCGGTAAAACCGTTCCGATTTTACAATTTATCGAAAAACTATTTTTTCTTCTAAATCACGTCAAATCTCAATAAATGAACCGAAATGTTCTAAAATCGAAAAATACCATAGAGCCCTGTTACGTACGAAAACTGGTGCTGATCGGTAAAGTCGTTCGGATTTTATGGCAATTTTCAATTTTTTAATAAATGTACACTTTCGGTTATAACTTCCGCAAAAGTTAAGAGAGTAAGATACGAATTTTTACTTAATCGAAATGCGATGTGAGGGTGTTTTAACGGTGTTTCATAACTGCACACAATATGGATAATTGAAGAGAAAAAAAAGATGCAAAGTAGAACTTTGCACATTGCTTCCTCATATAAAATTTGAAGGCAGCTGTAAAGAGGATATTTTAAAATTTCAATTTTTAACAAATCTACACTGTAAAAAAAGATTGTAAATTTAATGTACTTATGTATATGAAATTTACAAATTTTGTGCATGAAACTGTGATTCATGTACCGAGTGCCGTAAATTTACAAATCTATCGTGAAATTAATGTACCTGCATTGGAATTTAAGAGAAATTCATTGTAAATATACAAAACTTGATCAGTAACTGTGTAATTATATGACAAGTTGTTGAAAATTCCTGCACTGCAGTCGATTTTTCTAGAAAAATCACCTAACTTTACGAATATCTTGTAACTTAGATTTCAAACACCCACACTGTAAAAAAAGACTTGAAATTTAATGTACTTATGCTTATGAAATTTAAATACTTTGTACTTGAAACTGTGATTCAAGTACTGAGTACTGTAAATTTCCATTTCGTTTCCGAAATTAATGTACCTAACTGTAAATTTAAGCAATATTTATTGTGAATTTACAAATTTTGAAACACGTATACAATGTTTTGTATTCGTGTTCTGCTACTGTAAAAAAAAGTTGATAATACGCTGTTAAAAATGTCGGTAACAGTGAAAAATGAATATGTCAATGATAAGTACGGTTAAGAGAATAATATATGTATAACTCTTATGCCATTTTAGTATCCGAAACTACTAAGTCGTTGATAGCGTAGTTGGTAGCGTTCGTGCGTTGTTAGGTACTTAGATAGGTAGGTCGTAGGTTCAAACCCCGGGGTAGACGAAAAATTTCTTTGGCAAAAACCAATGCCCGACAATTTCTAATGATGTAAAATGTCTAACAAAATAATGCCTGAGTGATAGTTCTATTTTCTTTTTATTGTTTTTAAACCCATTTTTAATTTCCAACATATATGTGATTGAATTTTAAGGTACCGTTTTGCAATAAAAGATCTATGACGAACATTAATTTTATGTACCATAATCAGAAATATTCGACGCGGTACATTAAATTTCAAATACAAAGTCACTGCTATTTCAATAAAATTCAAATTATTTTCATGTGTCCTAAATTGAAATTTTCGACACATTGGTGCTTGAAATTTAAGAGACGGTTTGCGAATAAAAACTTCCGGTACCGGTACTTTAATTTTCAAGTAGATTTTTTTTACAGTGTACCTCTATGAAGAAACCAAAATAAATAATAAATGTCTTCCTCATAGAGGTAGATTTGTTAAAAATTGAAATTTTAAAATATCCTCTTTACAGCTGCCTTCAAATTTTATATGAGGAAGCAATGTGCAAAGTTCTACTTTGCATCTTTTTTTTCTCTCCAATTATCCATATTGTGTGCAGCTTTTTTTTATGCTCCTATCGCCCGGATTGTGACCGGGAAACGGGAATCCGAAAGTGCCACTGAATAGACTCGTGAACTCTGTAGGTACTAGTAGCGTCACTACGCTCTGGTTCATCCTAGAAAAGCGAGAGGGGAACACGACGGATGTTTTTCAAGTGGCTCGACTAGTTGTAGACGCACTCACAGCAGGTGGATACTGTCCAGACTCTCCGCAGAGCGACCAGCAGTCGAGATATGCTTCGGCTTTGTTTTCTTCACAAAAGGGATGCTTCTGTGTGCTTTTTCTTTGCCCCATTCTTCGCTCGCTTCAGGTTTCTTCTTTAGTCGTTAGTATTTGTCTACTATGGTATCCGGATGTTCGAAGTCTGTTACTCACTATGTATGTACAATGTTTTTGTCATCCATTCGGCTGTGGGATGAGAATAAGAAATGAAAATCTGACGTTACTTTGACACATACGTGGCATATATTTCAGACGACGAGAAATGTGGGACGAGAGTTAGAGAAAAAAAGAACACTCACAAAGTGTGCAGAGAGAAAAATTGAAAATATCCTTTAGATCACTTCAAAGAAAATATTAAATTTTTTCTAGTGGATTCAATATCATCATTTTTTATTCTCAGACATTTGCAAAATAAACAATGCGGTGCTTTTTTAATTTTTGTATGTATCCTGTCGAAACACTGGAAATCAGTTTTTTTATTAAAGTGAATTATTGCATTTTTTTTCTTTTTTGAATACCGCCAAAACCCGACAGAAGGTCGATTTATAAAACGTGCAAGTGATTCTTAAGTTTTGGTACTTAAGAATGGTCAAATAGTGAATGGCTGGAATAGCGAATTTCATAATGATGACCATTCTAGATTCAGACGTCGCTAATTTCGAAATTCGCCATTTTAACCATTCACTATGTTGGTCGTTCGCTATTTTTACCCCCACCCATCATGAAATTCGCTATTTCAGCCGTTCGCTATTTTGATTATTCGCTATTTTGAACTCCATCTTATTAAAATGCAATTAAAGCAGCGAATGGTGAAAATATCGAACGGCTAAAATAGCGAACTTCATAATGATGACCATTCTATATTTAGACGTTCCTTATTTTTAAATTCGATATTTTAGCCGGCGCCGATTTTGGTAATTTGCTATTTTGACCCTCACCCTTTTTACCTCCATCTTATCAAAATGCATTCAAAATAGCGAATGATAAAAATGGCGAACGGCTGGAAAATCGAATTCTATAATTATGGACATTCTACATTTCCTTATTTTCAAATTCGCTATTTTTGCCGTTCGTTATTTCGACGCCCACTCATCAAGTTCATTAAGTGTTTTTTTTTAAATCGTAATGGCATATTACAATTAGAGGAATCATTTTACCGTTAGCAGTAATTATTCTCGTGGGAGCTGGAACGAGATGTTCGCGGGTATAAAACTTGAAGTCGCGTCGCTACCGTGACTCTTAATACGAGTTTTTGTGAGAGTACATCAATTGCGGGGGCGAATAGTGCTACACCGTTCTTTTAATCCCACAATTAACGAGTAGCAAAAAGTTCAGGGCGATCATATCTGACGATTGCTTCTGTCCGCTGTGTTCCGTGTCATTATTCAAAATCATTACCGAAAAAGTTAATATTTTCATTCATTGATTTCAGTATACAAAAAATGTATATTGAAAACAGAAAAAAATTCTAGGATCAGGAATAGCAAAAGAAGTTTGCAATTTGTCAAAAAGTTCTTGTTTAGAAAAAAATGACGTACTTTTTAAAATCATTATTTTCTGTATCAATTTTTTTTCGTATTTAAATCTTTTTTAAAATTCGTATCGTTTTTTTAAAATGTGAACTTACGTTGAGAAAAAATATATTTACAATTACGCAAGCCCGAAATATCATGTACAGAAAAAAATTTACCAAAATGCCATGATGGTTTTTTTTTTAATTCAGAGCGTTTGTAGAAAGTCTATTGAAAAAATTGGGTCTTTCTCTGAACCTGTGCGAAAGAATTTGCAAAGTATCAATAAAATGAAAAACAGAATAAAAAATATTGAGGTAAAAAAAATTGAAATCAGATGGTCACCGAGCTGAGCTGGATTGCCGCATATATGGGTTTTTGTGATCTCGAGCGTGCATCAATGGCTGGGACGAATACTAGAACTACACCGTTGTTTTTATCTCACAATTAGCGAATCGTAGAAGTTGAGAGCAGCCCGTCTGCACATTCACGTACGCGCTTTTATCTCCCACGATTGCTTCTGTCCGCTATGTTCGCTATCCTCGTACATGGTCGGTCACATGCCAGTGAGGTCCATTCATCCTTTTGCGCAGGAATTGTTCGTGCACATTCTTCGATGAGAAAAAAAAGTTTTTTGATCGAATGGAAACGAATCAAGACCAACTTCAGGTCTAGGCTGAAGAACTTCAAAACGTGTCACAGGATTATTAAGAATTATTTCAAATTTTGCTTCCTTATAGAGGAATCTTTGATTTCGTGAATTTTTTTATTTATTCGAGTTTTCGTTGCGTGTGTGTGTGTGTGTGTGTGTGGGCAGGGGACCGACTCTACACCTCCCAAGTCTACACAAAGATAGGTCTGCACAAAAAGTCGACACAGAAAGACTGTACACGCAGACAGCTCGACACCGAAAACTCGGCACGAAAAACTCGACACCAAAAACTCTGCACGAAAAACTCGACACCGAAAAGTCGACACTTTGATCGATTTTGGGGAATTTTAAGGCCCTATCCGATGTGAAATTTTCCGTTAATTACAATTTTTATTTCACTCTGTGGGCAAATCGCGATTGCGCAAGCGAAGCGTGCGTGAAACTTTGTTTACACACGTCGTGAAATAAAAATAGGTACGATACTCGCGCGAAATAGTATATTACACTACAAGAGCAGAAAGTTTGAGATTCCTGCACAAGTCAAAAAAAGTTTTGTCGCACTAGTATGATACTATCGTTCAAGGGGATATCTGAATAGATCATATTTTGTTTCAAATGAAAAAAGTAATGTATTTCTGGGTTTTCAATGAAAAATATCACGATTTTTTCAAACATAACATATTCGTTGTCTGCTAGCAAAAATACATCGAAATAGTGGGTTAAAAATGAAATAAAACCACGTTTTACGCACCGAATAAAATAAAAATTGTAATTAACGGAAAATTTCACATCGGATAGGGCCTTAAAATTCCCCAAAATCGATCGAAGTGTCGACTTTTCGGTGTTGAGTTTTTCGTGCTGAGTTTTCGGTGTCGACTTTTTTGTGCCGACTTTTCGACGTGTCGAGTTTTTCGTGTTGACTTTTCGGTGTCGAGTTTTTCGTGCCGAGTTTTCGGTGTCGAGCTGTCTGCGTGTACAGTCTTTCTGTGTCGACTTTTTGTGTAGACCTATCTTTGTGTAGTCTTGGGAGGTGTAGAGTCGGTCCCCTGCCTGTGTGCGCGCGCGCGCGCGCGCGTGTGTGTGTGTGTGTGTGTGTGTGTTTGTTCCAGCCACCGAAAATTAAATTTCCCGTAACTCACGAACGGCACAATGGATCGAGCTCGAATTTGACACACAACTAGAGTATCGACTCCTCTGTAAATGACGTGATTTTTAATTAAATGTATCAATGTATAGAAATTCTATAGAATTTTCGATTTTTCAAAAAAATGTGATCGCTCTATCTTTCGTAAAAGTTCGCCAATTTAGCTAAACAGTTATTGATAAATGAAGACAAGATAAATTTATCGAAAAACTATTTTTTTTTCTAAATCACGTAAAATCTCAATAAATGAACCGAAATGTTCTAAAGTCGAAAAATACCATAGAGCCCTGTTACGTACGAAAACTGGTGGTGATCGGTAAAGTCGTTCGGATTTTATGGCAATTTTAAATTTTTTTATAAATGTACACTTTCGGTTATAACTTCCGCAAAAGTTAAGAGAGTAAGATACGAATTTTCACTTAATCGAAATGCGATGTGAGGGTGTTTTAACGGTGTTTCATAACTGCACACAATATGGATAATTAAAGCGAAAAAAAAGATGCAAAGCAGGACTTCGCACATTGCTTCCTCATATACAATTTGAAGACAGCTGTAAAGAGGGTACTTTAAAATGTCAATTTTTAACGAATCTACCTCTATGAGGAAGCCAGAATAAATAATAAATCTCTTCCTCATAGAGGTACATTTGTTAAAAATTCACATTTTACAATATCCTCTTTACAGCTGTCTTCAAATTTTATATAAGGAAGCTATGTGCAAAGTTCTACGTTGTTCATCTTACAGCCGACAAGTTTGTTTCGTTTTTTTTTTTTCTTTAAGAGTGATAAGTTAATGAAATCTGATAAAAATTCTGCTTTCTTTTAGAGCTTGAACACGATAAAAAATTACTAATCCGATCCGAGAGGTAGAAGGTCAGACCCAGGTCGAATTGGTCTGAGTTGCCCCATATATATATATATATAATAACAATAAGCATAGCTTTCTCTCGCTGCATTGCCGGATGATTACAGTCTCGCGGGCCCCGCGAATCGCCTCACGGAGTCGACCCGTCGCGGCCGACGACATTGCAAGGTGAGCGGCTTTTGGAAACGTGTCGTGGAAATTCATTCGTTCAGGCGCACTTATAGCAACAGAGAAGAGAGGGCGCAGTGCGAGGCCGAAGAATATTTCGCGCGTGCTCCTTTCGCCTCGCGCTACTCTACTACTCGAACCCAGGTCAACAAAGCCGCGCCTTTACCTACACGACACGGTCCTATACCTTAGTATGCAACATAGCGATACGTTGATTCACCTCAGAGCTGGACAGTATTCAAAATACATCATGTACTTTAAGTAAATTTTTAATTTAAATTACGTATTTCAAATACTAAAATACTTCTCAGGTATTTTAAGTACTTTATAAAATACAAAATACTTTTCTATTTGTGGACTCCATATATTCGGAATATATTTTAAATATTTACCAAGTTTACGTTAAATTTGAAATTGAAAATTTAGGATGTACTTTTAACAAGCGAAATGTATTATTCGACGGTTTTAATAACACGTCTCACTCTCTCCCTTTGTTCGACAATAAGTCACTTCAATTACTAAATTCACGGGGTTGAGTCACGTGAAAAAATTCAAATTATTATTTTTTTCAGTGAGCTTATTTACACAGAAAAAAAATTGTTAGATCCAACAAAACGTGCGCTTGCGGGCGGCGAAATAAATATTGGTTTGATCGGAAGAAATATTCAATTGATCAAAGCGGCTGGTGATAATATTAATAGCTGTTTCGATCAACATTGCCAAATATTTTGTTCAATCGACAAAATATGCTTTTCGCTGCCGGCAAACGCACGTTTTGTTGATTTTAACGATTTTTTTTCTCAGTGTATCTGAATTCACGGTCATAAAATTCATGTACTGAACTACCTCTTTAAATTTTTTCGGAGTGATGTAGAGACATTAAACATTAG
This sequence comes from Tromatobia lineatoria, assembly GCA_949699805.1. Taxonomy (NCBI): domain Eukaryota; kingdom Metazoa; phylum Arthropoda; class Insecta; order Hymenoptera; family Ichneumonidae; genus Tromatobia; species Tromatobia lineatoria. The sequence continues at coordinate 3,665,210 of OX453035.1, read as the reverse complement.
AAACTAAATTTAAAAATGTTCACTTGTAGCTTTTAGACAAGATAACACAATGTATCGTGACTCTCGACGTCTTTACGATTTGCAAATGAACAATGTTAACTTCCCTTTACTCAATATAACGTTACCTTCGCTTCCTCATAAAATTAATTTGGGTCTGTGATTATGCAATTATGCAAAAAAACAGTTTGATGTTCTAAATCCTAAAGTTTATGAATGGTGTGACATAACAACTGTGAGGAAGCTCTGTTGCAATCTTGATTACCAGGGTTTACCTTGCTCAAGAAGCTTCGTTTCTATGAATTTTGATTATGTGATTTTCGTGTAAACGTGTTTTAAATGTTAAAAAACTTTGAAAAATCACATTTAGAAAAAATGTCTTCATGTACTGAAGTCAATTGCGTAAACGGGAAAATGTCGAAAAAAATCGAAGTGAAACCCTGCCCACTTTGGTTTTAGGCTCAAAAATTTTGTTATTTCATGCAGAATTTTGGAGAATTTTTTCAGATTTTTTAGTTTGAGCTCACGATGTGTTAGCTTTGAATAATCGCAACAAAAAATTGAAATAAAAAAATCTGAAAACATTCTCCAATAGTTTTTGGAGTTAGTCCAATCATATAAAAAAAATATGACCAAATCCGAGAGGTCGATGGTCGGACCCAGGTCAAACCGGTATGGAATGCGCCATATACACCTAGAGAAATCGGTCTGATGAGTTTATTTTAATTAATTACGGGATGTATTTGGAATGAATGAAATTTCATTTTAATCAAATAGAGTGTATTTCGAGCGAATAAAATTTTATTTCGATCGAAAAGTCTTTTTCGATTAAATAAAATTTTATTAGGCCGGTCATCAATAAATCATTAATTGAATAGCCGGCGTACTAAAATTTTATTTAACCGAAGTAGACTTTATTTGATCTAAATAAAATTTCATATGATCGAAGTACAATCCATTTGATTGAAATAAAATCGTATTTCTTCCAAATACATAGTTTATTTTTTACAAACCCAATTACATCCATTTCCTTGGGTGTACAAAAATATATCTGACATATAGAAGTTTTCAGACGATATTATAACAAAAATATATTTTTCATTTATTTATATTTTTCACTTGCATATATTTCTGATATATCCCAAAATATATCCCAGTTATAGTATTTTTTGGACAAGTCATATATCATGTACCTAAGATATATTTTTCAATACAGCTTGGGTGTACTTTTTTCATGGGGGCTTATTTTATCTGTGGAGGATTGCATTCTAGTTATGGGTATAGCAATTCTCGATGCAGGGAAAATTGTGTTCACTGTAATGAATTAATAAGTAAATTTTTTATAAACATTAATTCACACATTTAAACTTATAACTTTGTCACAAAGTTCCGTAATAAAAATTTGTAAATTTGTGTAAACACGCATATTGATAAACCAAAGAAGTCAACGAGAAAGTTTCGTGCAATATCTATTTAACAATTTCGTGTGATTGTAGTGCAATTATGAGACTCGCGTTTCCCGTCATGAATGGAATCTCGATAGTCCCTCGTGAGTAAAGAAATTGCAGTGCATGCTTTTATTTCTTATCGCAAGGATGCAGTCGCGACTTTGACTGCGACCAGCAAAAGTTGCACACGCAACGCGTATGCTATATATAACGCACCGCCAGTCAATCACCTCTTGGTACCTGCCTTTTTGTAGCTGCACCAGCGGCAGTCGCAGCACCAACGGCAGCTGGAGCAATCGACCTTTGCGATTGCACCTTGTTGACGTCCCTGAGTTGAGGCGAAAGTTACTCGCAACATCCAAATTCGTCCGTGCTAATTAACGTCGTCAGTAAATATCGGCGTCATCGATTTTTAAATTCGAAAAACAAAGTGTAATTCATCACCTGACGTAACAAATATTTTGCTGATGAGTGGCAACAAAAATGTCGCTAGAACACGGGATATATGTTCTTATGTTTGTATTAGTAGATAATGAGACACCGATAACAGATAACAACCTTATGACGTATTTGGTATAAATACAGCATCGAATTTTATAGGCGAAGAAAAAGCATCATCTTGCGTAACGAATATTTTGCTGATAAGTGGCAATAAAAATTCTGCGAACGATGTTTGTATTCGTAGACAACCAGACACTGATCATAGACAAGAACGTCGTCATGTATTTCGGATAAATACAGTATCGAATTTCACGTTCGAAAAATAAAATAATCTTTTGACGTAACAAATATCTTGCTGACGAGTGGCAACAAGAATTGTACTAAAAGATGAGATATATATTTTTATGCAACTCCGTGTAAGTGAGCACTTCTCGCACTAGTGAAATAAAGTTTTATACGAAACTCGTGCGAGAAACTTTTTCTCGACTCGTGCGAGAAACTTTTTCTCAACTCGTGCTGCAAACTCACCCTCGTTAGAAAAAGTTTTATCGCACTCGTATCGTAATGTACTATTATGTCCGGATTTGTAGATACGAGACACTGATAACACGCAAGGAACATGTGATGGGTATAGTACAAATAATAACCGATAAGTATGGAGATGCTGCTTTATTAGTGATTGATTTTTTCACGTGGTTTATGTTATGAAAATTCATGTAACGACAAGCCTTAAGGAACATTCAAGGAAGTATTGCCTTTCGTGGTGGTTAATATCTGCAGCGAGTTGTGTAACGGAAAACCCGCCTTGAGATTATCCGCATCGTCTACTGATCTCCGAACGTGGCATTTCATCTTGCGTTTTTTTTCTGTTTGTCCTTTTTTTCTTCGTCCAGTGGCTTTTGCGGTTTAATCCAAGTTCATCAGTCCATGTCAATCCCAGGAGTGTTGGGATTGAAGCGGATCGGTCGACAGATAACGATTATATCTGTATACAATATTTAATATTAGCTGAGTTTCAAGAAAGTAAAATTTAATCGACCCTTTGAGTAACTTGCGCCAGCTGATGAGCATCTTAAGAAGATGGCTTTGGGTTATATCTTTACTAGGCATCTACAAATATAGCTGGAATATTGTACATCTTTTATTTCATTCTGATACCCTAATTGAAAAATATTGGCAGTAATACTGTTCAGGCAATATTGATGTTATTTTTCGTATAAATATCGGTACATAAATAAAAATATATTTGGGAATATAATGTGACGGTTCTGGGCGTTTTATGCATAAATTGGTATATCCAGTTTACAAGTATATCGTCAAATTTTATGTCATAATAATAAAACGGATGAAAAGTAAAAATGAATTTAGCGAAAAATTGCACGAGGGAATTTAAGAATATGGTTCACTTCATAATTTTTAATACAAAAGTAAATCCCTCAAAAGTTTAAAAAGACATTTATAAAATTTATTTGTTTTAGCGTCCGCAAAATGTTTTAACTCTATTGAAGCTGTAGATAATTACAGTGAAACAAATAAACTCATTATTTGTCTAATAACAAAATAAAAGCGTTGGCGTTAAAACAACTGCGTATAATATGTCCCATTTGTAATTATCATGAATTGATAAACTGTTCTGGTAATTTATTTCCATGCACTTTATTCTATTTCAAGCCGAATCTCCTCAATTCAATTTTAAAAAATCTTAATTCCTAGTTTTACCATCGATGTCTCCATAAATGAAAAAAAAAAAAAAACTAAGATAGACTAGCCTCGAAACGCGGAATCAAGGATGAGTTCAAGGCCATCCATCGACCTCAAAGGCCGTGATGCTCATAAACCGTTCGTGGAAGCACCAAACCAAACCAATCGAATTCTACTGAAAAAAAAATTGCTACTACGCGTGACTTTCTCATCACGATTGTTACTGGCGTCACGTTAGTGTTGTGACGTTACTGTTGCAAAGTTAGTATGTCATAATTCGCAATAAAGCAGAAATACGGAAATGTTGATATTCTGAAATAATTGTAACGAATACCGTCGAATCCTTTTTTAATTAAAAATTACTGGCTCGAAGTTTTGAACTGTACAAAAAGAAATTTAAGGAATTTCGTCCATTATTTTCAATCTACACGGAAAAAAATAAGTTGTCGTGATAACCTTTTCGAGCATAAGCTGTGCTGCAGATTAGTTACGGAAACTAAATCGAAAAAGTATCCTCAACTATATGTGATTTGTAAGCGAAAAACAGTGAGTAAGACTGACGACTTGGTCCCGATAACCAATCAGAATTCTGTCCTTACCAACAGCCATGAGGTGGCGCAACTATCGGCGGCAATAGTTGTAAACACGATTCGAATGTTGCCGGCACCCAACGAGTTGGTTTTCATTAACAATCACTTTCCTTTCAACACTAATCGGTTGGTTCGGGTAACTAATATTTTTTAGTTCGCGAATGACAAAGGCTAACAACGCTATTGTGTTATATGACAAACGTGTGGACGCATTTAACTGTAAAGTGAAAAGGAAAACAGACAAAATCATAAAAATAAGATTTAATGAGTCTGTAACTTATAACCGTTAGTAATACATAAAATTGCACAAGGACAATTTTTTTCGAAAATTCAATGTTCTCGTAAATTCCTATTGACTTTTTTGTACTAACGTCAGTAGTTCACTTAATAGAAGATAAGAATACAAATAGCACGACTATGTTGGTCTGTAACTTTGTAAATATCAATGATACGAAAAACTCGCCAGCGACTTTTTTGTAATGCGTTAAACGGACGACAAAGTTTTCCTTTAACTTTTTGTTGTCCTTTAACTTGAATAGTTTAGCTAAAACATGTAAAATAAACGGAAAATTTACAACGTGAAAAAATGTCAAGGCTCTGTAAAAATCAAATATTGAAGATAGAAATTCGACGCAATGAGATTTTTCGTTCGAAATTCAATGATTCATAAGATGTAGTCATTGATTTTATGGAAAAAAAATTTCTTATTAGGTTGCAGGGATAATGAATGTAAAAAAATCACTTTTCCGTGTTATTTAAATGGGAAAATTTCAAACGTGATGATGGACCTCTTAGAATTGGAATTATGAGCACCGCTTTTGGCAGGATCTTTATTATGACGTATTCTACGATATTTTGGGCGGAGAGAAAGAAAAGAAAATATCCATTTTTTTCGGCACACCCTAATATATATATATATATATATATGCAGAACTGTTTTCGTAGATAATATATATATACATAGTCCCTTAAAATAAAATTTTCATTCGATTGAACAAAATAATTAATTGAATATATAATTGGTTCAAATAAACGGGTTATTAAAAAATTTGCCAATAAATGGTTTTTTTTTGCAAATTTTCTCTGATTCAAACAAACATTTCTCTCTGTGCATGATATGATTAAGGATGTATGATAGGTACAGTCCCGCCAAAAGTGAGTTTCAGAGACAATTTCTATCACTTCCCGATGGGATAAAAATCGGAAAATAATAATGCATATGAAACGTGCTGAAAAGATTGATTTCGCATAATAGTATTCCCAAAATGTTATTAACAAATTGGTGAAAAAAACAATTGTTCAACAAATAAACAGTTAAACTAACTTTTTTTAAAATGAAAATGATATGTTTATTTATTTGAATGCGTATGAATTTTTTCGGATTTTTTTCATTATGTTGATTTCTATTTTTTTTTTCATTTTTAAAAAATGCGCAAAATATAACAAATTTTGGATATGCGTTTTGCAAAAAAATCTTGAGGATAGAAGATGGTTTTATGCTGAACACATATCCAAAATTCGTTATTTCGCGCACATTTTGAAAATAAAAAAAATCAAAATTAAAATAAAGAAAAAAATCTGAATTCATACGCATTCAAATAAATTAACATATCATTTTCATGAGAAAAAAAGTTAGGTTGACTGCTTGTTTGTTAAACAATTATTTTTGTCAGAAATTCGTTTATAACATTTTGGAATTATTACTATGCAAAATTTATTTTTTCAGCACGTTTAATATCGATTATTTTTTTCCGATTTTTATCCCATCGCGAAGTAATCGAAATTTGCTCTGAAGCTCACGATTGGCGGGACTGTACCTATTATACATCCTTAACTCTGACAGTTGATTTTCTCTCGATAACAAAAAAAATACGTGTGTTTTAATTTTCAAAGTCTTATCAAAGTTTCATCTAAATCGATGTGAAATTCCTAAGTGACATTCCTCGTGAGTAGCAGAGACGCAAATTGTCGGTATGGTAGCTGTGCGGCTTTTCCGCACCGGGGCGTTATCCCCATTCGGTTCTCCAACGAGTTCCAATGCTCCGGCGGAGGGGGAAAGGACGAGGAGCATGAGAGCTAGAGAGAAAGAGAGAGGGAAACCTTAGCGTTCGACGTCCGGCATCGGGAGTTGCGCGCCGGCCGCAGACTCGTGCGGATACGTTACGACTCTCGTTCGTAAGTGTGTCCGACGTCCGCATGATTTTTATATATCAAAAACTAGAAATATAAACCAAAGAAAGTGATGATAATAGTGAAGCACACTAAAATCAAAAGCGTTGAAAAATAAAACAACAAATTGAATCAAAAGTTTAAAAAATAAAAGAACAACGATATTTTCACTGAGCAATCTCTGCAACAATATCGCGCTATAGTCAGTCCAAAAGAATAATCCAAAACGTTCCATTGAAACGTCAACACGCATAGAAATCGCTAGCCACAATCGCACCGAGAAAAAACCTTTTGCGACACTTTTCAACGTCATTAAAACACGCGCGTCGAGCGTGATTTTTGCCATATAGTGTTATTTAGTGCGAAGTCTGTGATCTGTGGCAAGACAATTGCGTCAAGCTTTTCAAGTATCGAGACTACGTCGATACTCATTTCTCACTGATAGACAGACAGAGTTTCTTCAGCATTGAGAGCCTGTGATCAAAGCGGGAACTGCTTTTTGGCGTTGACACCACGTCGATTTTGATCTAGAAGTTGATCGACAGTTTTGTGAAGCACGTCGTTGCGCATGTTGTGGATTATCAGCCGACACTTATCCGCGAGGAAGATAAAGGTGCGGGAAATTCTCTTCATGGTCGTGGACACCGAAGCTGAAGAGGGATTTGCGTCAATAAAGTTTAATTAAAATTTTAATTGACATTCATGTGGCTTGTGGATTTTAATGCGGTTGTGTTACCATTAATTAACAGGTGTTGATTTGTGATAAAGTGGAATTGAAAGTAGTGCAAATACAGCTGTGACAAAGAGGATTTATAGTCTGGAAAGTGTTGTTTCCTTTCGTTTTTGTTTGTCAGGCTTTATTCTTTCTCGAGAGTAGGAAAACAATGATTTTTACCGGAAGATCTGTCGATGCCCTAGACGAGGTGAGGGCTGTTCAGGGAGAAGTTGAACGCAGGGATGTTAGTGCAATCGCTATTGCCGCTGGTTGGTTCTCCAGCCTTCGCAGACCTGGAAGAAAGAACAAGAAGGGCTATCAGAAACAGGCTAAGAGCGCTTGGGATCTCAGCACATTGTCCACGGTTAGTGAAACGTTAAGCAGACGGATAAGGAAACTCTTCCGGATCATAAACCGCAACGAAGTTTTTTTTTTGGTTCCTGTTTCCATGGAGTTAAATTAAGTTACGACTATCGGAGTCGAATCAGTGCTAAATTTTTGTAATTGTTTCTTTAAATTTTAATGCATTAAAAAACAATAGTAAAGGGTGATTTGTATTGAAGCAGGTAAACTTAGTTCAGTGAAAGATCAATAGTTACGAATTTGCGTAAAAATTAACCGATTAACTTGTCTTTTCAATGGAGCACATTTTTGTTTTGTTTTTTATTTTTTTAATTGGATGCTAGAATTCGTTTACTGTTTCTCTATTTTTTCCAGCACATTGTCCACGATTAGTACAACGTTAAGAGAACCGATAAGAAAACTTCCGGGTCATAAACCACAACAACCGGTTTTTAAAATTTATTCCTTCACTATCACGACCTTAACTTTGCGATAACTTGTGATATTCATGGCGTAGTATTACGGTTAAAATGATCAATTGTAGTTATTATAACAATGGCGTCCGAAAGTGTGGCTTAGGTTGAGAATAGATTTTAGGATAATTTGTTAATATTTTGAAATTATTCTTAATATCTTCGGTCATTTGTTGACATTAATTTTTATTAATTTGCGAGACTAAAGAAATACGGATTTTAATTTTTTCCCCGTGGATATATACATAAAATTGGAATGTAGTATTCATTAGTAATAGAACTCGGTAGTTTTGAAAATAATTTCGGATGATTACGGATTCAAATTAAAAAAGCTATTTCGAAAAATAACTATTTCTCAAATGTAGCTAATATTCTATAATTCAAGATTTTCCACGCATGCAAATGCACTGTTCTATAATAGTGGAAACGTGATTTTGCGCTGCTCAAAGCGATTTTTTTGTGTTATTGACACGAATTCCGATCAATGAACATTTTTTTATTTTGGCGTCACTTAGTTCGGAACTATTTTGAAAAATTATAAAAATAGCCAAACATGAAAAAACATCGAATTTAAATCTTTTCCCATTTTTTGATGTTTGAATTTAATCACATTCGTAATTGACGCAATCAAATTTTTCCATCATTGCTTAGTAAATTACATGGACTCAGTAGTTTATCGCTTTTTTTCCCAATCTGCTAATGCAATAATGCGGTTTTAAATTGATCTTTGCTCGTGAGTATCGTGCAACACAGAAATATCGATATTGATTATAAATTTTTTTAAAAGTATTTCCAAAGACAGCAATAAATCATCGTAACTATGATTCTTAGTCATTATTCTTCTATTGGAAGAACACATGTTCTTGCATAATGACATCAAGTAGGTTATCACAAATTTTTCCGTTCTATAATTCTATAAAAATTTATGATCTTTTTCCGAATTTCATCAATTCTCTATTTACTTACTGCTACCATCAGTATATCCTGTACTTTTCGTCGTTGTCGCATAAAGATCAAATTAATGGATAACTACGACAAATTTAAAGCAATTGGTCGCAATAGAATTTGAGAATTTTCAGACTGATTAACCGTCAGTTTACATAAAAAACATACGGTGTGTATTCATATTGAAAATAAATAAAGAAATACGTTCTCCACTTTTTCGCAAAACGGTTGAAAAAATTGATACCGTTTTTCAGATGTTTGTTTGAAAAGAGAAAATAAAAACAAAATACAATTTTTGATTCGCAATAGTTCATAAAATACCATAAAACCGATTTCCATAATTTATCACTATTGGATGCTGATATTTAAATGAGCTTTTTTCCCCATTGCCACATGAGGATCACATTAATGCTATAGGAAATCTCCTTAAATAAATAAAGCTCACTTATCCCGATAACAGATGAATATGCGTGAATCACAGCGAATGAATCCTCAAAATAGACTTCTGGAATTTTCAAACTGACCGACAGCAAACTTAGGTACTAACCATATGATCAGTGCATATATTGTAAGTAAATAAACACATAACTCCACTTTTCCACAAAGCGTTTCCGACATGAATTCTGTATAATATGTCAGATGTTTGTTTCAAATTAGAAAAATTAAACAATACACAATTGTTCATTCACAATAATTTAAAAAATACCATAAAACCGATATCCATAATTTATCACTATTTGATGCTGTTACCTAAATGAGCTACTTTTGCTACTGCTGCATAAGGATATAGGAAATCTCCTTTAATAAATAAAGCTCAGGTCGCTTATAACCTTGGCTGTTGCAGCGACTCTAAATAAATGTAATAATAAAAAAAAAAAAAAAAAGCTCACTTATCCCAATAGCAGAATTGCATGAATGAATCACAACGAATGACAACCCAAAATAGAATTTGAGAAGTTTCAGACTGAATGACCGCAAACTTGCTGAAGGAATTTAACGAGGTTTGGATTCAAGACGTCGAAAAACGTCAATGCGTACAGAGAGAAAGAGAGACAGAGAGAAAGTGAATAACCTTAGTCTTCTCGCTACCGAGTCTCGGTTCGAGCGCAGCCTTGTTATCTCTTACTAGATCTTTCTCTCGTTATCGTTGACAAACAAGAGGCTGTTTGCCAGTTGAAAATAGGAAGATCGAGCCAGTGAATGGACGGGGCTCAGTAAATGGACACTGTTCCTAAGAGCACGTGCATAAAAAGCGTCCATTCATTGGGTTTTCTCGTCTGCTTAACTGTCTATTCATTAGTTGGTCTACCTTACTTCCTCTTGTCAAGCGTGGACAAAGTTTTCGGGTGTTTTTCGTTATCGCTAATAAAGGCAAAATAAAGGAGATAAAAAAACACGAAAATTTATTTTGCTTACCATTGACGTCAGGCTAAGATTTAAAATGTTTGGACTGTCCAATAGCGTTTGCTAAATTGCGTCGTCTCTATTCTCGACGCTTATTCGCAGCCACAGGCACACACAAGGCAAGAAAGAGTTTCGCGTTTCTATTCCCGCGGATCACGCGTGTGTTTGGTTATTAGGGATTCGTTTCTCTCTTCCACGCTTAACGTCTTTCTTACGGGTGAATCTATTTATGTATCAACCCTGACCGTGTCCACGCTTCAGCAGTGATTCCGACTTTCGATCTGCTCCATGCGGTGATACTTATTTTTCTTTTTTCCCCTCGATACGTGCTAGTCAAATCAGTACCAAACTTTGAAAAGCGTTTCGACAAGTTTTTGAGGTTCAATTGACGGTTCTATGAACTCGATAAGGCATCAGCATGTGTTCTTAATATATAAATAAACTAACAACCGCGATTTGAGAAGAAAATAAACTATGATATATGCAAATGTTCAATAAGATGTTTTTGTCATCCAGTTGTAAATTAGAAAAAAACCATAATATTCGACCGATTATGACGAAAAGTAGCTATGATTGTTCATTGAGAGTCGCTCTGATGATTTATCGAAGAGATTTTTTAGTAATATTATTTATACACAAATTACAACCGTCTGTTTAACCAACTGAACCTAACATTAGACATACAAATGGTTGTAACTTTTGAAAAAACAATAACACTGAAGAATCTTTTCGTTAAATCGTTGAAGCATCTTTCAAAAAATTAAATGAGCTATTGCTTGTCATAATCGGATGAATGTTATGGATTTTTCTAATATATAACTAAATGACAGAAACATCTCATCGAAAATTTGCATATATCAGTGTATTTTCTATTTAAACCATCGCTGAGGATGTATTACATATGAAGAACACGCGCTGGTGCTCAAATTGATTTTTGAAACCGTCAATTGAACCGCGATAATTCGTTGAAGTGCTTTTCGCAATTTAACACTTATTCAATTTTATTAACATTTGACAATGAAATCAAATACCTAACCATCATCATCCAGATTAACTTCAAAAACATTTACCACATGGTCATACAATCAGGCCACCTTTAATTAGCTCTCTCTTGTGAATGGAGTTTTATCAAAGCAATATAATAAAGAATATTGAAGAGGACCCGCACATGCGCCGAAATGTATTAAAAAAATAAGAACACATTCTTCCTAATTCATTCGGCCGGCAATAGCCAATACCTTTCTCTCTTAAAACACTTATTCGACTAGCACTAAGCGGGACGACTACCTTAAATGACGTGAGAAAATATAAATTTGGATATACACTCTTTATGTTAAGAAATATAAATTTTTGAACATTTTTTGTTTCAGACGTTACAACATTTACGTTATCATATCCACTTATTATCTATTTACTAGAAAATTTCAATTTCTACTCTTCTGAATGAATGAATATGCAAAAAAATATAAATTTTTTTCGCAGAATTTTTATGCAGGAAATCATTGTCTTTTGTTCAACTTGTCGTCTTCTTATAGCAGATAATCTTCAATGACTATCCTATATTAATATGCTAAAAAAATAATTTATTTCGATATTCCATTATACATGTTTTTTTTTTACTTTTCATTTTTTATTCTGTTTTGAAAATGAATATAAAACGATCGTATTTCAGTCAAATCTCATGTTTGTTCATGGCAAATAAGAGATAATGGTTATATATACTACAAATTTTTTAAATTTTAATTTGTAAAATATTTTTTAAAACAAGAAGCAGACGTAATGACCACGTTTGTAATTCCTATAGCGTCTATGCTTCTAAATCGAGCCTAGATCACTGTACATGCGACGCTGATGTCATTTTATTACCTGCAATATGCATCGCACCGAGTCACGATTGTTTTGTGCTCACCTCCGAGAAATACTATAGCAACTAATACATTACAGTGGCGCATAGGTGCAACTGTGGCGAGTAATTGATGTGTAATGGTACGTAGCGGTCGTGTAGTGATAAATCTAGCATGCATCACTTCTCGCCGCAAGCGGTTAAATCGATTCCTGGAAAAATAAAAATAAAAATTGATTTCAATATACGAGCATATACATAGGAACTATCGTTTTCGCGGTTTTGTTTGCCGGTTTATTTTCATTTCCGGTCCGTTTGCTTCAGGATTATTCCAATTTTTTTTTTCATCGAAAATTAGGCAATGTAATAGGTGGAAAAAATTGCTTGTAGGCATTAAAGCGAAATATAGTGTAAACACAAATTTTTCAAGACTTGAGAATAAACGCATTGAAAAATAATCCATATAAATGAATAACTAATTTATTGTCGCAATGATCGAATGCTTTTTACTTTTTTCGTTGGCGTTTCCTAAACTTTTCTTTTTTTTCCTCTTATTTTAAACACGGTAAAATAAATATTTTGAGCTAAAAAAAAAAGTGTTGACTAAACTTTGTGTGACTTAATGCATGAACTTGTTGCGAAACAAATTTGATAAATGGATAACTAATTTGTCATCGCGATGACGCACTACTGTTTTTTTCTTAGTGTTTGTACTTAGAAATGTGGAAGCTCATTAGTCGCGATAGTATAGCGTTATCATTCGTTGGACGTGTTATCAATCGACTCCAAGTAGTAACGAACTGTATATCATTTCAGGGAATAAATTGAAAATCGATACCAAACCTGTGATCAGAAATCGTGACCGAGACTGATGTTCCTATGTGCTACGTTGTCTTTGTTATTTACGAAAATCGGAACAGCACTTTTCGCAAACAATCTGTACGCTATCTCATGTATTATTATTTAAATGTAAATGCACTACGTGCATTCAAATTTTTCGTCTATGTGTAGAATTTTTCATAAAATATCCTTCACCGCGTATCTTTTTATCAATCTAATTTAATTCACTGTCTAAATATCTATCTAAATACAATAAGCCTCGAAATAAAAAATAGAACAAACGAATTAATAACTGGAGAAAAGATGCGTGGTTAGGAATCTCTACCTCAGACAGCTGTTCTGTGTTCGTATTGTTGAATGAACGACAATATGATGCGCAGACTAAGAATTGTATTTTTATATTTCGTTATATGTCACCTTATGCGTAGAAAATTAGATTAGACATTTATTTTATATATTTTTTGTTGTAAAGAATAAACAATTGAAAAGGACCCAGACCAGGGTCGAATCGTCTTTAAAATAGACTTCTTTATTAAACCTAGCCGCGAAAAGCCGATTAACCAACTTCATATAAATATTTATGTCTCTTCGATTTTCACAATGAACAAAGGTTAATGGATAATAATCTGTACCAAATTTATCCGGACAAGAAATATTAATTTTTAGTGTAATGCTTCAATTAAAATCTGACAAAAACTGTAAATTTTTCTATCTATGCAAAGGAAAACTCGGGTTCATAGATTGATTTAAAAATCTAATTCAGCTTAGACAAAAAAAACTCAAAAGAACATTTTCAGCCCCGTAGAACAAAATAATTGTGCTGAAAAACAGTTTCATGATGAATAAATAAAAAAAACCTGGTCATCGTTGCGCCAAACGTTTATAGACGAGTTATTGCCTCGCTCTGTTTACTCTGGCAGGTCATAACACACGAGCACTGGTTTACTCGTGGGTGGACATTAGAATCGGCAATGACACAGAAAAAAAAAAAAAAATTTGCAACGATGGACAAGCGTCACGGATTCCTGAGTAAATGGGTCGATCGCTAACGTAATCCCACGACAAGTGCAAAATATAGCAAGTATATTATTTATAATCGGCAGCGACGCGCGTAAACGTTTGACGATCGAGTCCAAACACAAAAGATCGTCGCGTAATCTAACGCCTGACGGTGAGCGTAAATATAACTTTGTAGGGTATATGATGTGTGGCCACTTATCACGCTGAAAAAGAGTCGGCCGGCAAAGAGGTGTCGCTGACCGGATAAATGTGTCGATCACCTCTCTCTGCCTTCACGCGTCGGCCCAGTATCAATCACACTCGATTTCCTTCTTTTTCTTCTCTTTCTCTCTTTCGCTTTCTCGTTGCGATTGCGTTAACAGGTAATTATCTCGGTATGCTGCACTTCTGGCGCAAATCTGACGAGTACGTACTTGAGAAGCAAACTGGTCGGATAAACTCTGAATGTGCATTCTCGATGCACAAATCGGCCGGTAATTGACCGCACTCGACTGCGGTCTGTTATGGTCACTTGACCTTTTTAAGGTAGTCGTCTCGCTACGTGGTAGTGAAATCAGTGTTAAATTTTGGGAAGCACTTCAACAAATTAGTGGGGTTCAATTGACGGTTTTAAAAACACCGGCCCACAAATAAAAAATTGTTTGTACATCGGACGCCATCTACCGGCAAGTATTTTGACCCGCTGAATCCGAATTTCAAGTCATTTTGCACCGTACACCCTCAGCTATAGGGTAACTTATAAAAAATAGCGAAAATTTGATAAATGGTAAGAAAAAAAAAATATATGAATCTAAACCAAGCGTAACTTTCATGTATTTCGATTCACTGAATACAAATCTAAAGTGTATTTAGACGACAAGCCGTTTTAAATCTTAGAAAATTGTAAAAAACTTTGACGCACAATGTGACGCGAAAGTAAGAGTTTCACGCGAAAACATTGATAATTTCCGCATTTGAACCAGGATGAAACCAGGATAAGAATAATTTATTTTTTTTAAATATATATTATACTCCATACATCTTAGGAAAAGTTTGATTTTCGCGCAATTCATTCTATGTAAATTACTATCGCATTCCGCAGTCGAGTTACACGAAAGTCAAAGGTTTGTGAGATATCTACGCCCATATGCAAATGTTCGATGAGTCGTTTCTGTCGTCTAGTTTTATATCAGAAAGAAACCATAATATTAGTCCGATTATGAAGAGCAACACCTCATTTTGTTTATTGAAAGATGTTACAATGATTTAACGGAAAGATTTTTCAGTGGTATTATTTTTTCAAAAGTTATAACCATTTCCATGTCTAATGTTAGGTTAAGTTGGATAAACAGATGGTTGTAATTTTTGTATAAATAATATTACTGAATAATCCCTTGTTTAAATAATCACAACAACTTTCGAAGAACAAGCTGAGCTATTGTTCGTCATAATCGGACTAATATTATGATTGTTTCTAATATATAACTAGATGAAAAAAACATTTTATTGAACACTTGCATATGTCATAGTGTATTTTCTTTTTAAATCGTGGATGGTAGCTTATTTATATATTAGAACGCCTTTTGAAGCAGTAAAATTTGACCCTCAATATGAATTTAAAAAATGTCAACTAATAAAAATCTTTTTCGAAATCAGTGAAATATTTCTTTGGAATAAGCATTTTGAACAAACTCATGGACAAATCAACTTCGTCAAATCAGTAACAGTCTCAATAACGAAGAAAAAATAAAGTGACTTGTAAAATAATAATACTTTTTCAATCAGTTGGCAAACTTAAATATATTCTAAAAAGTAACATACTTTTATAAAATTTATTTTCCCAAAAAACTTACAGTCATTTCAATATTCAATTATGGACTATTATTAAAGACGAATTTTCCACATGGTAAAATAGAGCGCTTAATAGTATTTAGTCATTCTGATGTATTAAATTTATATTAATTTTTAGAAGAATCATTTTTTCTTTTCTTTATATTTTGCCCATAATTTAGGGAAGCAATTCAATGAACATATGAAAAGAGTGGAAGATAAATTTTTATAGAATTCTACGATAATACGCAAATATCTATACAAGAAATACTGTTTATAATGTATGCAGAGAAGATTGAACTAAAATTAAAAATTCACTGCATCCGCGTCTGGTCCAAAGTATGAGATGTATACACGGAAAATTTGGAGACAGGATATACGTCACTTATTCAAAACACCAGAGCCGCCCAGCTGTGTCCGGCGTGGGATTTACTTCAGCATATATTATACATTACTGTATTACTACACTGTAAAAAAAATCTACTTGAAAATTAAAGTACCGGTACCGGAAGTTTTTATTCGCAAACCGTCTCTTAAATTTCAAGCACCAATGTGTCGAAAATTTCGATTTAGGACACATGAAAATAATTTGAATTTTATTGAAATAGCAGTGACTTTGTATTTGAAATTTAATGTACCGCGTCGAATATTTCTGATTATGGTACATAAAATTAATGTTCGTCATAGATCTTTTATTGCAAAACGGTACCTTAAAATTCAATCACATATATGTTGGAAATTTAAAATGGGTTTAAAAACAATAAAAAGAAAATAGAACTATCAATCAGGCATTATTTTGTTAGACATTTTACATCATTAGAAATCGTCGGGCATTGGTTTTTTCCAAAGAAATTTTTCGTGTACCCCGGGGTTTGAACCTACGACCTACCTATCTAAGTACCTTACAACGCACGAACGCTACCAACTACGCTATCAACGACTTAGTAGTTTCGGATACTAAAATGGCATAAGAGTTATACATATATTATTCTCTTAACCGTACTTATCATTGACATATTCATTTTTCACTGTTACCGACATTTTTAACAGCGTATTATCAACTTTTTTTTACAGTAGCAGAACACGAATACAAAACATTGTATACGTGTTTCAAAATTTGTAAATTCACAATAAATATTGCTTAAATTTACAGTTAGGTACATTAATTTCGGAAACGAAATGGAAATTTACAGTACTCAGTACTTGAATCACAGTTTCAAGTACAAAGTATTTAAATTTCATAAGCATAAGTACATTAAATTTCAAGTCTTTTTTTACAGTGTGGGTGTTTGAAATCTAAGTTACAAGATATTCGTAAAGTTAGGTGATTTTTCTAGAAAAATCGACTGCAGTGCAGGAATTTTCAAAAACTTGTCATATAATTATACAGTTACTGATCAAGTTTTGTATATTTACAATAAATTTCTCTTAAATTCCAATGCAGGTACATTAATTTCACGATAGATTTGTAAATTTACAGCACTCGGTACATGAATCACAGTTTCATGCACAAAATTTGTAAATTTCATATACATAAGTACATTAAATTTACAATCTTTTTTTACAGTGTACCGACGGCGTACACGTGTCGTCAACTATGGCTGACCATGTCGTAGCTGCTGCTGCTTGCGGTTTCGATTACGCTAACTCGGAACGAGCCTCTATCATCTATTCTCGCTTGATGACGTTCGCGTCTAGTTAGAGCTGAACAGTTGCTCTATCTTTGATTCGCATTTTTCGATATAGGGCATTCCATATCAACTTGACGTGGGTCTATGACTTTCGGCCTTTCGGACTTCATCCCCGATTTTTTATGTTACAAGCAGCAACGTTGCTCGCTTTGTTCGAACCCTTTCCCTTTAAGGATGTAGGAGCGCGATGGGGTGCTCAACGTGCTCAAAAGTAACAATTCAAAGAGAAATTCGAACACTTCCCGATGGAATGAAAAATTTCAAAAAAATCAAGCATACAAAAGGTCCGGAAAAGATTAATTTTGCTTAGTAATAATTGCAAAATGAAATTAACTAATAGGTGAAAAAAAAAATTGTTCAACAAATTATCCGTCAACCTATTATTAATTATTAATTTTTCTGAATACGTACGAATTTTTTCAAAATTTGTTCCAATCATCGAAATTTCGTTTTTTTGGAATTTTTTTTTTTAATGCATGCTAAGTGCGAATTTTTCATATGTGTTTGTCACAAAAACCACCCATTACACCCAAGTAGTTTCCAAACGATTGATCAAATAGATTCGGGAATATAGCTCATACAAGAAAAAAAACCGCAATTTTCAAACATTAGAAAAAATTCTGAAAAAAATCATACGTATTCAGAGAATTTAACGAATTATTTTTATTCGAAAAAAAAGTTAGGGTGACGGACAATTTGTTGCATAATTTTTTTTCCATCTATTTGTCAATAAAATTTCGCAATTATCAATATTTAAAATTAATCTTTTCCGCACTTTTTGTATGCTTGCTTTTTTTCAGATTTTTATTTCATCGATAAGTGTTCGAATTTCTCTGAATTCTTACTTTCAGTCTCACTCACTAAACATAAAATTTGCATGCTTATGCCATTAGTCGTGATTCTATTTCTGCTTCAGTGTTTCGTTATAATCAAATTGCGATGTGCCATGTCTTTTATAACGGAGAAAAATAAAAGAAAGAAAAGAAAATCTCTTTTCGGGAAAAAATGTATTCTGAAACAGTCTGAAGTTTCCTTTTTGTCAAAGCCATCGACGACCAATTAGAATGCTAGAAAGGAGAATTCAGTCTTCGATATTTCGACTTTTGATGTGCCATGTTTTTTTCTAACGAAGAAAGATGAAAGAAAGAAAACAAAATCTCTCTTCGGGAAAAAAAGGGATTCTGAAACAGTCTGAAATTCGCTTTGTGTCAAAGCATCGACGACCAATCAGAATGCTAGAAAGGAGACTATCTTTGATATTCCGACTTTCGACGTGCCATGTCTTTGTTAAGGGACTTACTTTAAGCGGCAACCATAATTTTTTTAGATTTGGTTTTTTTAAAGCAATTTTTCATACTTATGATCATTCATAACGAAAATATTTAGAGCCGGAATCTAAAAATATGAAAAAATTCACATAAATCCTGTACCACATATCATTATTTTTAAACTTTGACCCAAAGTTTTATGGGTCTCGCTTCTGTTTTTTAACGATTAAAAAAAAATGGTCGGAAGTCAAATATGTAACAATCATTTCACTTGCAAGCTACTATATGAACACTTCTTATATGTCCAGATTTCGGAAAATTTTTACAGATCGTTTCAAAGATATTTTTTAAAATTTGTATTGAAGAATTAAAAAAATTATTTCAATAAAAAAAGCTTTAAAATAATCTAAAAAAATTCTTTCAAGTTCTGTCGAAGTAAATTGTCTAAATATAGTGGAATATTCTTTGAAAAAAATTAATTTACCAGTCGTGCGTTAAAACTTCCATCCATTTTTATCAGATAATGTTGATGCACAACTGGAAAAAGATTCTTCGGCTTATCGACGGATTGGGATATCACTTTTCTCTTCTTTCTACTCAATTATTTTTTTCCATTACAAATAAACATTGTGAGAGTTGCAGGAACGAGAGAATGATGAACGTTTACACGCGATTGGCAAGAATCCAAAATCGGAGGAACGGCCTTGACAAAACCCGCACGAGGCATAAAATTTTCTTGTGGAGGCGTTGGAATATATCGAGAGAGAAAAGTCGTCGAGTTCGGAAGAAGGAAAGAAGAAAATTGCGTAAACAGACGGTAATTAGCGAACCGAAAAAGATGAGAGAGAAGATTCGAGCCAGAGATGAAAATATGTAGGAAACGAAACTACGAGGGAATAGTATAAAAATGCGTCAGCGTTTGGCCTGCCCATTCACTAAACTGGGTCGAGAACGGAACGAGATGTGAATAAAACGGGAACTCGACCTTGCGAGCTTTTCGCAGTGAATTTCGCCAACGAGGAGAGAATATTCATCGTTTGTGAGGCTTTCGACTATTCGAGATGAGGTTAAAGGTTGATTTTCACTCTCAAATATTTCACCAACGAATGCACTGCTCCTTCTCATAGTTCAAAGTTGTTATTTCCAACGACCTCATATATTTTGGACCCTTATGAGCCACTGGGCAATCCGTAGTTTCGAAACAGAGCGGTGAAACGTGACTTTGGAAGCTAATCGACAAATTTGCGCGGGAGAATAATCACTTAGAGAAGTTTAAACAACTCTGCATTAGAGTCAAATCAGTGACTGATTATGGTGGTCTTTTCTGTAGAATCATTGGAGTCTTAAAAGACTTTTTTGACGTAGTATGCGTGAAACTGTTTTTGGTGTGTATAATGAATATTCACACACCACTGCGTAAAATTTTTAAAAAGTTAAAAATCGTCATATTTGATGGGGAAATATGTTCTGTGACCTTCCTATGGTATATTCCGGTATATATGAGTAGTGAACGCTATATGTCGTCAGAGGGCACTATTCTATTGACTTGACACACGATTTTCGATCCCGATTTATATTTCGATTTATACTCAGTACGGTCTTACTAATCGTCGAGTAAACACCTATTTTTAATTGATTGAATTGAATGAATCAGTTACGTTGTAACGTGTTTGTTATATATTTTTTTTTGTATTGTTTCGTTTCGTAAAATTTTATAAAGTTGTATTCACTATTAATGTTGTGAAAATTTATGAGTCATTTAGAAAAGTATTTTCTTGAATGGGGGGGGGGGGGGGGAGGGGGGGGGCTCCGCCCGCCCAGCCTCCTCGGCGGGGGCTAGTGATGCGACAAGCGAGACGAGACGAGGAAATGTCAAGAATGAGACTTGCTTCTTGAATTTGTTTTTCGAGCTGTCATTCGAGATCAAGATTATCATCATATGCAAGATTTCATCTCGTTCTCGAATTTGACAGCCGCGATCTCGTCTTGTCTCGATCTCGTCTCGCATTAGCTGTCAATTCCGATTGATTTTTCAACTGCGACCATGAAACGAACATCCCATGAGGTCCAACTCGCTGCCGACTAAAAAATATGTGCAAATACTATTTATGGAGGATTCCTCGGTACTTTCCCCAGCCAAAAAAAAAAATCCCCAATTTTTTCCAAAAATCGAAAAATTGGGTTCAGTTGTGTCTATAGATTAACCAAATAAAAAAAAATATATTTGACCCTACAGTGGAATTCCCCTTGTACATAACTAAAGAATAGTCGAAAAGCAACCGCCATTTCTAGAGACAGCAAAAAAACTCCGCAGCGAAATCTTTACGATAACGGTGGACGAGAATGGAAAACGGCCAGCTGCAATATTTGCTCAAAAATCGTCAAAATGACTAACAGTAACACGACTGGCATTAAAAGACACCTAAAAAAGCATCATTAGGGGGTTTGTTTCTACATTAATAATTAATTTTCCAAGAATATGAACCTCAGTGAAGATAGAAATAAAAATGAAAAATTTGGCAGCCGTTGGAAAGCTCCTAAAGTGGGTTCCCCGCTTAAAAAAAGCATTTCCGTTGGTCACGGATTTTTCGCATTTTCGAGATTCTCGCTCGGTCTTGCTTGTCAATCCGAGACAATTCGAGACAAGATGTTCACATTAAACGATCGATACGAGCTACGCGAACAAATTACGAGTGCAATCAGAAACGAGCGAGATTGACAGAATTCTCGTCTCTTGTCGCATCACTAGCGGGGGCTTTGCCCCCTGGCTCCCCAGCAAGACCTGCAGCCCTGCACCCGCTCCGTTCGCCCTACTACTCCCGCTCAATGACTACATGACGTACATTACTCTTTAAATAATTTTACTCATTCTACGTGAAAAAATATCGTATGCTACGTGTGCGCACGTCTTTCGTACTCTTAGCGATCGTATAACACTCGTGTCTGGTTTTGTCGGCCACTCGTGTACCCGATCGGTACTCGTTCGTAAAATCGCATTTTATGCACTTGGGCATAATATACTATTTCCTGTTCCAAACATTTTTTTGGTTGAATCTAAAACATTTTTCTTTATCAAAATAGTGAATGAATGGCACATTTGAAAAATCGATCTTTTATACCTTTATGGAGAAACACGTTTTTGTTTTATCGGCATTAATATTTAGGATGTTTCTAAATGATATTTTCCGATTTGTCAAACTTTTTCAGAATTTGTCGATAAATATTTTAAAAAAATTTTCAAGATCGAAAAAGATTTTACGTACATTTTTTTTCGGCCGTAGTCAAAAGACTACGACAGCCGTGGAAGGGTTAAAGAATGGAAGGTAATTTGGAATAAAGTATGTGTACTTCAGCAGAAAAAAACATTGTCGTGAAAGGCTGAAACAAAAGTATCTGATTGATGTTTATTTCCCAGTAAATACATTTTCCTTGAGCTGTTGTTCAAAATAATTCACAATTCTCCGCTGATTTCAATGGAAATCGCTTATTTTCTTTTATACCACAGTGTGCGTGAAGTAGGCACTTCACGCACACTTCGCTTCGCTTGCGTGCGTAAAACAGGCACTTCTTGCACTAGTGGCATAAAATTGTATACGATACTCGTGCCAGAAACTTTTTCTGATCTCGTGTGATTACAACACTCGTCGCGAAAAAGTTTCATCGCACTAGTATCGTAATGTACTATTCTGAATGACGTTTTACAAATTAATCATATAGTTATACAAAAGCGTTAATTGTTAAAAAATTACAGTCCATTCACCAACAAAAGAAAAACGGCTTCATAATCAAATGACTATATTCAACATCAAATATCAAAGTGCCAATTTCATAAAGTATCTTTTGTAAAACAAAATGAGCCATGCGGCACTAAAATCCATAAACCGAGTATTCCTCACAATGATGATGAAGCAATAACGTTTTCGTAAATGTTTAATATCTTTATGCGTTCATCCTCAATTTTGTAAATATGTTACAAATGTGAGGAAAATATTTTGTTCGAAAAATTATTATTCACTGTATCTCATTAACCCTTGAAAACTTAGGGAGTTCGATTAAAAAATGTTTGCAACTGATTTGACTACTAAAAAGCGCTTCAACCTCCTTGATTTTATCTCACATCTACCTGTAAAGCTACTAAGAAGTGAATACATAAAACATTGAATGCTGCTTAAGTCTTACGGCTCAAAGAATGCAAAACTTGTAGTTAAAATGTTAAAAGTTTCTCTTAAATTATGAAAACACATGAAAAATCCCCAATTAATATTTCTAAACACTTGTTAATTGTACACGAAGAAAGAACATCACTTTCCATGCATAAAGCCTCACAACCTCGTTGAAGTCCTTCAGTACACCGTCAATCTATTGAACGTCTCGCACGTAATTTACTTCTAACTTCCTCCGACATGAGAGGCTCTCAATTTAATAAACGACGTATTGGATCCCCGTAGAACGGCGGTATGCAATACTGCGAAGGTCTTCCTCTACATCTTACTCGTCTACACTGTAAATATTGTCATTGTCGAAATTAATATACTTTTTTCGGGAGTTCTAGCCAATAAACCGTTATATTAAACTTAATACAAAAGCAGGGATGGACAATATTCGAATAAAATTGTATTCAAAATACATTTTAGTCTGAATAGCCATGAGTAATTGTAAGAACATTGCATGATTAATATATTTTTCTAAAATAACGAGAATAAAACTGGATTAATTAACAATTAAGAATCGTTTTATTGGTCCTAGTTACGAGTTATTGACAGTTATTCAAATTCAAAAGGATTTAGAATACATTTTTATTCAAATATTCTCCGTCGCTGTATAAAAGTACGATGAAAAAGTAATAAGCCGTATATTAAATACGTTAAAAAACTCATGCTTCATATAAAAGTTCTGTAATATTACAATTCTGTAATACTAAATTCAATGTACAAGTGTCATATAAAAGTGATAAACGGTATATTAAAAAATTCATGCTTTATATACAACGCTGTAATATTGCGATATAATCGTATATCGAATTTAATATACCGATTCATGCATTAAAAATTTCGATGAATGTACATTAATTTTCGAAACATTTTTGGCAGTGCACGTTGATGAGAAGATCCCAAAAAATTGAAGTTTTTCTGGACATCCATGAGAGCCCTTTCATGTACTTTATTTTTATTTTCCGAAAAAGGATTTATCCTTGGCTGCAGGTTCTCCGAATTTGGCAAGGTATGTGGCAACGCTATAATGCGTAAATAAAAATGCGGGCCTCGTGCTTCGAGGAAAAAACAGATCCGAATAAAATCATGAGAAGGAAAGAGGAAAGCGAGATGTAAAAAAAACGATATTTACATGGGACCGTCTCACCTAGCGCTGAGTCATAATTTTCGAAGCGACTATCGCAAATTCTCGGCTTAAGTTGGCGCCCGTTGCGGTTTCGAGAGAAGCAGACGGGATATTCCTCCGTGTGACGTTGGTTAGCGACACAACTTACGTCGCTCAGTCAGTCATGGAGGGAAAGCGAACGTGACTCTTCGTTATCTCTTTACCTCAGACGTTTCCCATCTAAGAATGCTCAGAAAGGATATTTTTAACAGAAGCAAAGAAAAACAGTATATCGGAATTTGATACGTCATAAATTACGTTCGAATGACCCTTTAATTTAGTGGATAACCATCCTTTCTTCAAAGAAAAAGAAAAGACTTCAAGAAAACAATAAATCGTGATTTTTTGTACTTCTGTCCTCAAATTTGTGCGCGATATAACGAATTTTGGATATGTGTTCGGCATAAAATCATCTACTACACTCAAAATTTTTTTGCAAAACGCATATCCAAAATTTGTTATATTCTGCGCATTTTTCAAAATAAAGAAAAAAATCTGAAAAAATTCATACGCAATAAAAAAAATGTACATATCATTTTCATTTAAAAAAAGTTACGTTGACTGTTTATTTGTTGAACAATTGTTCTTCTGACTAATTTGCTAATAACATTTCGGGATTATCATTATGCGAGATCAATATTTTCAGCAGCTTTTATATGCAAAATTTTTTTCCGATTATTATCCCATTGGAAAGTAATGAAAATTGTCTCTGAAACTCACTTTTGACGGGATTGTACCTATCATACATTCTTAACCTGTCGATCTCAATGAAAGGCAATTATATCGATAGGACTGTGGACTGTGACCTCGTTGTTTGGCGCCCTTGGAAAGGTGCACAAATGGACGATCTTCAAATGAAGCGTTTGCAGATCATTGCACGAAAAATCACAAGTCTATAAACCCAGGAAAATGTAGTGTACTCGTCGATAACTTAATTCTTCATATAATTATAAATTATATTCTTTTGAAAATCCCCTAAAATCCGAACCACTTTATAGACTTAGTTCAAAGTCAATACCGGCCGTCCTTCTATATCACTTGATCTGTTACAAATTATTGAGCGCATTAACTGAAAAATTGCGGCATTTAGCGAGCGTACAATTTTTTTTAAATTCGAAATCTCATGAAATACGATCCCTTCGTTCAATTATTACGTATGTTAGTACAACCGAAGAACCATAAGTCCCCTACTTTTGTGCCAAATTTAACCTCGATTATTAATCCCGTTCTTGAAATATCCAAAACTCTCAAAATCTTCATTATTCTAAAAATTCTCATACGTAAATTCAATTGTTAATTACGTTCGAAGCATAACAAGAACAAAACAAATTCTATGATCAACGATTCTAAAAACATCTCGACTTCCATTCCCCGTTTATCTGACTAACATAAAGCAGACAACATAACATTCTATTATAGTTAAATACATGATATATTATTCCTGTGCACTGAATATTCGTTCAGTGCTCTTGTCATGAGTTTGAACCGAGAGATTGCACTGCTCTGAGTGCACTTTGCACCCTCTCCCCCCACACACACACACACACACACACACACACACACACACACACACACACACACACACACACACACACACACACACACACACACACACACACACACACACACACACACACACACACACACACACACACACACACACACACACACACACACACACACACACACACACACACACACACACACACACACACGTGTATGAACACTTAGGAATTATTTGCACGTAAAATATAAACGCAGGTCGTCGAGTTCCTTGGATTAGACGCTGAAAGCACTTTCCACCTCTGCCATACACGTAACAACACTACATATATCAACAGAAGTATGTTATTTACGTAACAATATAAAAAGCGTTCTCTGAAAATTCGGCGATTTTTATCTCCGACAATTTACAATTTGTCCCATAATTTTTCATATCAAAGTTCTTGTGAAGGACTATGTGATTTCTTAATACAATTTTGATAAATTGTGATAAATTCCATGTAGTTCGACTTGTTTCTACAATTCATGATTATCATTTCCAATATCAGTACATCAATACTCAAAATTTAGCCACGACTGTTCAAAGATTGTTAGATTTAGACTAATTACAAAGATTATTAAATTTTCCAAAAGCCAAAAAAATATTAAAATAGTCGTCCCTTTTATTGAGTCTCAAAATGCGAGTTGCCTGATTCTTGATTTTTTTCAGAATTTTACAATAAGGAACACATTTAGATTTTTCTCAAAAATCGTTTCTTATAATCAATTAATAAAAAAAATATTGAAAAAAGCCCCGGGTATTTTTTTAAGCAGGTACAGTAATATTAGAAATTATCAAAATTCTGGGAGGAGTCAAATATTGGTGAAGTTGACTCAGAGTACCCCATATATATTATGGCGTTAGCACAAAGAGAATCTGCGTGGGAGAACTTAGATATATAACTGGAAAAACTCGATAAATCACGTGTAGCTTCTCTTGAATCTTGCTTTATCTCACTTGCTCCTCTGTATGACTCTCAACCCTTTTACACTCTTTACGTACGATCCATTTCTCTCGCTTTGTGTACGTAACTAGTGCTGTACATCCATTTATACGTCACCAAAGCAGTCAGACCAAAGTACTGCACTCACTAGTAGAGTTCTGCTGCTGTTGTATATAAGTTGGCTAGTCGGGTCGAGGATAAATCGTGTCGTTCGTGACCGAGATAAAAGAGTTGCTCTTCCTCCTCCTGGGGATGCCTCCTTTTTTTTGCTCTCCAGAACGTACAAATCGCTCGACGGCCTTACGAAGGTCGAATACACTGCATTTCGCCGCTTCTCCGACGATCAATCCTCGTTATAAGCCATTATTTAAGCGGAAATCTCTTGGATGCTGCGGTGGATGCTAAACGGTGAATTACCACTTTGAGAAAGTTTGTCCGAAATATTTGGCAAGTGGGATGGATGAGTTTTGATAGTCCATTTCAAAGGTTGGCCATCTTTTCTGATCGTTTAAGAATATTTTCGAAAATTTATAGATAATAATGAGAATTATTGATGCTGATCTGTTCGAAAGCAATTATTCACAATATTTCCTTCGGAAAAATATGAAAGAATTTTCTGAAGTTTTTACTTGAAGGATTTTTACACACCAAACTTTGTTCAACTTTCGACTTGAAAATTTTTATTTTTTTATATTGAACCGTGCTCCGGGATATTTTGGATCTAAGCTTAAAAATATTGATATTTGCTGCAGGACTTATGAGACTTTTATAGGATCGAAAAAAAAAATCCTTCAAATGATACCCTTCTTTGTAAACAAGTTATATTTACCTCATTGAGAAAATGACGAACATTTTGATCCCGCAATTTTATAAAGTCGCACAGTGCGTAATTATGATTTGAGGTGAAAAGTAAAATTTTTTACTCATGGAACCCTTAGAGCAAACCGGCAAACCGATTTTAGTGTTCAATGTCTTATTTTATCTGTTAAAGATTTTTTCATAGGGACATATTTATTAACATATCTTGAATCTTCACACACATTTAGCTTTGTCATAAGAACCTGGAATTTCTATATTCAACCCAGATTGCATTTTTCAACAGATAAAATAATAATGCACTGTACTTTTAACGTCACACTGTTCTGGTCCACTGTATTGTCTTTACAATATTGCATAATTAAAATCCTTGTTATGTATTTAATAAGGCTTCGAGGGGACCCAATTGCCCAAAAAAAGTAATCAAACAAAAAATTCTATGAATGATAATGATTTTTTAATTTCAAAATATAAAATCATTAAATATATGACAAGTATTATAATTCTGCAATTTCGTAAATACGTGCAGTGCACCAGAAGAATAGTGTGAGGCAAAAAATCGATCATATTTAAGTAATTTTCTTCTGATGACTTTTCAGTTGATTCCGTCTCGTTGATGTAAGATTTTTTAAAAGAAATAGATGTTATGACGCTTCGACGATAATAGTCTGTAATCTTTTTTTTTTTTTACAAGATGAAAATTTGGCAAATAGTAACTCGAGTCTGAGTCGAAGATTCCGTTGTTATCGATCTTCTCAAACGGGAAAATCAAACATTGAAATCTTTTGTATCTTCGTCCCTTCAGATTGCTTCATCAATTCGTAAATTGATAAAGCAATCTAAACGTCGATAGTTAAACAATTAATTTTTTATCGTGAAAAAATAAGAATAAAAATATATGAACAATTTTCAAACAATTAATTTTTAATCGTGAAAAAATGAACAAAAAAAAAATGCCGTACATTAGCACATTTTCTACAGCCGCGGAAAAGTTTATTTTCCGATATTATATCGAAAAATGTTGTCACTGTGTTGAAGAAGACATGTCAAGCTCTGATTTTGAGCCTTAAAATGTTCAATTAGTTGCTTTTTTGTGTGTTTAATTTCGATTCTTTCTTAGATATTCGCCATTCCTACAGTGTTAAAAATATTATTAAATTTACAACACGTTTAATATACGAAGTTATATCAAATTTACAAACGAGGTATACCAAATTCAAATTCATATATAACGTATAGACATTTTTATAATTCTGTTTTAATTTTTATACCTGTATGTTGAAATAAATGTAGCTGACATTGAAATTTAATAAGCTGTGTATTGCAAAAGTTGATTCACAAACTTTGTTGTAATATTAATATATCACTGTTGAAAATATTATTAAATTTACAACACGTTTAATATACGAAGTTATATCAAATTTACAAACGCGGTATACCAAATTCAAATTCATATATAATGTATATAAATTTTTATAATTCTGTTGTAATTTCAATACCTGAATGTTGAAATTGATGTAGCTGACATTGAAATTTAATAAGCTGTGTATTGCAAAAGTTAATTCACAAACTTTGTTGTAATATTAATATATCACTGTTGAAAATATTATTAGATTTACAACACGTTTAATATACGAAGTTATATCAAATTTAAGTTTGTGTGTAAATAATGACAAATATTGCATTGTTCTTAATATACGAATAATTTAATATTTATACATACTTGTATATGAAATTTCATATACTGTATATGCATAAAACTTCATATACATTTTATGAATTTTCATACAAAAATTTTTAACAGTGTACGTTCTCCCCTATTTCTCCTACTAATCAATTAATTCGGTATACCATTCGCTATTGGTTGCTAACCACTGCATAGTTTACCCCATATATTCAGCCAGACGTTTCTAACGAGAGTCCCGGGATAACTCGGTCGTCGTTCTCCCGCGGGTCACACCGGCTACTTGCCTCTCTGCTCTCTCAAGTCTCGCCGTGGTTGCTGCGCTGGTTAGCACACATCCGTTCGTACATAACGCTCATAACTTTAGTATGCGCGTGTGGACAACTCCATTCTCTGTCCTACAGAGACCATGCAGTGGATATACATGTATGAGGTATTCTCTGTCAACTCACCTACTTTTTTCGAGTCTCAGATGTGCTTTTCTAATTAGTCAGGGGTTCCAACACAACTTAAAAATTCTTTTTGTGATATCTTTTCTCTAGGTACAGACCTTTGAATTTCCTTGATTCCCTGAAAGCGATGGAAAAACGAAATGAAGCTTTTAAATAAAGCAAATTCTTTAAACAGTCATATTCTTATTTAGGAAAATAATCGGTTTCATATTAATTACACGATTTTTGTACAATTTATGGTACTTACAATTTGGCAGAATACACTTAAATATGTATAGGATCCTTTAAGAAATCGACAATGTCGAAATAAAATTTTCGATTCGGTGAAAAAAAAATTGAATATCAGTTTTCATTGAAAATTACGTGATATCATTTTCTATTAAGTTCGGAAGGGTTTTCTGTTTTTAGTAATTTTCACTAGAAAAAAAAACTAAATGTAAGCACGCCTCAATGTATTAAAATATATAAATGTCTTACCATCAAAACTTTTTTATGTAAAAAAAGTATTCTGCAGTAGAAATTAAATTTCTCTAATTAGTATGAATATCTCAGAATGTCAGAAGTAAACTGGCGACAATTTACACAGAAGGCTTGATATTACACATATTACACATATGAACGTTGCAGACATAACGTATACTGATAAATGCGTTTGCAAGCCAAATACGTCCGTAATTTTACCGTTCGTGTGAATATCAGCGTTTTCCTGTGGGTCGTACAGTACGCAACGCTTCACACGCAGAGGTATTTACAGTCATGTAAGAACAAAATGGGGAACATGCGGAGCGTTTCAGAGAAAAAGCTTCTCCGTTTGTACAGCCGCGAGTTTTAAATTCTGCTGCAACTGATCCAGCAGTTCACAATCTCTGCATAAACTACAAGCGAGACTCTAAATATTTGTCTGTGAGCCTCGAACACGGAAAGTAACATTACAACACTAAATAAAAGGCTGGAAAACGACGAGAGGAAAAAATGGAAGTTTTATTTCCTTCGTGCTTTGCAAATGAATGTAGGAGAATTGATCAAGGACATTTAGCTCCTAGGAAATTAGCCATGAGAGAAAATTTCTGTATGTTTTAATTTTTTATTTGGTTACCAATTTTCCGGGCCCATTTTCTATGAACAAATTTTTTCCAGGGTCTAATTTTCATGTTACCTTGCAGACAATTGCGTGTTGCTCTGTACCTCGAAAGTGCTATTGAGTCTCAGGTATTTAGTTAAACAGATCAAATGAATGATTGAAATGTTATCTTCCCTTTCGACTGTATCTAGTGACATTTTTGTGAAATCAGAATACTTTTATTGAGATCGGAAGTCTTTGTGAATTTTTTTTAATTGAAAAAAATTTGATATTATTCAAAAATTCAAATGCAGCAAGATGTATAAAAAGTACAAATTTCTTACCATTTCTTTTCGTTGTGCGGATTTTTATCTCGGATATATTTGTAGAAAAGGAAAAAAAATTGCCATGAAAAAGTGTATTAAAAAATATATATATATGTATACGTAAAAAAAAAATAAAAGATTTAAAAGCTGCTGCAAACGATCTAGCTATTCACAATCTTCCTATAACTGCACGAGTCTCTAAATATTTGTGCCTAAGCCGTAAATACGTAATGTAACGTTATACTCCTAATAGGAGGCTCAGAACCGACGAGAGAATGAGAAACTGTATCTTCTGTGCTTTGCACAGAAAACACCTGCGAACTGCTTCGTACATCGGGAGTGCAATTGAGACTCTCCGGTATTCAGGAATTTCTAACAGGCTTTCAGTACAATAACTATACGTATATTCAACATATTCTTGTGGATATGTAATGTCGAATATAAATGCGGCTTATAACCGACAATTTCGAAACAATTTCATCACATTCTCGACATTCTATCGATTCTCTCGGCTGTAATTATTTACTATGTAATATTAGGTAATAATTTCAGTTCACGATGAGATAATTGTGGGAACGGTTCCTGGGATTTTCGTGTCGGTTGAAAAAAAGTCAACGGAAATATAATATCGTTCATACTTTGCATGAATTCTTGAGTTTCCACTTAATTAATTAGGTATTTTGATAGGATGCAATATAGTGTAATACAAATATCTCAAGATTAATTTTTGGAACGGTAACCGACGGAAAAAATATCTCTGTAAGAATATTATGTATAGTAGAAATAACATTACTCAATTTATTGTCGAAATATAAACTTTTCCATAACTGATTATTTTTGTGTAGGGAGATTTTTTGCATTCCTCTACGAAAAAGCCCACTCGTATTGATTCAAAAGCATCCAGGGTTCAAAAGAGCCAGGGTTCGTAATTTTCCAATTCAATTAGCAAATGGATAATACTGTTGTTCCCAACAATTGTGCATTTTTATGTTATTAAAATTAAAACTTCACACTGAGAAAATAAAAACCGTTGAATGCACTAAATAATTTATTTAAATCCTATATAATTGCATAAATCCATCGACATAAAACCATCTACTACACTCAAGATTTTTTTGCAAAACGCATATCCAAAATTTTTTATATTCTGCGCATTTTTCAAAAACAAAAATCAAAATCAAAATGAAGAAAGAAATCTGAAGAAATTCGTATGCATTCAAAAAAATTAACATATCATTTGCATTAGAAAAAAAAGTTAAGTTGACTCATTGTTTGCTGAGCAATTGTTTTTTCACCAATTTGTTCATAACATTTTAGGATTTTATTATGCGAAATCAATCTTTTCAGCACCTTTTATATGCATTATTTTTTTCCGATTTTTATCCCATCGGAAAGTGATCGCAATTGTCTCTGAAACTCACTTTTGGAGGGACTGTACGTATCACATCACGGTACACATCCTTCAGTAAATTGTTTTCTCGAAAAGATCCAAATAAATGGTTTATTCGGCCGATTCCGTTGATTCAATTCAATATTTCTCTCAGTGCATTTCCTTCTATTTCTCCAAGTCCAATAAACATACCAAATTTTTAATCGAATCACAAACACACGATTCCTGCATTGCCCACGCAAATTGTCGCATTGCGTTGTCCCGCGTGGCAACCGGGCGCCTGCTCTGCACGCGTGCTCCGGCTGCGTAAACATGCGTGAGTCAAAGCATACGCTTTTCAAAGGCGCACGCGGAAGGAGGAGGAGGGGAGAGCATTACAAGAAGTGACTGGTGCCCTACGCAGTCCCTGCAGAGTGGCAGCAATTCCTGCAGCCCTCTGCGGTACGTGTGTTTGCGACCGGGAGGCCAACGATTATCGGCGTCTGTGTGCCAAGTACGTTGTACCTTGTAGGATGATCGGAGAGCGCGCGGGGCGCACGTACGGTGCATAGCCGTGCGCGAGGCTATCGGACTGACCGAGTGAGTATGGCGCATATAGGGCATTCTTTATCAACCGGGCCATTTTTTTCGGTCAAACACCCGGATATTTTTTCAAATTCGTCAGTCTGTCGTACTAGTTGAGATGAGTGTCTGTGATTTTTTTCAGATTTTTAAAGGGCGCTGATCAGGATTTACATTATTTTTAAAAAAAATTAATACTATATCTCCGAAATTTACTTTTAAATATGCTATATATTTTTGAAAATATTGATCTCTCAAGAAACTCTTGGAAACATTAATTGTACCACCAACGGGCACCCTATGTGAATTTTTTCAAATTTTCTAATCCAGTATTTAAAAAAAAATACATTTTTTATTTTTAAATTATTTTTAAGTGCACATATTTGGAAAATTAGATTTTACGGAAAAAAAAACTTGAGCACAAAAAAGTTGCAGTCTCACGTTAGCTTTCGAGCCGAATATTTGAAATAATATTTACGTTTTGGCAACACTTTTTTTTTACCGGAAAATGGGTGAATTATTTTTTAAATAAAAAACGGATGTTTTTTTCTGGCTGAGAAAATTACACAGTATTCCTGCATGTCTGTCAATAGTGCAAGCAAAAATCTCCAGAGAAGCACGGATCGGGGTTTTAGGATAAAGAACATGAAATAACGACACACCGTACGAAATTAATATTATTACAGTGGTATTTCATTGTTTTACCCTAGGATCTCGATCCGGTCACTGATGATTTTTCTAGCGATATCAACAGCCACGCAGTAGAACTCTGATTTATTTGATACAATAGAAATCCATTTTCGAAAAGAAAGAAAGGAGAAAAAAAAAAAAATTCTCCGTTATTCAGGTGAAAAAAATCAGTCTTACCGGGGTGTAAAAATAATTTAAAATGCTCCGTTCGTAAGTTGATAAAAAATGAAAACTTTCATGTGGAAAAATTTTTTTCCCATCAATTATAAATTTTCAAGATATGTTAATTTGGAAAAAAAATAACAAGAAGCCATTCCCTGAAGGGGTCTACTCTAATGACACGGGCAAAAAAAGGCTATTTCCACGAATTTTTTTGACCGGTATAAATTATAAATATGGATATGAAAAGTGTTAGGCCTAAAAAACACACTATTAAAATATCAAAAAAAAAATTTTATATTCATTTTACTCAGTTTTCGTACAGAAAAATGGGGAAGAAAACAGGTCCAAAAAAAAGATGGGTGTGCGCTGTTGATAAAATCTCTGGAATGGATAATTTGAAAAAAAAAAATGGTTTTACATTCAGTAGGTAAACAGCCATAGCGCATATCATACGATTTTTTATTTAAAAAAATACAAAAAAAAAAGTTTTTTGCAAAAAAAAATAGTTACACTCAAAATTTCAAAATTCGATAATATGCGCTATAGCTATAGTGATAAAGAACATGCGGTAAAATTTTAGTAAGGGTCGGTTGAATAGTTTCGGAGATTTTATCAACAAACCGTCAAAAAACGTCATTTTGAGAAAAATGCGTTTAAAGTTTGCGGTGCGTATATTAGCGCGCTCAGGTGGCTAAGTAAACGTCGTTATAAAAAAATCGATTTTTTTTTAATTCTAATTAAAGTGGACACCTTAAATATTCTATATAACAATTTGAAAAAATTCACAGAGACTGGTTTTTTAAGGTATTTTGATAAAATCAATTATGGAGGACATCTGACATAGCTGAAAAAAAAGTTGCTAAATTGACAGAGAATACTTTATATAGCGCTAGACGCTGTGCGCTATAGTCACACACACGAGCAGCGCATGAGTCCGGTCATCGAGAGTGCGGGGAACCGGCGCATTCCAAAGGCTCTTGACAACCGCAACGTCCACCCGTTCACCCGGGGTTAAGTCTTCTTTTCTCACTCGTTTGTCCGCTTGTT
Organism: Tromatobia lineatoria; assembly: GCA_949699805.1. Lineage (NCBI taxonomy): Eukaryota > Metazoa > Arthropoda > Insecta > Hymenoptera > Ichneumonidae > Tromatobia > Tromatobia lineatoria. Next base: position 3,630,464 of record OX453035.1, on the reverse strand, counting down.
TCTGGGCTCCTTGATGTCTCGAGGCTTTCAATAGTTTCTGCTACTTTTCACAAGTGAGATTGTCACAACTTTGTTGTTCAGAGACCAATCTTATTATTTTTCAGACTCCTTCAGGTGATTGCTAAATAATTTGATAACAACTATTGAGGTAGTCTTCTCGCTACGTGCTAGTCAAATCAGTGTTTAATTTTGGAAAGCACTTCAACAAATTATTATGGTTAAATATTACAAGGAATAGTGGAAAAAAGGAAGAAATAAGTAATGCATTACTTTTTTTCCATTTTTTCCAAAGGATTACCGTGATTTTTTGTTGAAAAATAATAATTTTTGCAGCCACTCCAAAGTTTAATCATGGTATTGCAATGGCTATATGTTATTATTATAAAATCATAATTATAGAACTGATCGCATGATCATCATTATTTCTATAAGTATTAGGCATTTACAACTCTGGTTCTTAATATATAAATACATCCCCAGCCACGGTTTAAATAATAAAAAAAACACTGATGTATGCAAATTTTCGATGAGATGTTTCTGTCATCTAATTATATATTAGAAAAAAACTATAATATTAGTCCGATTATGAATCGCAGCAGGTCATTTCATCTTTTGAAAGGTGCTTCAACGATTTAACGAAAAGATTTTTCAGTGTTATTATTTTTTGTAAAGTTACAACCATTTGTATGTCTAATGTTAGGTTACGTTGGATTAACAGACGGTTGTAATTTTTGTATGAATAATATCACTGGAAAGTCTCTTCGTTAAATCATCAGAGCAAGTGTCAATGAACAAACTGAGCTATTGTTCGTTACAATCAGACTAATATTATGATTTTTTCTAATATGTAACTGGATCACAGAAACATCATATTGAACATTTGCATATATCATAGGGTATTTTCTTTTTAAATCGTGGTTGGTAATTTATTTATATATTAAGAACACATGCTGATGCCTAACTGAGTTAATAGAACCGTAAAGTGAACCTTTAAAACTTGTAGAATCGCTTCTCAAAGTCTAGTACTGATTTGACTAGCACGTATCGAGGCGGCTACTTTAATAATGTTCTGCTGACAATCACCAAGCCCGAAAAATGTCAGAAACATAAAAAAATTTTTTAGATAACAATCTATTGTTATTATTGTTATTTCACACAGTTTCTGGAAAATACTTTTGATCATAGCAGAAATATAAATTTAGGGGCAATTATTATCATTTATCATAATAAAAAACATCACTTATTCAAAATTAAATATATCTGAGGGTAATGAAGTGTATTTACTACTAATATTACTACTAGATATTCCTCGGCATATTAGTGAGAAAATAAATAAAGATTTCAATTGGAAAATGGAAAAATGAAAAAACAGTTTGTCCATAAAAATCAATTGAAAATTCAGATCTTTAATAAGAACAAAAAGGAAATGCAAATTAGTATAACGACGAAAGTTATGAGCCACTATTCATTTTTTTATAGACTAATTCAATAAAGTTCTGTGGAAAAAACGTGGTTTTGCTGTTTTGTTAAATTATTCATAGATTTCTTCCTCAATATAGCATATAATATTCTTAAAATAAACTAAGCAAAATATATTTATCAAATGTAAATAAATCGTGGCTCTTAGGTTTTTATATTTGCAAAGTCGAAAGTAAGAAAGGGTGAACCGATATAATATTAAAAGTAAAATAATTTTCCAATGAATTTAGTAGTCATCCTTTCGCAGCTTTTTTCAGCGGCTTGAGCTGCAATTTCTTTCATTAATAAAAAGGTTTTCAATAGAGGCTTCTATTAAAATTCTTATTGAAAACGAATTTCAGCAATTAAAAAAAATCCCAACGTCACATCTATTCGATAATCTGCTAGAACTGAATAATAAAATTCAATAAACAAAATAATAATCCGAGAAGAAAATGGGGAACAAATTATAATATATGTTGCGATTTGGAAAATCTTAAATGATGCTAAACTATTAAAATGTTACAACCCTTTTTCACATTCGTTTGCCGCCCCGAAATCTTGAAATTCCAATCGCCGCAAACGTCTCGAAAATTTGTAAGTGAAACCTCCTTAAGTTGTAATTGGGACATCGGAGCTACGTGCAATAGTATATAAAGTCGATTTCACCGCTACAACTGACGATAATTAAATTCGTTCGTCGGTGTCTCTCAATCGAATCTCGGGCGTTCGGGGCTCGCTCTGCTATTTTTGGGGTTCTGCACTCGTGTCGGTGGACCGAACCGCTGTGCTGCAAACCCTCTCGCCCCTCTTAGGTACATGGCTTTCTACCAGAATATCTCGATTTGGCACCAATGCTTCCGACACGTAGGCTCTCGATTATTCTCGTCAAACTCTCGTACTGCTGAAGTGCACAAGTCATGTTAATTTTTTTCTCCTTCTCTCTGGACTTTCCAGTTTTATCTTGGCAAAAAAAAAAAAAATTCTTCACTGACAATCTGTGGGAAGTTCCAAAAAATTCTCGATTTAAAAACCAATATTTATAGCGGTATAAACGGAGCATTCGTGCAAGAATCATAGGGAAATAAACAAAAATTATAAATATTCACGAAATGAAATAATAATAATTATTATTATCATTATTATTATCATTATCATTATCTGTTGGTTATTTCTCAGAATGCAACTCGGCTTTTACTACACCGAGGTAAAAAGTTTCCTTGATTCGAAGAAATAGGTGGAATGAATTTTTTAATGAATATTCACTTGTTTTCAATGAAATATTGCCTGTGAATTTCAAAGAGAACAATTCATCGCCTTTAAATAAACATTTTCTTGAGGAGCGTAATCGAATAGACGTTTTCATTGATTCCAGGAAACTGTGTCTTTAATTTAAAGAAACTATTTCCTTGACGGCATCAGGTCGGACACTGAGAAACAAAATCCTTTGTTTTAAGGAAAAAATTCCTTGATTCAAGGTCACTACAATTAATTGAATTTCTCAAAGAAAAGATAATATTACATGAAGTATATTATTTCCTTGATTTTAGAGGATTTTTCTTAGGTTGGGATTTCAAAGAAATTTCTTTGAATTAAGGAAACTTTTTCTCTCGGTGTCTTCCCTCCCCTTTATTCCCCATTTCTCGAGCTCCCTGCCCCCAGCGTCACTACTGCATCGCATTTGCACGAGGGCACATGGAATCGGCGGAAAACCTGGCCGATACAGGCGGCCTTCTTTTTACTGAGTTTATACTGTATTGGAATACACAGAAGAACGACTCCATTACGGTAACGAAAAAGATAGTTGGACCCAACCAAGTGACTTAGTGCTCTGAGAGACAGACGATTACGCGGTTAGATCAACGATTTTCAGGTGGTTGACTCTGATCGTTGCTCGAACTAAATGGTTAGTTGGGCCAACTACTATTTCGGCCCCAACTATCTTACTTAGTTGGATCACGAAGGAAATTCGTTGTGAGACCTATGTATAAGTCAATTAAGTCGGAATGGTCGTTTACCAGGTCGTTTTACCGACGAACCGGATAGTTGCGGCAACAAATTTTCACTCAACTAATAGTTAGTTGTAAATATTGTGATTTATTTTATTTATGATAATAAAATTATCATAAATAAAAATAGATACGAATCATGAAGATCCTTTTCAATGGGCATGTGGATTCGTTGAACATCTTTCAGCGAACAAAATGATGTCCCGTTTGTCACGATCGAATTCAAATTATAAATCTTACAATATGTTCAATTAGTTATTAGCATAAATTGAGCTATTTTTCGCGTGAATCGTTGCTACACATTTTTGCTAGATTAAGTAAAATCTCTTCGATTCGTATTTGAGTGCATTCAGGACAGTTTTCCTTCAAAAATTTGTGTAAATTTTTAAAATTTCCTTCATCCTAAAAAATAAAAATAAATTGGCAAGCTGTCGAAAAAATCTCTGCTCGAATAACGATATTCAATCTTCCGCTTGTATGGAGTAACGGTTTTTCTCCGCTTGTCAGAATCATACTCGTGTACGTAGATATGAATAAAAAGATGCATACGCGAGAGAATAACGAGGGGAAAACAACGGACGCGATTTCATATCAATTCCCAACCGGATACAACGGTGCCTTGCATCCATATACCGGCATCAAAGTGCACGCTAGCGTTGGGGTTACGCGCTAATTATAATGGGAGTGATAAGGAACTTTGTACTCACATATGCATATTTTCTTCATTTTTTTCTCTGTCTTTGTCTTCTTATTCTCCGGTTCGAGTTAATTGAGCCTCGAATGCTATAGACTGTGACCTCGTCATAGTCGCCATCGCTCGACAAGAACTTCCTTCGATGACTACACGAAGGAAATGAGACATACTTCAGACTCGCGAGTAATGATAAATTATTTATTAAAACATATATTTAATAAGTGCATTGATGAATTCAAGCATACAGTATCCTAAATTATCGAATAAATTATAATAATTATATATCACATATCACATTAGATGAATAAATATATAAATGACTGAATTTCAGCCCTCAGTAAAAAATATTTCCCGTGTATGAACGTTTCATGTACATAGCAGAGAATTCCGTTAAATCAACCGAATATTATTTCATTGGAACTCGTTAAAAAAAAAGTTCTTCATTGTAATTATTGGCGTATTGATTTAAATGATAAATCTGTACATTGAAAAATTCCTTCACAAAGTAATTGAAGTTGTGCCGAAAATCAATTTCAGTTACTCATTAAGATATTATTAACATTAATTAAAAGTCATTACACTTGGATAAAATAAGATTTTACAAAAATATGTTCGCACATTGATTCAGAATCTCCACTTTTTTCATTAATGTGCCGATAAAGCCCAATTGTTGTTTTCGTCATTATTTTCGTCCAATTATCTTATCGTTACTTTTTATCATTTACCAGAGTATTCTTTGAATAAATGCAATAAATAATCCTACATTGATTGGGAATCTCCAAATGGTTTCTTATTTATTTCTTGATTGTAAAAAAATCTGGAAAAATTCCTGAAATTCATTGACATATAGACATCCGGAATCTCCGCCGGGGAATCCCAATTTGTGTTTGCGAAATATCGCTATTTTAAAAAGTCTCTTTATGTCAGTTTTGACATCTGACATAAACAAATTCAATGCACTGACGAATCAGAATATGATTTAACCGCTAACAATGAATTTCTCCTTTGTCATCCATGAACTTTTTACAGAAGGACTAGGGTTAGCCGACATTATTAGTTTTGACACCTGACATAAACAAACAAATTCAATGCATAAACTTGGTCCTGATCTTAGTGTGTCTGACGACACCACCGACGAATCAGAGTATGTTTTAACCGCTAACAATGAATTTCGCATTTATCATCCATGAACTTTTTAATATAGGATAGTCTGAAACAATAAACTAGCGATAACGAGGTGAATATATATAGGCAAGAATAAAAGAGTGTAAGTAAATCAGGAGAAATATCTCTGAAATACCGCTGGCAAATATAACGTCTAACGAATTAAAAAAAGTTCTAAATACTAGAAAAATATTTCTGTTGAGCAGTAAACTTTTAATCATTTCTTGATTGAAAAAGACCGCATCAGAATTGTTTACTATCTTTTAAGATAGTTCTAAAAAACTAATTTGCTTTTTAGAACTATCTTCTCAATAAAATTGAATGGATAATTGTGATAAAAAAATTAATATGATTTCACCGAAAAATTCAACTAAATTCTTTTTTTACTCTTATAATAAAGTTCAAGTCAATTATTGGCTGTAATACATCTTAATAATACATTGCATTTATTCTTCAATTTTGTATACCAATTTATGCATCAGTACTTTCAGTAGTTTTTTTTTTAGATTGTATACCGGAAGCCAGAAGTGAAAGAGTGCAAGTTATACACCAGAAAGATTTCTGAGGTGCTGTTGGCTGGTATAACGAAACGATGCAAATAGCCCGGTTAATTATGCCGGTGGTCCGATTAGGCGCTTGGTTTCTTGTTATATAGCAGGTCGCTTGTACTCTATTCTACCGAGCCAATGCTGCTACAAGTACACTATACTCTATCACCGCGAACGTCGTCGTCGTTGCGTTTGGGGCTGTTCACCAAGCAACAAGGCACGTTCGTGTCGTGCCAACTGGCTCGCCAGTCGGGACTTTAGACGTTCCGTAAAATCTCGTTGTGAAACAGAGGACGGATCATTATCGAGCTACTATACCGACGGAAAAAGCTTGGAGCGCTTAAGAGACAGAAAGAAAGAGAAAAAACGAAAAAGTATAATAGTGATTACATGTATTTTCTTGTCAAATCGTGGTTGGTAATTTATTTATGTATTAAGAACACACGCTGATACCTAATTCAGTTCATAGAACCATCAATTAAACTTCTAAATCTCGAGAACCGCTTTTCAAAGTTTAGTACTGATTTGACTAGCACTAATCGAGGCGGCAACCTTAATAATTACAAAGCCAAATAGAAATTTCCAGGCTGAAGGACTTCGGTCAATGGCCATTTGGCCCCTAAACACAAATGCGTGCGATTGTAACAAATAATACTTTTTATATATTCACATTTTAATGCGGTCAATAAAATTTCTTTTACTACTTACTAGTACTGTATGTTTATAGCTATATAAGGGACAAGTTTTCTTCTTAACCCTTCAGTCTTGATTAAAGCAATTACTTTATAATAAATGTAATAATAAATGCTCAATTTCAAAGAAAAACATGTTTGTTTTTTGTATTTAAAAAAATGTTAAAATTGTTTTATATTGTTTTTACTTTCCAAATTGTTTATTGCAATTTTTTTCATTTTCAAGGAAAATGCGTTTACGCATAAAGAACGAAATTTTTTTTTTCATTTGCCGTGAGAATTATTTTAGCTTTTTATTTATTTACTTACAATAAATGTGACAAAAATGAAAAATGAATAATAAATGTAGAGATAATACATTGAGAGTGAAAATGATTGACTAATTGAATAACTATTAAACTACCAAATAAAAAAGGCAGCCTAAACGGCCTCACTAAGAAAAACAATTATTAAAAAAAACTCCAAACAAAGAGGAACCTCGCTCAATGTTGCCTTATTATTTATTATTTCTCAAAAATCTACCTGCGCAAGTATGTTCATCAAGTTTCTCATAGAGGTAGGTTTTGAACGATTAAAAAAACGGGGAAGCAATATATAAGGTTCTACCTTGCACGGATGTTTTGAATACATGTGAAAAACTATACAATTCAGTGGAACATTAATCGTCAAGATATAATGAGGAATTCAAATTCTTGTATAATTCAAACCCTTGTATCGATCTTCTACTTCCTTTTTCCAATTCCTTCTATCCATTTGAAAAATCAGCCATTTTTTGGGCGATGATCGAGTCTTTTCTCTCGTTGTGAAGGTCTAAAATTCTGTGGGAATGAAATTTCCGAAATTTCGCATTCCTCACGACAATTACAGAAAACGAAAACGAATACACCCTCAACTATATGGTGAATGGAACCGGATTCATTCGTCTACCAGCGGAAGTTGTCCTTCCTCGTTAACGACGATGTGAATACAGGTATTTCTCCTTTTCGCATGAGCGCTAAGAGAGAACGACGATAACGGAGACTGCGAGACGCAGCTACTTCAGGCTTTTCACGCAGCGTGAAGGCGAAGGGGAGAAAATAAGAGGACCGACGACGGACACGCTCGGTGATCGGCCCTCATTCGCGCCTTGTGCTATTGTCCGCACATATATGGGACATTCCAGACCAACTTGACCCAGGTCGGCCCCTTGATCTCTCGGATTTTATCCCCCATTTTTGCTTCCTCATAGAGGAAGCTTTGTTTGTAAAATCAAGATTTTTATGTCAGAACATGCAGAATTGTCCAAAACATGGAGAAAAATTCGTGTGTGTCCAGGTCTTGAAAACTTTAATTACCTGTAACTCAAAAACCGTTTAACCGATTGAACTGAAATTTAGCACACAAGTGGAGCAGCAGTTCGTCTTTAATAGTTGCAATTTTTTACAAAATGTATGCAGAAATTTTTATTTTATGGCGTTGTAAAATTTTTCAAAAAAGGACGTGCGCACTCTAACTTTTGGAAAATTAATGATATTTCCCTAAATGATTCTTTATAAGTGCAGGTACTTTTGATGTTGTTTGGTATTGAATCGGACCGATGTCAGTAAAGCGGTTCCAATTTCATAGATTTTTGAGATTTTTTAATAAATCACGTTTTTGCCCTAACTTTGGGAAAACAGGCGACAACAAGCTCGAATTTTATACATGAAATCGGCATTATCTAGCGATGACTAGTAGATTTTTTCAAATTTTCATAATCTGACGTTAAATATGTTCATTATAAATAATCGTAATTATATAAATTGCTTCATCATTATTTTTGGTTTTTTTTTTTTACAAAGCTTCCTCTATGAGGAAGCCATTTTGGATTAACAGGCTTCCATATAGAGGCAGCTTTTTAAAAAAAATGAAAACAACGAGTGAGCAGTTTGCAAAGTTGGAAATAGCAAATTGTAAAGAAATTATTTTTACGCATTTATAAATTTTCAGTGGTTAAAAAATAAAAACGAGTCCGTGAGACTTTGGGTCTAAGCTTAAAAATATTGATATCTATACTAGATTTATGAGAATTTTGTCAGATTTTTCTCATTCCTGCTCTCAATATGTTCGTTATAAATAATCATAAGTACATGAATCGTCTTCAAAAAAATCTAATAAGAATTATGGTTGCCTCTCATAAATGCAACCATATGATAGATGGTGGAAAAAATACGAGAGGTCGAGAGTCCGACTTAAGTCGAGTTGATACGGAATGCCTTGTGTATATAAATATATATATATATATATATATTTATATATAAATATATATATATATATATATTTATATACACAAATGTACTGCCTACATAATCGTATATGTACCATGTGGTACATAATATAAACTGCAGTATATAAGTGTGTGGTACACCACAAGAATGAGCCTTGAAGAGTGTTATATGCCACCTATGAACTACGTGTGGAGTAGTGGCGAAGAGGAAGAAGAAGAAGACGACGATGTCGTTGTTGATTCCTTTATTCTTCGGTCTCTCACATCCGGTCGGTCGCAGTCATTCAGTTCTCTGCTTTTTTCTCCCACTTTCTGTCTCTATATCATTTCTGTCTTTCACTTTTTTTCTTATACTCACTCACTTTTTTTAATGGCTTAGATTTTTATTTAAAAAATTTTGTGTAATATGTACTTTACTTTTTATTTTATACTCATGTTTACCGCACCTTAACTTTTTTTTTTCATTTAAACGTTAACCTAAGTTTCCTGTATTCATTTTTTTTTTGATATATTGATTCTTGTCTCGACCTTGTAAAAATGTTAACTATAGCATAAATAAACACTTATCAATCTCTGTTCTCTTCTTTTCGTTCTCGCCTTCTTTTTCTCTGCGTCCTCCTTTCTCTCTCTTTGGGTTGCGCTCTATTCTCTGTACATACAAGCGACCAACTGTGACAGCCAGTTCAGTGCATGAATACGAAATGTTTGTCGCGTGAGAAAACCGCAGTGCATGATTCACTCTTACAAAATTGTTATGCGTCCATGTATGCATACGGTCAGTGAGAAAATTCTCGCTACTGATTTCGAACGTGACGCAGGTGACGGTCAATGCAAAATTCTTGAGAACCACTGTAAAATAGAGCTGCGGACGCACAATTAAAACACATCGAGTGGAAATTTCTACGAAATTTTGTCGGATTTGATTTTAATCTACAAATATTGCCGGGGAAAATATTTTAATAATGATTGGGTATAACAATTGACTTATTTAAAAATATAATTTCTTATGCTAAACAGTTATAATCTTGCAGGTTCGTTTATCAGTACGATTCTATCATCAATTTATGTATGAAATAATTTTATTTATTTTAAATTAATTTCACTGAGAACGGAGTCAATTTTGGATAAAGTGTCAAAATTGCCCCATCAGTGAAATTGGCTGATTGTACTTCATGCATTGTCAAATAATCGGAGAAACGTATTACAATTTCTTTAATTCACGTGAAATTCTGGTAAGATTGAATTTTTATCGCATTATTAAAAAAAAATAGTATTTTAATATAATCACTGCAAGATTTCATTATAAAAGCGCCAGTAGTTTAAAATTCATGTGTCACAATAATTGGGACTTGAACATTTAAAAAAAAAATGTATCGTGATACTTTTTTTAAACTGCAGTTTTATTGATTGTTTTCTTCGTTTTCAACAACGAAAAGATACTTTTTCATGGAAATTTTGAGGCCACTTGCTCTTAATGTTCTCCATTAAGGATTACGCCTTTGTAAAGTCCCAGGTTTCAACCAGTGCACTTCAATTTTGGTGCAAAAAGTCAGCAATGGAAAGTTCAAACATTTTCGTGAACTCCACTTCAAAGGTTCGAAAAACCCTATTTAGCTTTTGGAGAAATGCGACATCGGCATGGATTCTATTTTTCTTCGTTTCAAATATTCTTTGGTTCATTTGATGTCGGTATACGAGAGCCGGAACAAAAGAAAGAAAAAACGAACGAAGAGAAAGCCACACCTCGAGCCTCCGTAGTCGAACCTAAAGCTACAACACCTTCAGGTTTATGCACTTTAGTATATGAAACATTCCACATGAAATCGGCCAGATGTGGGTATTTTTTTACCCCGAATTTTTCAATTTGAATGAAACTTTTTTTACGCAAACTGTATCTAAAAAGAACATACTCATATATTTCTTGTATGGCTAAAAAAAAATTTTTTCCAGAATTATGGGATGTTTATTTTTTCAAATGAGTGCATGGTGAATTTAACAAATTAATATCTGCGGTTCTGTTTGTCCTAGGGATTCGACCAAAGCGTATTTTGAACTCAAAAGGATCAGTGTCCATACAATAATTTTTTAGAAATTATAATCTTGCAAATTATTATTGTAATCAACAATTGAAAAATGAAATGATAATTTATTTCTGCAAATTTCGGTTTTTTCTTTTCAAATCTTATTAAATTCTTTATTTTATCCAGTAACGTTTACAATTGTTTTTAAATATGAAGATTTAATGGACTCTATTGAAATAAATTTTTTTAGCGTGGACTGTACTGGCACAAATGCGGTCGGTCCTTTATGAAATTAAAAAACAATAGAGTCCATCAAATCACCATCTCAAAATTTTATTTATTCATTTAATTCAATTAAATTGAATGAATATAATTAAATTGAAAAAAAAGTACGGATTAAAAAAAAAAAAATTCTCAATTGTTAATCACAATAAAAATTTGCAAGTTTATAATTTCAAGAAAATTATTTTGTGGACCCTCATTTTTTCAACTTTAAAATGCGCTGTGGTTTATGTTTCTAGGGAAAATGGAACCGGAGATATTTACTTTTATAAATTCGTCATGCACTTGTATAAAAAAAAAATAGAAAACCCGATAATTAGAAAAAAAAATTTTTGGCCAAACCAAAAAATACGGGTCTTTCCGTTTTAGATAAAGTTTGCGTAAACAAATATTCATTTAAATAAATAAAATACGAGGTCAATTCTCGCCCGATTTCAGGTGAAATTGCTCATATGAAGAATTCCCCGTCAGTTTAGAGACTTGCTTTTCAGTTAAATCTTCATCCAAAACTTGTAGTTGCGAAAACTTTTCGATTAAAGCAAACCTGCGATAGTATATACAGAACCTACAGAAAAATATTCAGAGTGGACAAAACATATTCGGTGGGGTAAAAGAAATTTCGAAAAATTACAAACGCTGAAGTGTTTTTCAGCCATTTGTTCATTAAGGATGTTCGTTCATTTACATATCACACTCAGAGAAAGGTATAGTACCGTCGAAGGAAATCTGTTTGAGTGAACTAAATCCTGCAGTCAAATGGAGCGGACGAAATGTATGTTTGGGATGACCATAGGATTTAGTTGAATCCCAAACAATGATTTAGTTAAATAAAATCTAATTTTAATTCACTCGAAAACACGCAGATTTTAATGAACTCTTTTTCGGGTAGTTTCAAACCTAACTGAGCTTGAATTTATTGAATGTTTAGCTGATTGTACTCATCAATCAGATGCAGCAACTGGGTTGTAGCAAACCAATATTTTGTTACACGGATGAGGATATTTAGTTGATGACAGCTCTCATGATATTTAACATGCACTCACAACAAATTCATTGAATCTTGCAGTAAACTTCTTTTGACTGTAACATTGAAATGAATCAATGTACCTACACGTTATTTCAACAATATGTTTAGTTGTATGGACTGTTTGTCATTTTAGATCCTGACGTAATTATAAGAAATAACGGGTGAATCAAACGAATGTCCCTATCATACAGGAAAATGTTTGGTTACTTCGACCAATTGGTCTGTATCCATTAAGTAAGTAACGAGACGGCTTGAACTAAATAACTTTCTTTCTATTGACTCATTGAATTGTTGAATAAAACTAAATCTTTTTTGAATGAACCAATAAAATTAGTCAAAGAATCAAAAAACCATGCAGCTCGATAAAACCATTATTCAGTTGAATTAACTTTGATGTAATTCAGCTAACAATTCATATGGTTGAATCGGAATGGTAATTTGAACTTGATTATGATTTTGTTTCAAGCTAACAGATTTTGTCAGATGAACCAAGTCGAACTTAACGGGAATAAATTTAGTTCTGTAGAAACAAAGGTACCTTGACTATATATATATAGTTGACGGTACTATTCCTTTCTCTGAGTGCAGTTTTTTTGGCAATTTCCTCTTTATTTTCCAAATGCCTTATTTTAAAAACACCCGCAATGTTTTATTTTTTCGATCACTACAATATATAGTACAATGTACAAAGATGCTCAAAACGTTTCTGACAATTATTCAATTTTTACGTCTTTAGTTTATTTGTCCGCATATTCGTTAATTTACCGTTCCCTTTACTTTAATTGCTTCACTGACGCAAAATACCTCGTATAAAGTGTTACATATTTTTGCTTCCGTTTACATAAAAACGGTGACAATTTAACTCTCCAGGATCAGTGATATCCTCGTTGTCGAGGTCGAAACAGCGAACAGCGAGGGAAATGCTAGTCGGTAGAGCCGCACCCCTTTTCTTTATCGTGATTATTATCCCTCTCTCGCCCTCACCCCGTCATATTCCTACAACCGCGACGAAAATCGCTTCTGCAAGAGCGACGATGTTTGCTCTCGACTTATACCACTCCCAGTAGCCGCTTCCGTGTATATCCTTCGCCAGAAAATATCCTCTATCCCAGATAATATGGAAGGGCACCCTTTTTAATAAACCCTCATGTGTTATATATCTTTTTTATCGGTAACCGTAATAGTAAGCATCGGTCGACCTTTCAAAAGGTATCTCACCCCAATCTGAGCGCTCTAGGCACACGAATAATTTTTGCCCGCATGTTTTTCGGTTCCTAGATTCAATCAAATATTATTCGACACTCCTTGACACTCATAGGGGCTTGAAACCCAGGAACTCAACTGATTACTACGAGAATGATAGATGCACAAAAGAGAAATGGTGGCAATTCGGTAAATTATTAAATGAAAACCATCAATTTTTGAAGCGCCAAACTATTTCTTTTCAATTGAATTTCCAAATTTTAAATATCTTAATAACGTATCTTATTAGTTGAACTTAATATTTGCAGTATTTGTATGTGCACATTTTTTCAAATATATGAAAATTATTCTTATTTAAACAAATAAAATAAAACCCTAATAAAAAGATAGATTGTTGTGGTGTTCGCACGAATTTTTCAAGTTATCAACAAAAATATTGACAGCTTCAATTTCAGCGGAAAATTTCCTGTCAGATAGTCTCTTAAAATTAAGTGAAAGCCGACATATCGTTTTCCTGACTTTCGAGGCCCTGAAAAATCAGACTTACCAATATTCAAAATGTTTAGCGAGCGATGACTTTTTTTTCGTCTCGACGGATTGCTTATCTTTTTCTAAACTTTTTATTTAATAAAAAAATGAAGACAGTTCCTCTTTTCTGAACCTCTTATTAATAGTCAACCATAGAAGATCTTTTTCTCGTCATATAATTTGAAAAAAAGGAACAACGTTAGCCATTGCTCATTAAACATAGTTGCCGCGACCGTCGATGATCGGAACAACGAATTATCGGTTCTCCTTCTGTGTTATCAGACGGTATCACCCTCTCGTCGGAGAGCTCCTTTTTTTCTCTTTAATACCATTCACTTGCGCTCCAATAATTGTTATCAAGTTACTGGCATCACCATTACTTTTCTGGCAGAATATTCCCCACGTTTTTATATCGAACATGCCATGAATAACGACAACCACGTGGCCGGAAAAAGCTGCAATTGCATTTCGCATATATCGGGTAGTACAAGGGTGGAATACAACGTCAGGGGTGATTGTAATGGTGGCCCTTAGACGTCTTTTTCCCCTGTCAGTGATACCTGACAGGGGAAGCATCGCTCTGTTCACCCCTCGTGCCGGCTGGTTTCTACGGAATCGCCATTTTCTAGGCAAATTTTATTCCCAAGGTTGCAACACCTTTGCATAGTAAGCGAACGTTAAGCGATACCTTAGCAATGTAAAAAACATTGAGAGTCCCTCGTAAATTACAGCTCTTGTTATTAATCAATTGGATAGATTAACCGATTCGTTCAACAAATCCGTTCGATGCATTTTTCGGTTTGATCGATTATTCGGTTGGTTCAACAAATCCGTTCGACATATCGTTCATCTGGTCCAAATAACCAATTAGGTCACATAGCCAGTTGGCAAAAATCGCCAATGGATTTAAATAGAAGTTAGTTTGAACAGACAACTGATTTAAATAGCCAATTGGTTAAAATGGCCGATTGATTAAAATAGCCAATTGGTTAAAATGGCCGATTGATTAAAATAGCCAATTGGTTAAAATAACCTATTGGTTGAAATAATGAATTACTTCGAATAGCCAATTGGTTGGAGTGAAACAAAATTATTCATATAGCCAATCGGTTCAAGTAATAAATTGCTTCAAATATCTTTTTATTTTGAATAACCAGTTGATTGAATGATTCAGTTGATTCTAATAGTCAGTTAGGTCAAACAGCCGATTCAAATATCCATTTGATTGAAATCGCCAATTGTTCCAATGTAATTTTGCGATTATCTCTGCTTCTTCTTCACTCGACAATGACACCGTCGAATTGCATAGTCCTCGGGCTGGCCACGTCCCAACTAAGCTCCCTTTTCCAGGTAAACTTCATCCCCAACTTGAATATTGTTCTGTGCAGTAAGCTAACGTTGAGTGATAACTTAGCAAAGTAAAAAACATTCGCAGTCCCATATAAATTACAGCTCTTCAGTTATAGCGCTATTCTACTGCTGCGTAGTCCATATCTTCCCTCCTATCGTCGCTCATTCTCTTTATTATGAATAAATAACGCTTGCGTGTACGTAGACTCACCACGGAAAGGGGAGCATTCAAAGGGTTAACCCCGCCGATCGTTCGCCAATATATATATAGACTGCATCGCTGCAGTGTAAAAAAATCTACTTTTAATTCAATTTATTTATTTATTTATTACACAGCTATTTATAACGAATGTTTTTAATATATAAAGGTTGTGTTAAATTGAAATATATATATACATGTATATATTAAATACACTAAGAAAGTCGTATTTATCCAAATACCTGTAAAGTTTTCTCTAGCTATCGTTACCCGCATAATAAAACATAATAATTGAGTAGTCGCTGACAGTGAATTTAGTAGAAAAATAAACCAATCTTTTGCATATTTACCACAAACTGTAACAACCCCTTATTAGAAAGTAATAATTTAACAGAAAAATTATGCGTTCACTTGCGAAACGGAAACAATTTTCTCGTCTCAATATACATATATATATATATATATATATATATATATATATATATCCCTGCAATACTGTATTACAGAAATATCGTGAGAGAGTTCGTGCTCAGCTAACGCACATAATTTCCATGTATGCAATAAACCCATTATAAAACGCATGTACACTTTCCGTTCTCTCTTGAGTAATTCGCGCATGAATTTCCAACGTACGATGTGTCGCATACCGATGCATAGAAACCTGCCAAGTTTATCGTGTATCATACGGTGAAAATTCGAGAGCTTCCGTCGCAGTTAGCCCGAATATCCTGCGCCACCCTCTGGCGATATTAAATCGTCTAGTTTCGGCAATTAGGCGATATACGGGCGTTGTAGTGTCGTTATTACACGAGACATATCTCGAGATACATATAATGGTTTATGAATCCATAAATAAATATCCGAAGCACATTCCTCAATTATTAATTTAGTAATTGATTAAGAGTCACAGGGCGTAATCAGTACAATTCGTCTAACCGCTCCAATTTCGTTGTTTTGTTGCAGCAATTGAAGGATGAGCTCGGGGAAGTTGTCGCGGAGATGGAGGCGATGGAGGGCGGAGGTTTGGCCGCCGACGAGTCAAAGCCAACGAACAAGGCTAAGCAGACGTCGATCGGCCGTAAGAAGTTCAACATGGATCCAAAGAAGGGAATCGAGTACCTGATAGATCACAATCTCCTGGCAGCGACGCCCGAGGATGTTGCCCAGTTTCTGTACAAAGGCGAGGGACTCAACAAAACGGCGATCGGCGATTACCTCGGCGAGCGTCACGACTTCAACGAACGTGTGTTGCGGGCTTTCGTTGAGCTTCACGATTTCACGGATCTTATTCTCGTTCAGGCGCTGCGACAGTTTCTCTGGTCATTCCGATTGCCGGGAGAAGCGCAGAAGATCGATCGTATGATGGAGTGTTTCGCTCAGCGTTACTGCCAATTGAATCCCAACATATTCACAAACACAGACACGTGTTACGTGTTGAGCTTTGCAATAATAATGCTCAATACATCGTTGCACAATCCGAGTGTCAAGGATAAGCCAAGTGTCGAGCAGTTTATCACGATGAATCGGGGTATCAATAACGGCGGTGATCTTCCAAGAGAGCTCTTAGTGGTAAGCATAACCAGTTATTTCCAGCACCTTAATAAATACATCAAGAAGGTTTTTATTGATGACCATGCTTCGATTTAGATATTTCGGTGAGAATTCGTTTACTGAGATTTACACTCAGCCGATCGAAGTTATTAAATTAGATACATTAATCAGTTGGGTCAACTAATTCGTTAGATATATCAATCAGTCTAAATAACCAGTGCATTGGAATAACCAGATGGAATATAAATAGCAAATTCGTAGAAATAGAGGGTAAGTGAAAATGGTTGCAATTGGAATTTGGTTAGAATGAGAATTTAGTTAGAATTGGGGATAAGTTAATATTGGAAGTTTGTTAAAATTGGAAAGTGGTTTAAATTGGGCCTAGGTTAATATTGGAAGTTTGTTTAAATTGGAAATTGGCTAAAATTGTTTCTCAGTTAAATAGGTCAATTAATCGAAGTAGCTTTTTGGTTTGAATGACTAGTTATATAGAACAAACTGGTAGTTTAAATAGCTAGTTAGTTAGAACACCTAACTGATTCCCACTATCAACTGGTTTACCTAAAGACTTCATAAAATCAGTCGGCTGAACGTATAAATTGGTTCATCTTATCGGTTGGCTAAATCATCACCTAAATCAACTGGTCCCATTCATCTGTGGTTATGACAATTAGCAACCAATCAATCCAAACATTGTCCACTATACAGATGCCGTTGGAAGCCAAGCATTCTTCTCCGTATGTCATAGTCACGTTTTTCGAATCTCAATTGTTGTGCAGTTGCTTTGGGCAGTGAAATTGCGGCGAGAGTTATGAATGCCCCATTATTTGTATTCTGTCTAACCGGTACTCGTACACTATTTGCCCCCTCTGGGTAAATTGCCTAGTAGCCATGCAAATTTGCACTCCGCCCAGTCACCGGCATTCGGCTCCACGTTAGATTTATATCGTGTTTGCCCTGGGCCACTGTTGTCATGTATATATCGTACCCAGACACACTTGTCCTCTCTCTCTTTCTACAGACTAGATATAAGCTGAAATCGATTTCGCGCGAAATCGACCGAGAGCGCCACACACGTCGCACTTTTCGACACTCAACAACGCGGATTGCTTGATCCGTTGACGCTGATCTTTGATCGCGCTCAACGACGCTGTTACTCATCGATACGCGTTGCCTGCAGTTTATTCAGAGGCTATTTATCATGCAACCCACGACTCACACATATTTCATGGAATTTTCACGCTTGATTTGTGCCAAACTAAACTAGAAAATTCAAGATAGGTGACGCATGTTTCCTGGTGTTAATTCAAAGTCTTATTTTCTGTTATGAGCTTCGCTGATAAAGGCGACAAGATTTAAATACGTGTAAGGCAAATATTCTTATGCATAGAGCAGATTATTGTATCTGCACCGAAAAATAATGTTTCCTTTGAATAAACTTTCACTCAATGCAAAGTAGTGATTTCGAATTAAGGAAACATTTTTTTGAAACAATAAATCCTTTTTTATTGATTTCCATGAAGTTGTCTTTGGGCCTTCAAAAACAAATTGTCTTTTTGAATCAAGGAAACTGTTTCTTTATCATGGGCTCATTGAGCAAATGTTTTTTCCAATAAACGTTCTTTTTGAAATTCAAAGGCAACATTTCATTGTAATCAAAGATATATTTCGTTGATATCAATGACAAAAAAATCAATCCGAAAAACACCCACCCATTTCTTTTTAAAAACTTTTTTCTCGGTATAGGAAATCCGAGATAGATGACGCATGTTTCCTGGTGTTTATTTTCTGTTGTAAACTTCGCTGAATGAAGGGAAAAAAATTTGAAAACGTGTGAAGCAAATATTCTTATGCATCCAGCGTAAGAATGCAAATTGTCCAATCTGGGAAACAGAGACTAAAGATTCTGCACACGCTTTCACGTGTGCACGTTTTTCACAGCGCATCCTGCACTCTCGGCGCCCCGACAACGTCCCGTATTAAGTATAATTGACAAGGCTTATGCAAGCCATCCGATGTCGCTCACTCAAGCGAGACACTTGCACTCTATATGAGCCTTGCAAAAACACATGTGCCTAGCTTTGCTGCAACACATGCGAGGGAGTCGAGATGATTTCGCCACTCTATTTCAATGATTCGCTAATGACAGATTTATGTAAGCGCTAACACGCTCGTTGAGAAGTGCGGTGCAGACTCGGCTCGTGAAATTGACTCTATTAAACGTTACATCCCGCGTTATCAAACGAAGCGCCATTGGCCACGGAACTTGTTTAACTGAAATATACATCAAGTGAAAATGATGGTGGTTTTAATGAAAAAATACAATACAAATTCGTTCACTTCGAACCCGCAAAACGTTCCGATTCAGTAGAAAAAAATAGATGAGGTGGTAAAGGAGTTCTGTTTAATTTAAGACAATTTCGATAAGTTTAGTTGAAATTTTCTGCAAACATAAATTGATATTTGTTAATGCTAGATATCAAATTTGATAGAGATCAAGAAAGGATTTGAAATTTTATAGCAATTCGAATTTAACAACACAATATCATTGTTGATTTAAACTTTAAACACATCCGATAAAACGGATTGAACATTTGGGCATGTACGTAAAAATGTGCAATGACATTTGGGGCAAACATTTATGAAAAAAAATGGAGACCTTAGAAGTTAATAGAATATTGGATAACTTAAACTTCTTGTTTTAAAACAAGATTGCAAAGTCGGGCCTTGCACATTGCTTTCTCATTTTGACTTTACTCAAAGCTTTTTATATGGAGAAGCCAAATTTGATCAACTTACTCCGTTACTAAGAACGGTGCAAAATGGGGAAGCAATGTGCAAGACCCAACTTTATTTTCATTTTTATCTCTTTTCAAATCTAAATTCCAAGGTAAAATAGTGAGAAGTTTATCTTGAGGCCGCCGAGCTTGTTTCAACACTCCCCACACGCATTTCACAAAGCTAAGCAAACTTCCACTCTGCAACTGATTCATTTTTCCTTATTTCAGAGTTTGTACGAAAGCATCAAAACGGAACCGTTTAAAATCCCAGAGGACGATGGCAACGATCTGATGCACACGTTCTTCAATCCTGACAAAGAAGGCTGGCTCTGGAAGCAAGGTAACATTCGCTTATTACACGATCTTGATCCACCCGCGGATATTACGCAATCAATCGTGTCTGTTGCGACATTCAGTAGAATATAGAGAAAATAAAAGAGTATCTCTGAAGGAGAGTAATTGTCGAGTCTCTGGACAAGTGTTCAAGGTGCATCCCGAGTTCAATGGGAACACAGTGTAATATTGCTAAGGCTGTACATATAGAATCATAGCTATTTTGTCCTTGTTGAAGAAACGCGACTGTACATACTAAATGCCAACGCACAATATCGATATAAAACTGTACTCACCGAGTGTGTGTGCCTCTTTGTCCCGCACTGCTGCCCTGATGGAGACAGCAGGTAAATAATTATTACCACCTCCCTGACCGCGAGTAACGAGGAGTAGACGAGAGTCGAGCGCAATAAGCCACTTTTCATAAAACTGCCACTTTTAACTAAAAATGAATTGAAATATATTTTATTGTACTCAATGGGCCATTTTTTTGTAAGGCTTATCAACGTTTTTCTCAAAACTAAATTTAAATCTATTTTATATAAAAGAAACCATTTTCTGATGAGTCCTTAGTACTTTCAACTAAATTTAAACGATTTCAAAATGAAATGAGCCGCTTTTGTTTGTGAATCTTTAGTACTTTCAGCTCAAAGCGAAATTCAAATATTAAACTACTACACATTAACAATATTAGACCGAAAATCAAAAATGTCCACGTAATTATTCATTGCGAAATTACATTATTCAGATATTATTTGGTTTAAAATTTCAATATGTAGTGTATGTAGCGATTCTACTGGAATTCAGCCAGCAACATTGTTTTTTTTCTTTCGAAATTCCAAAAAAATCGGGTTTTGTTATTGTGAAAACTTTACCAAATTTAAATGCGATAAAATTAAAATCCTATGAGATATTAGAATTTTTCAATTATTCATTCAAACGGCTCCATCTTGGGTCAGTTTCATCTTCCATAAACTTGTCAAAAATTGAAATGTGTGGAATTTTATGACCGACAGAAAAAAATTAATACAAATTTATACGGGACATTTTAACTCAAATTAACTCAAATTTTTCGAAAAAAATTATCGATAATATTTTTTTTCATCGAAGGTACTCCTCCTTTATATCCGTAGAAATTTTCTTAAGTTCTGTATATGAATAACGAATTTTCAAGATTACTTTTGGAATTTCAAGTTGCTGGCCATTTTTAAGGTCAATTTGATCGATGACTTATTCGTGTTCCACTCTCGAAGGCGCCGAATGAGTTACAATTTTCATTATTTGTTATTGTCGTTATTGTTGTTTTTTGCGTTATTTCTCATCCGAATTACGTGGGAATTGTTACAGGCGGACGTTACAAGAGCTGGAAAAGACGATGGTTCATCCTGAACGATAATTGCCTCTATTATTTCGAGTACACGACGGATAAGGAACCGCGAGGTATCATACCATTGGAAAACATTCAGGTCAGAGAGGTTCAGGACAGACACAAACCGCATTGCTTCGAACTCTACGCCGCTGGCTCAGAGTTCATCAAAGCGTGCAAAACGGACAGCGAGGGAAAGGTCGTTGAAGGTACACATCGTTGTCTTATTCACTAGTATTGTAGATGCGCGCACTGCTGCAGCGACTGATGCACAGGTGTTATTTCGAGTAATGTTAATCGTTACTCAAATGCAATTCCCGTGTTTCTCATATTCTTAATTCCGTAATTCTTAATTATCACAGGTAAACACACCGTGTACAGAATGTCAGCAGCGACGGATGAAGAGAAGGACGAGTGGATAAAATGCGTCAGGTAAATAAGCGATATTTATTAACTTTCCATTTAGCTTCTAGAAGCAATTAACAGTTTTTTTTCAATTTTCTGTAAAAAATTACGAGAATAAGAAATCCCGCAGACTAGAACTTTGCAAGTTACTTTCTCATTAATTTTTGTATGGAGAAAGCTTTCTCTTCGTTATAAAAAAAATATCCTGGGTTTTCATGTGAGATTACTGAAAATGACCTACAAAATAAGGAATGAAAGGCGAAACAATATTTAGGAGGCAATTTGCAAGGATCTACTGAGCGTAGAAACCCAATATAATACTGGTGGGGGTAAAAATAGCGAATGACCAAAATAGTGAATGGTTAAAATAGCTAATTTTGAAACTAGGAACGTCTGAATCTAAAATGGCCATCACTATGAAATTCGCTATATTGCCCATTCGCTATTTTGACCTTCATCTTATTAAAATGCATTCAAAATAGCGAATAATAAAAATGGTGAATGGCTGAATAAGCAAATTCCAAAATTATCGACATTCTACATTTCGACGTTCCTTATTTTTAAATTCGTTATTTTAGCCATTTGCTATTTTGACCTCCAATTATCCCCCAATTATCTTAGAAGCTTTCTCTTGGTTATAAAAAAAATATCCTGAGTTTTCATGTGAGATTACTGAAAATGGCCTACAAAATAAGCAATAAAAGGCAAAATATGATTCATAATTATCGGTTATGAAAATATGTTGAAAAAAAAATCATTCAAGTTTATTATCCCCAATCAGATTTAATAATTGCCTTTTTCTTTATCTTTTATCTTGCAGACAAAGTATATCGCACAATCCATTCTACGACATGTTAGCAGCGCGGAAGAAGAAGGCCCAAAAAACGAACGTTCACTCGAAGAGTTAAGCCGCTCCGAGTACAAAACAACGGGCTTTTTTTTCAAACTAAACCACTGAAGCTCCGTAGCGGGCAAGACTGACTCTAGTCTCGATGGATTCCTTTTTGAGATTCTCCTACTCCGAGGGAAATATCCGCGAGGAAATCTGGAACGAGCCAGCTAATCGCTTCCCGTCATTTCGACAGTTTCGAAGCGAATTGGGAGAGCGAAAGAATGAACAAAAATAGGAGAAGTCTGACAGAAGCGCGTCGTTGCTTGAGACCCAAACTTCGAGAAGATGCCTCGCGACGCGTAGATAAAAATCTCATCGGAAGATACTAAACGTAGCCTCAAGAAAATCAAACAAAAAAGAGACGATGAAGTGTCAACGTAGAGAATTTTCAACGAATGTGTATATGTTCCGAGTCGACGATGTGTAAATAGTTAAATTACTCGAAAGAACTGAACGGACCTTTTTTTTTCTCAAAAAATGATGTCCGACCTTTCGCTATGAAACTCCGAAACGAAAACTCGAGAGAAATATTCGTACGAAAAAAAACAACGTATTGTCGTTACATACTAAAAGTTCAACATGTTCCGTGCATGTTTGTTTATTTCCTGCGAGTATGTCGTGTTTAATCGTCTCTGTTACTCACTTCGAATATATATTACAAACTTTCGGAAGTGCGCGGAAATCGAAATGAAAGTACGACGGAAACACTGCGAAAAAAACGGCTTGCAAATTAAAATACTGAAAATTCGGCGGCACAAACGGATATAATTATTTTTCTAAATAAATGTGATGTAAAATTAATTTACCGCGGACTAAAAAATTGAGAAATGTTCATTCGAAAAGTTCTGGAGTTTTACAGCACATTTTTATATTAAAATTAAATTGAAAATTCGTGCATTCAAACTCTTTGGTGTATTTAATTTCGTTATATTATCAACCGGGCAGAAAAACGAATAGATACTTAAAAAAACAAGATATAACGTCGGCTTTGCTCTATCGAATGGAACCGCAAAGTCATCGTGGCATAGAAATTTGTAACCTTGCTGTAATTTGATTACTTACAGCATTTAATTTTACAGCAAGATAAAAAAGAAAATTCAACTGGAATAGAGTCGACAATCAGTTTTTTTTACAGCGATCTTGATTTTTTTTGTGTTGTTAAATTGAGGAGAAACATGAATTCAAAAAAGTGATCTTGATTTTTTTGCAGCATATTCACAAATTTCTGTGTCAAAAAATCACCCCCTGTTGAGCGAGTGTTGTTAATGTGATAGCCGTGTATTTATTTGAACAAATGTGTATAATAGAAGTAAGATTGCGTGAGCCGAAAAAAAAAATCGAAAGATTATTTCGAGTCTGAGGAGCTCGCCGAAATAACGACTAATTTCATCGCTGTACGTTCTATGTACAGCTTGCATATATGGCGCGATTTTGGCCAAGAGAATCAAGAAAAGGACAGAGAGATAAAAAAAACGAAAACGCAACATTTAGAGTAGAAACGTCGTTACTCCTTTTCTGTTTTCGTTTTTGTTCTCAATCGCGTTTCCAACACTGACGTCAAGTTATCGCGAACGTAACATAGCTTTAACGCAATGTTTCCATACGCGTTTATTCGCTAAATAACGTGAAGATAGGTTTAGATAAGATTCCATTAGATTGAAAAAAAAATAAAAATTCAACTCCTTCCGCGAACAAAGTGAACGTCAGACATCGAAGAAGCCTTACTACACTTTATATGATACAAAAAGAGGAAAAGTAGAAGAAGCAGAAGGAAATAAGAAAAATTTACGCCAAATAACAAGAATTAACGAAAGAGTATAGAAAAAGTAAAATGCAAATTCGAATGAATTTCGGAGTGTCTGCATTTTTTAACGCAAACGACCATACGTGTGTTAACGAGATATAAGACATAATAAATTATTGGAGCGCGTTTAGCTGTCGCTACTATCTTCATGCTAAACTCATTTTTTAGCGGTGTTTGGAGCTAAAGTTAAAGAAGTCGCTGCGTTTCACGGTACTGAAAAATAGTGGCTGAATATTTGTCATTGTTATTGTATGATGTTTTCTCACAGTAATGCAAAAAGACTTTGGTAGCCGAAGATCTACGATAACCTCAACTAATAAATGTAAATTTTTAGTTTTATTTTGATAAAAGTCAATTTTTTTTCGATTCTAATGCGGGATAGTTCGTTTTGGTTGTCTATAGACGCTCTGAAAACGAGACACGCAGGTATTCTATAATCTCGTTCGTAACAAAATAACAGCCTGTTAATTTTTAGCAAATAATAAGTTTTTCCCGAATCACGATAATTATTAAACGATCAACATTATCGAATATCTGCATGGACAAATCTTAGAGGATCTTTTAGAAAACCCAACAAATAAAGCAGCAATTAGAATCGACAAGAAATTGTCAATTTTTCATGGGTGAAATACAAATAAAATATTGCAATTCTCTACAGTATTCTGTAGAAACGATAAAAGATTTCCAGAATTATTCGATAATCCCGAAACGTGCCAACCTCTTTAATGGCTTTCAGGCGACCGCGATTTTCGCGCTTTGATCTTTGACCAGCCGTCCACGAAAGCGACTTTCCGAATCCGTACTGCTTTTTTTTTCTTTGAAGCTACTCAAGCGATTGAATCGAGCGTCGATCTCTCTCTTAGACGATTAAAACGATTAGTTAGAAATTAGGGTGCGCCAAACGAACCAAACGCCGACGATCTTCGTTCCCGCGCTTTCCGCGGACTTTGAAGAGCGTTTTTTTTTTCTACCCAATGTAATATAACGAGTTTTCTACTGGAACTTATTCGGGCAGGTTGAGTCGAGATCTCCCAAAAAAATAGTGGGAGACTTTGCGACGCGTCCCGATCGATTGTATAAAGTGAGAAAGACATACTGAAGAAAAAATAAAAACGTTAAGGTGTAATCAATTTGCAGAAGAGTATTTGTATATTTCCGTTGTATATTGTTTCCATTAATAATTGTTATGTATGCGTAATGAAACTGTAGCAAACTCAAAAACCCTGTATGTATTAATTTAAATATAATTAATAAACAACTTTATTTCCTAATCATTGGACTCCGTTATTTTTATTTTCAGTAAAAGGATTTTCGACCTATTCGCACTTTTCCTTTTGGAATTTTCAACACCGCCGGTATTGAAATCAATTGCCACACGATATGATTGTGAATACATATTGCAGCTCAAAAACATGCTAAGATAACTACGCGAAAATTTCTTTAGCACTCCTTGGATACGATTTTGGGTTTAAAAAAAACAAAAACCTACTCAGATGTAATAGCTTCCTGGCAATCGTTGAAAAACAATGAAAATGTCGGGAGCTTATTAAAAGTTACTGAAAATAACGACAATACTGTGATAATTTCCTAGGGATGCTAATAAACAAGATAGTCATCGTAACTTGATGGAAATAACAGGATAATAGGATTACTTAATCGGAAAATAATAAGATCGTGGCTCTTCCAAGTTAATATCCAGTTAGCAACCCCACTGGTTAACGAAAAAGGATCATCAAATTTGGGAATTTACGCCTTTGCTATAATCCCTTAATTATTTCGTAGCTTTAAGCTTAGCTTGTATATATAACAGTGCCATCCCTGAATTACGTGCACACGGTCTGATCGTCGATATCTTTGATCTGATCGGTGATTTTTTTGCTGTTCCAATTCTACGGAGAAAGGGTGTTTAAAATTTTTTTTTACTTATCACTTTAGAAAAAACAACGTTGTTGTCCCGCATTTGATAGTTTGAAAACCCTTCGAATACCTTTCCATTGACATTTTTTTTTAAAATATGGACTCAAAGTGAGCCCGAATTCACTTCTTCTTTGGAAATTTCTCGACTATTTTTAGTATATGTAGAAAAGCTACAATCGTATTAAAATACATCGAAATAGTTTCTAGTTTGATATGTATCTTTTTCATATATTGTTCAATTACTTCTAAGGCGAGGTGAACCCCCCCAACCGTTCCGTGCCCAGTCGGTAACAAAACCTGAAACAATTATTTTCAGGCGTGCCGAATGTTTCCGAATAAAAGAAAAGTCTTACAACATGCAGTATTGGTATAGGAATGTTGTAGAACTTTTCTTTGATCCAGAAATATTCGGTACCCGTAAAAACAATTGTTTACAGTTTTTATTACCGATTGAGCATATTTCACCTTCGATTTTTCCCACCAAATGTGCCAAATAAAAAATTGCATATCCAGCTTCCGGTAAGGTAGAAACCCTTGAAATTTTTAGTTGCCCAGGGGACAACAGTCCTCAACCATTCATAATTCATTATACGGAGCATATCAAACCTCGATAGTAGTAGAACTGTCAAGCCAAATGTTTGCTTCTTAAAATTAATATACATCGCAATGACGAATGAGAATGACGTTTGGGAAGAATTATCGGCTATTCCTGCCGATCCTCCGCAGATGCGAGATAAGTGTGTCCAATGCAAGTGAGTAATGGAATAAAATGCTTCAAACCTAACATAACCTAAAATAACGAAAAAACAATTGTTTTTTATTTTTTAATTGTCAATGTTTTAGGCGGCCCGTGGGCGTTTGTTGGTGTCCAGGGCTCCCGAAAACCCCTCTATGTCCAGAATCCCGCATAATAATACTTCAACATCCGGCGGAAGTGAAACGATGCTTGCGCACGGCGCCGATGCTCGCGCTAGCCCTTGAACCGGGCAAGTGCCTCACTTTCAGGTACTTTATAAACTAAAATAAGCGAAACGATAGATCCTATAAAATAATTTGCACTGTAATTCGATTTATTAATATTGAAAAAATACTTCGCTTCTCTTATAAATATATTGAACTTGTCTTCTACTTGTTCTTTGTATTCATATTAATCCGTTAACAGTGAAAAAAAATTGCCGACGCCGAGACATACGATAAATGTCACAGATGTAAAGACTCTAATTCCGTAGTATTTTTAGAAAAAAAAATAAAAGTAATTGGTACTTCGATTAATTTACATTCCCTTTACATTGCAATTTTATATTGAAAAAAAAAATTATGAAAATATAAAATACTATAAGTTTGCTTGCTGATAGTTTTTGTTTGTACTTATAGTAATTTGTTTATAGGGGAAAAAAATTTCCGTTGCCGAGACATGAAGGTCTAGCGAAGATTCTTGAAGACAGAGATACAATATTGCTCTATCCGTCCCCGAATGCCGTGAATGTCAGTGATCTTCCGCCCGTCGGAGTAAATGGTCAACGACCGTACAACCTCGTGCTGCTGGATGGCACGTGGCCTCAAGCTAAAGTATGATTTCAGTTATGGCAAGTGAATAATGAGATCCGACCGAATGGCAGAGAATAATGGAAGCTGAGTTATCAAATTTTTCTTTAAGCCCCTAATGATGCATAATTAGTTTTTTTTTCCTAACGGATTTCTAAAGTCACCCTTTTTTTTCTGACAGATTAATGATGGAAATTCAAAATAGAACAATCAAATTTTCATCTTTTGTTTTCTTCCTCGTTGAGAAAGTTGTGTTCTCTGGAACAAAAAAAAATCGAAAATTGTTGACAAATTCAATACTCCATAAGATCAAAACTCTCCCAATTTGAGCTAAATCAAATGCCAGATGACATCAAGTGCACGTGCTCTTTTAAGAAACTATTAGGCATAAGAGACTAATGTTTACCGTAAGTTAGAACAAGATGCCCTCTTTTTAAATTAAAAAAAGCTATGAAATCTAAATGTCTGCGTACGTTTTGTCGAAAATTGCAACAATTGGAGGAAGGCTGCTGCCTTACCTGTGAGCCGAATTTCAAGGCTATAACTGGAACGATTTTTGAGTTCTCGGCGTTTGAATATTTGAAGCTTTATATACACGCACACGGATATTTTTCCTAGACAATTATTTTCAAGGATGTATGATAGGTACAGTCCCGCCAAACGTGAGTTTTGGAGACAATTTCGATCCCTTCCTGTTGGGAAAAAAATCGGAAAAAAATTAATGCCCATAAAACGTGTTGAAAAGGTTAATTTCGCATAATAATCATCCTAAAATGTTATTAACAAATACGTAAAAAAAAACAATTGTTCAGCAAAGAAACAGTCAACCGAACTTTTTTTAAATGAAAATAATATGTTAAATTTTTTTAAATACGTATAAATTTTTTAAAAAAATTTCTTTATTTTGATTTTGTTTTTTTTTATTTCGAAAAATGCGCAGAATATAGAAAATTTTAGATATGCGTTTCGCAAAAAAATCTCGAGTGTACTGGATGGTTTTATGCCGGACACATATCACAAATTCGTTATTTCCCGCACATTTTTGAAAAAGGAAAAAAAAAATCAAAATTAAAATCAAAATAAAGAAAGAAATCTGAAAAATTTATACGCATTTAAATAAATTGACATATCATTGTTTATTTGTAAAAAAGTTAGGTTGACTGATTGTTTGATGAACAATTGTTTTTCCCACTAATTTGTTAATAACATTTTGGGATTATTATTATGCGAAATCAATTTTTTCAGCAGGTTTTATATGCATTATTTTTTTCCGATTTTTATCCCATCGGGAAGAAATCGAAATTTTCTCTGAAACTCACGATTGGCGGGACTGTACCTATCATACATCCTTAAACGCTTTGGACCATTATTTTGTCGTAAATATGTCGAGACATTTTTCTTTCACGAAAACAAAACTTTCTCTACGATGAACCAAAATACGAAATAAAAAATCGATAATATTTTTTTTATTCATTTTTCACAGGCGATGTATCACTCTAGCCCGTCGCTCTGCTTCCTACGTGCCTGCAAACTCGTCGGCGTGCCTGCAAGTGAGTACGTCATCAGAACTCAACCAACTGAAGGTTGCCTTTCAACGTTAGAATCCGGAGCACTTTCGTTGTCGCTTTTGGAGAATAAACCGTGGCTGAGAGAGACGATGCTTGGCCCACTGCATCACCTCTGCAAATTTCAGCTGCAGAATGGAGCAGTGACCCATCAAAGCAAGGAATACCTAATAAAGCAAAAAACTTATCCCAAACTGATAGGAAAAAGATTAGCGAAACAATTGCGTATTTTGCCGGAGGCGCCGTCGTAACGCTTACCAATTTTAATGAATTTTCGTCGATTTATGTCGTATGTACAAGTAAATAATAAAAAAAACCGATCGTTTGTTGCTCCATTTCGTTTACATTATTTAGATTTCACGGAAAAATCGAAGGTACATTGCCAGGTTTGCTCGGCCCGATGAGAGAACGTCCAATTAAGCGAATTCCCTTCACTCACTTCGGCGATATTTCGCAATAAAAAGACCCCTTGTCGTGTATGGAAATCCCAAGTTATTCGCTTGCCTGGTTGAATTTCTTCTGTGGGACCGGTAGAGACAATTGTCTCAGAATCGAGACACCAATCTACCCAAATTGCTACACCGTTGCAGGAACCCGTTTTGCGGAATAGACTCTCGCCGGAAAAATTTGTTACTTGACCTTCCGCGAGATCTTCGGAAAAATCGAAATACGCAATTTCGAATGGTAAACCGAGGGCGATCGCTGGATACTCCCAAAGAGGATGCGCTTCCACCGGATTGTCACTAATTTCACTGGATACCTGCTCCGAAGAAAGTTTCATCAAGTTACGTGACTGTAGTATATAATTCATAGAAATATTCTTACGAAATCGTAATTATGAAAGTTACAAAAGTAAAAGCTTACACATTGCTTCCTCACCATTTTTCCGTTGTTACAAAGGTACTTTTTGCTAAGCTATGAGGAAGTATGTTAATCGATGTTGGCTTACTCGTAGCGAATGTTTTGTAGGAAGCGAAAAATGATGAGGAAAATAATGGGCAAGGTTCTAATTGTCATCCTTGTCTTCAATAAAAATATGTAAATATAGCTGCGTTTTTGTTGTTGTTTAGATACTAAATTTGGGCTCGATATCGCTCGATAAGTTTTCCTCTCGTTACTCAATTATAATACGAAATTACGATGAAAATAAAAACTCACCTGCACAAGTTTGTCAAAAGTCGTTAGATCAAAGCCTTCGCAGATTCCGAGCGGCGAGCGAATCTTGTGAAGATCCTTAAATTCAACAGCGACTGCTCGAATTTTGGCAGCCATTGGAATTCTTGGTACTTTAGGTGCGCATTGCGTAGCGAGGTACCAAAACCTTAGATTATCCCAAGGAAGTATAGAAGTAACATAATACGGATCTCCAAAAACTATATCAGCTTTTTCACTTGTCGGCAGTTCTTCCAGCGATTCAACGACCGAAACTCTATCTTCAAGTCGATTAGCCGCGACAAAACTTTCCAGCGTTCTTCGCGAAAGATAACTAGGTTCAAGAACAATGACTTTTTTCGCGCCCATCGAAGCAGCCGCGAGTCCCAAAAGCGATCCATCAGAAAGACACAAGCAAACGGAGTCTTTGCTGATTTTTTTTCGCAACGCTCGGATATATTTAGCGTTTCTCTTGTCGTCATTGAGTTGACCAATTCGCGTTCGTGAATAAGCCAAATGAAGCGAACAATCACAAACAGGTGCCGCGCTAGTTTCAGCATTGCCATTAGAAAATTCTGGCTCCTTTTTGACACTGAAGAAAAAGGAATATTCGTCATGAGAGCCAATGAGGCTTACGTCTTGTTCTGCTTTCACGGAACATTCTTCTGGCAAATAATAAACAGCCTGCATCCAATGATCTCTCCACGGAATTTTGTCAGAAGCTTCTTCGAGACTTGCGCCCTTTTTTATAAATTCTTTTGCGTCCGGATGTTCCCATGCGGGGGCGCAACTCAATTGAACTTTTCCTTCAAAATCCATGACCAAATCCCACCACATGAAAACTGCGTGAGCTGTGCCAGTCGCTATTGCTTTAGCTGTGAGCGAAGCGGTTTCGTTAAAGACGAGAGGCACTTTTCCCGTCCAATCGAAGGTGAAGAGCGGCTGTGGCGGCAGTAAAGGTACAAAAGAGCTTCTCGACAATTGTGTCAGCTGAATATCGTGAACTGCTGAAGCTCCTGGACAGTCTAATGTCTTTTTTGGGGGAATTATGAGAAGATTACCAGTATCTGGGTCCTGAAGAGGGTTTATTCTGTTCCAGGCTTGCACGTGCTTACTTTCTACCAACTGAGCCCAAACAGTTCCACTGCTTGGCACTACAAGACTGTCTTTCTGTGGGAGTATTAAATATACCCTGTTAGGCACTGCGTTTAAGTTATTCCTAGCGGTAGTCCATGGATTGATACCATGTACCATGAAAGTTTATACGTGAATCGAATTTAAGTCACAACTGGGAAATTTTTCTTTTGCCATGATATCCACGTTTTCTTTTTTCTTTTCAGCGCAAAAACAGCACGTTTTCCACCCAACGATCGTTTCTTACGTAAATTTATAATTGACAATCGCTCACTCTGAATTGACGTCGTAAATCTACACAGATTTGTCTTTGTTCTGCTTTCTCAAAACTATTGCCACAGCCAATAAAAGTTGAAAATCAGTTTTGATGTAGAATGGAACCACAATATTTACATATTGACAGTACTTGAATTTAACTGTAAGTACATCAATTCGACATTACAATTATGCATATAATTACAGGAATATACTCGTTTCTGCACAAAAGCTTCGAAGCTGCGTAATTAAATTAAATTGACAAAGTACTTGATAAAAGTAATAAAAATTCAATCTAATTGGAATTATGAAAACACTCTATAACATATTCGTTATATTTGTTAACATAAAAGCAAATTAAAGTTACTGTTCAAATCCACCAAAGAACAATACTCAATATTTGTTTTGAACTTTCTGTTTCTCACCTCAAGAAGAACTTGCTGCGCATGTTGGAAGGTAGAAAGTGCTCCTTCGCCGATAAGTTCAGTGTCGAAAACTTCTGTGACCAATATATTGGCTCTAACAGGCATATCTCCGTTATCGCCCACAGTCATTTCCGTGGAACGTTTCCTGATGAGTTTAATTTGGGCACCAAAACCATTTTCCTCGATAATCTTAAAGGCGCAATTTGCCATTGGTCTGAAAGCCTGCAACAGTGAAAAAATAGATACAAATTTTATCCCGTGTGTCAAGCACAACGATGGTGAAAAAAAATATAAATTAAATTCTGCTGCTGGTGGCAAAGCAAAGCTTTGTATAATTTACCTCACAGGCTGTTATTGTATCGGCTCCGCACTTGGCAGCCATCATCGAAAGCAATCCGGTGCCTGTGCCAATATCCAAGACATTGGCCTTTCGTCCCTCTTTGTGAGTTTTGTCTATCGCTGCTTTAAGAGCTATGTAATACTTTTCGTTCTGTGAAAAGCGAATGACGAATCAAGTTGACATTGTGGAAATTGCTGTTTAGAAAATCCCATTGAAACCTGTTAAAACTCATAAAGTTCTATTGCAACCATATCGGTTTTTCTCGGTATGAATTGGGTTCTCCGTCGATTTTATTAGGTCTGAATAGGATATTCTAAGCAGTGATCGGAGAACCAATAAGAATTGACAAAATTACCCGCTCGTGGTCGTGAAGCATGTCGGCGAATGCTGATCTCGCGACTTCCTGGTGATAATCGTAATCAGGATCCTGAATTTCCCAGGCGGTGGAACCCGTTATGGGATCGAACTTTTGCGTGAAGATGCTCATTTTACGGAATGTGTTATAATAACGTGTCGAAACGAAACGAAACATAGACCTTCGCTGACAATGAGCGCGCGCGCACTTTTGCTGGAAGAGCGACCATGTGCTCGTGAAAATAAGAGAGGGGGAAAAAGGGAATCGATCTAGAGGACAGAAAGAAAATCGCCGGTCAGTAAGGTACTATTTTTTGCTTATTTGTTTATTTATTCCAGAACTGTCTTGAAACCCATCTAAAAAATGCGACATTCTAATTTTTTATAAAAAAATATATAGTAATTGTTCCAATAATCGATTATCAAACTTAAGACGCAGTGATACACCGTCTGAAATTTCTTCGTCCAATGCTAAACGCCTATAGGTCTGTCTCTCTCTCTAACATAACTCTGTCTCCCTCGCACTATTTTTCTTATAATTCTTTTGAAAAACGGCTCTATACAATGAGGAGCCAGAAACTCAGCTCAATTTTACGATACTCCCACTATTTGCTTGGAAATACAGACCCTATCTGCCGTACCGTTCAGGAGAAAAAAGCATACGAAATTTCTGCGGGGCGGAGGGGGGGGGGGTGTATCCCTGCCTCTTAAGTCGGTGGCACCCCCCAGATAGAAATTTTACCGTGTCGACAAAAATGCGCCATGTACTGCAGCATTAAGCTGCATTATTAACGGCACAGCGTCCTGATGCCGGTAATGTGTCTGCAAAGTTCCAACACGCGTTGGCGTGCACAGCGTGTCGGAATTTAGCTGGCACATTACCGGCATCAGAACGCTGTGCCGTTAATAATGCAGCTTAATGCTGCAGTACATGGCGCATTTTTGTCGACAAGGTAAAATGTCTATCTGGGCCGTTATAGGATTAAACTTTTGTGTAAATATGCTTATTTTATGGAGAGCTTAAACGCCCGGGTCTCTTTACGTCAGTTTTGGTATCTAACATAAACGAACAAATTCAATGCATGAACTTGATCCTTGATCCCGATCTTCAGTGTGTCTGACGACACCACCGACGGATCAGAGTATGAATAAATCGCTAACAATAAATTTCGCATATATCATATCCATGAACTTTTTAATATAGGCGGATAGGATGTGTTATAATAACGTGTTGAAACGAAACAAAACATATATCTTCGTTGACACTGAGCGACTGTGCGCGCGCACTTTTGCTGGAAAAACGACCATGTGCTCTTGAAAATTAGAGAGTGGGAAATAGGGAGTCGATCTACATATATAGGACGAGTGTTTCACAGGAAAAACATCAGTGGTCGGTAAAGAAAACTGTACGGACCCAGAAAAAAAAACGTACAATGCCGGACGAGACTGCATACCGCCAGAAACGAGTTACGTGCGACAGAATGTAACATGGTGACGGCACAACATGCTGATCCGGTACTGTGTCAGCACCCTTCCAGCAGGTTGTGCACCTTATGAAGGAATAATGCTAAGGCTGGGTTATCGTATAGAATCTAATGACCCTCGCGGACTGATCCTACTGTTTTGTTGATGGCTGGTATACGGTTGGTTCTTGGTAGAAGTTCGGAAGTATTGCCAAAAAGGTCGATGTCAAGTCGGATTTCGTTATAGGATTTGGGTTGTACAACCGAAAATCGAAGGAATTCCTACCGTTTGTTTTGTGCAAAAAATAAACCCGTAACTGATCGAGATCGATTTCATATTGACATCTTGGTATCAGCAATACAATACATCTGATTACACGTCCGCAGGTTTTTGTCGTTATCCGTCTACGTGATTTAATGTTAGCTGTATACTTGCAGGGCAAAAATAACCTTATCGTCACATTGAGATTACAGGAAAGTGGATTTTCAGAAGATAATCGTTCTAAGCCCTCATTTATGATCAGATAATCAGATGACCATGTGTATCAAATTAGAGGAGACTGTATAATTCGGCAGTTCATAGGATGATGCGTTTGTTATACCTAAAACCCCAAACGCTCTTACCATCCCTCATTCTCCTACACATATCGTATGAGTTAAGAACTTCACCGTGTGGCAGCACCTCTCAGAGTGGCTTGCCTTCGGGTTCCCCTACTACCAATCCCTTAGCAATAAGAAACTTAGCATATAAGCCCTTGCTCAACGCGCCAGAGCGTCTTATTCAAATTTGTATTCGTACAAGGAACTTCATTAAATAAAAACACGCTGGTAAATCTGATAAATTTGAGTTTATTTAAATTTATTGAATTTTAATCATTTACCCCGTAACACGTTTTTGCCTTATTGTTTTAGCCGTGCTCGGAGCATGTGCAGTCACTGGTAATGTCGAGCTCCTGCGGTCAATACAGGGGTATGTTCAACTTTTTTCTACATCGTACATGAAATTTTAAGTCATACATTCGGTTTTATGTTTGCTCAACTTTTTTATAAATCGTAAATCAAATTTTAAGTCATACGTTCGATTTTAAGGTGGAATCGAACCTAGAACCCTCCGGATAATTTCGTTGCGCCGCGCCTCAGCTGTTTCGGCCACTTGAATCATATGAATATGCAATTTTTTCGTCTGTGTCAATGACTGTGTTACGTCCGAGTAACAAAGAATGTTGCCCTGTTTAAAACCTTAGCTACGGCTAATTGGTTTGGGATTCGGGCTGAACGATTTGATCTTTAATTTGAACTTGATTTTTATTATTAATTTTAATTTCTTTACTATTATAGAATTTAAACCGTGGATCAGTTGTTGGAATATACTTGCTTTTAAGAAAGTTAATGTGGTACTCAATTTTAATTAATTCGTAGGGTTTCGTTACTGAAATGACGTTATTAGTTAATAAGTATAAATGAAACAAAATAAATATCATTTAGGATGAATATCAATGAAGGAAGGTTTAGGAATGACTATGACTTCGTTACCCTGCGTACAGTCAGCTGTTATTAAAGTGAAACGCGTGCAACTGTTCTGCATTCGTTTACTGTTTTAAGCTGGGTCTGTCTGCGAAGGAAAACGACAGTCTTTGGAAAGAAATCGTTTGCAACAGTTCTGCAAACGATTCGAGGTTGAAGGTTTAGGAGGAATGAACGTTTGCAACTGTTCTGCAGACGTTCTGGATTTAGAAGTTAGGAAATGAATGAATGCAACTGTTCTGCATTCATTCTAAAGGTTCAGGGTTTTGAGAAAGAAAACTTACTTCAGGAACTTGTTGATCGTAGATAAAAATAATTTTAGACTGACTATTACATTTTACTGACTAAATACCCTCCTTAGTTTAGGAGATGTTGCCCGGTGATTTTACATTTTGAGACTGCGTAAAATACAAAAATTGCGTCCTTATATACTAGTCCCGTGAGCTTCTTGTCTGACCCAGAGTTAGGAGAGGGTAGTTTCTCAAATCCTCTAATTGGTCGGAAAAACTATCGTCTCCCACTTTACAAATTCATTTTCTTCATCTTAGATCTACTGAGTGTATTTTTCGGGAGTTTGAAGAGGGCAGAGTTCACGCTTCATTGGCTGTCGATCTACCGTCTTCCACTTCCCTGGTATTTGCGTGGGGTATTTCGTCGCCTTGAGCTAGTGGAGGGCCTTATACCCCTCTTTTACAACTAGCCCCGTCTACCCCTCTTAGGATATACTATTATTTTCCCTTTTTTACCAGCCACTGACTTCCAGACTTTTCTTTGAATATTGCAGCTATGTTAAAAAGGATACATCTTATTTAGGGAGCTGAACGTTGCTTTCCTTATTTACCGACAACCGACTGCAGGGTCGTCATTGGTATATGCAGCGGTGTCGGGAGGGTTGCATCGTCCAAGATATATATTATTCGGGGACGTAACAACTGCAATATGAAATATGGAATAATACTAATGTAATATAGTCAAAACTTGATAGATTTACATAACTGTACTGATGTGTAAAAATAAAAGCACATTCCATAATTTTTTTTTACAGAAATTGGTTATATCGAATAGAGTTGTTTTATTTTTTGCGCGAATTAGTTCGTTTGTCTCTGGGTGCGTGACGGTCTGACTGACCAGAAGGCCAGTATTAGAATGGGTGACCACCTGGCCGACTTCGACTGACTTTGGCGGTCATTATTTGGATAGGTGACCACCAATTTTGCCATGGAAACCTCGGATTGCCATATAAGACCCTTATCTGGCAAATTCATTATTGATTTGTTTGGTTTATGCCATGGTTTAGTCTGACTGGGCCTTTAATGAATTAACTTGTCAAGACCTTATTAAACATTACCATGGCCTTATGAGATCCTTATTTGGCAAAATTATTATTGATTTGTTAACTTGGCGCCGAGATTACGCCTGACTGGGCCCTTAAGTGATTACCCTATCAAGCCCTTAATAAACTTCAACATGGAAACCTCAAATTGCCTTATAAGACCCTTATATGGGAAAATTATTATTGATTTTTTTACTTGGTCCCATGTTTAAGTGTGACTGGGTCCTTAAATGATTGCCCTATCGAGCCATTATTAAACTTCGCTATGGAAACCTAGAATTGCCTTATGAGAACCTTATCCGGCAAAATTATTATTGATTTGTTTACTTGGTGCCATGTTTAAGCCTGACTGGACCCTTAAGTGATTACCCTATCAAAGCCTTCGCCATGAAAACCTATAGATATCTTATCAGGGCCCCAATTGGGAGTGATATGGAAACTCGTTTCAGAGTATCTACATCAAAGCTCGAGAGGGCCCTAGTTTATCTTAAGGCATCCCTAATAATTTTTTTCACGGCTGTCTTAGAGTCATTGTAACAGCGGTTCCTTCGTCACTGGGAGACATCATCCGCTTCCGTAGTCTCTCTATCTCAGGTGGCTTTTTTCCGCTTATCTTCTCTCGCCGTGATATTTTTCGATGTAATTCGTGATGGAATCTTTTCGAAATGCTCGATAAGTGACTCTTCGAATCGAGCATCCAATCTGCACGTTTAATTCTGGAGATATACGTCGGGAAAACCCTCAATCAGGTGCTTAATAATGTCATCCATATCTACGGAAATCGGTGACACAACTTGATATAACAGTTAAATTATCATACGATCAAATATCACAAACGTTTAATCATACCATAAAATATCACAATAAGAAAAAATCATAACGCCAAAATATCAAATAAGAAAAAAATACATCGACAAAATATCACAAATATAAAATACATGTGCGCTGCAGCGCCCGTGACATTTGTCCCTTTATGTGAGTTTTGAAATTTGAAATGAACAAAAAATTTCAATGCATGGCCGCTGGCCAATCACAGAATCATGAATAAATCGATGAAAATCACTTTCTATGAGGTTCTTATGCAATCCTAAATCCGATATGCTTTTTAGTACTAGAGTGCTGTTGTGAAAAAAAAAAGTAATTTCCGAATTTAAGGGTTTGTGCGATAAAATGAATTCGTCATTTCATCCATCAATTTCGCCTATGTGCATATTTTGTCTGTATAATATTTTGTCGTTGTTATGTGTCATCGGTGTGAAGGTTTTTTTTTCTTTTTTAGATTCTTTTAGGATCTCTTAGATATTTTTTTATGTGTCCTTTCTGATTGGTTAGGTTATTCAGGTCGGTAATGTTCGATGGGGGTTTGGCCAATGATTTAGATATCGTGATGTGAAGGTGCGGCTTTAGGTAACCTAGTTGAACAAAGAAGAAATTGCGTTTACGTTTCGACTCTGATCTGAGTTATTTTCATATTTTCGGAACTTGTTTTTATTTTATGTGGTAGTAGAGAAATAAATTTACAATCAAATACTATGGCAGCCCTTCTTTCCGGCACAATTCTTCTTACCACCGCGCAGATCCACCACATGCGTTTCTCCACAGTGCCGATACTATGCGCCAGTATTCTATCACATTTCTCATCTTCACGTGCTTTTTCCCCCCCAACTCGTTCCTACACATTTCAATGCAACACATTCTTTGCTACACAATCCGATACCTTGCAGGGGCATTATAGCACGTTTCAGTCCCCCACACCACTGACCAACAAAAAGTTTTCCAACACATTTCGTTCCTACACATTCTTTCTGTCGATATCAATCGAAGGGAATATCGTGTGTCGGTGAGGTGAACTCCGAGCAAGCAGTGGTTCTCACGCGAGGCCGTATGGTGGACGTCAATAAGTATGGCGGACGTCAATACGGACTCGCGTGAGAACTAATGCAATCAAACCACCGTTTTACCGTAAAAACGACCGGGTGGTTCGTTGCAAAAAAAACCGAAAGGCAGTCGTAGCAACCGTAAGAACGACTGCCCTAAAAACTATTATGCGGTCGTTTTTTTCGATTTACCATGGACAACCGAAAAAACAATCGATAACATTTTAAGGGTGGTTGTTTCTGCGGTCATTACGACCGATTTCCGGTTAATTTTTTGCGAAAAACCACCCGGTTGTTTGAAGGTGGTTTTTATGGTGAATCGTCGGAAGCGACGGTGTCAAGATTGCTAGGGATCATACATTTTTTTTTAGACTTTCGCCAAAATTATTGCTAACATTGTCAAAATATCATTTCACAATACAATACTTATAGTTATTAGCTAAAACAATAAGAAAAAACCCTACAAAAGTACTAGAGAATATATTAATGACTCATGATAATATTTATAACTTTATGCTGTGTATGGAGACTTGTCCTTATATGTAGGACATAATATAATTGGTTATTTATTGCGACTACTATTTACAGCTGTTGGAGCTTCAAGTGAACCATGCACTGATGTTTATGCTGGCAAGAAGCCATTCTCAGAGAAGGAAACCGCGGCTTTGGGGGACTTCGTACTTGCTCATAAGGAAAATATCAAAGCATATTTGACTCTTCATTGGTATGGACAAGTGAGTTTCACACAGAACAAAGAATGTTGTATATAATTTCATTCTTTTTCCAATAATACTGAAATCTCGTATCAACAACTATGATAATTTAATTTAAACAGTACTTCGTACATCCATGGGGCTATACTGAGGAGTTACCAAACAATGAACCCGAGCGTGTGAATACATCAATTCCTTTTTATTTGCATCGTGATATAACTTGATATTGTATCGCTGGGCTTCCAAATTCTTTTATTATGCTTGTGCAATTTTTCGAGATCGACTTACTTCTACAAACATCTTATGAACTTAAGATGTCGGGGGCGGATTTACCTATATTTACGACCTTTAAAAAACATATTTTCTTTTTCATTTTGTTTTCAAAGATTTCTTATAACGCTTCCGAAACTGAGGGTCCCAATTATTATTTAAATGAAAAAATTGAGTGAGAACACAAATGAACCTAAATTCGTAACAGCTGTATGTGTTTAACTGTATCATGCAGCGTTGCGTCGCCGTCGCCGCTGGAAAAGCCCTTAATGCCGTTCGTGGAACTAGTTACAAAATCGGCAGTTCGACATGTGTCTTGAGTAAGTATTCGTAGTCTATCTCTACGTGGAGTTTTTCTGCTTGAAGCTTAATATATACATGCACAGGATGTTTTTATCATATACTAAACTCACTATACGAGGTATATAGTGTATAAACTGGTATACAAAATTTACCATAATAAGTGCGATATCAAATTGATTTTTGGTACAGCCATCTTTATAATTTGCTTTGATTCACTGTAAAATTAGTTTCATTAGAAAAAATTGTTCTAATTCAATTTCAAAAGTGCCTCAATTCTCTATCACAATTGTACAAATTATTGTGACGGCCCTACATTGCATATAAGAAGACGATTCGAATGAGAGAAATATATAGGTGACATTAGCGCAGTGGTTAGCGCTCTTATCCAGTACCAGAACAATCCGGGTTCGAGTTCCGGTGATCACCATATATCTTCTCTCTTTGATACTTCGTCAGTTCATCTGCAATGATAATATCTACACTTCCCCGAATTCTCCGCTTGGTCATTACGTTATCAATAAAAGCACCCAGTCTTTTCCGAAAGTGTAAATAGCGTTTCCAAATGCTACGTTTTGCGAAAAAATTATTAAAGGCTTGAAATAACTGAAAAGTTATTAACGATGTTATACAATAATTTTGTGTGTCCACAATAAATAAATATTCTCACTATCAATACGTATTACCGATATTCTTGAGGTGCAGCAGCAGCAGGCAGTGATGACTGGATGATGGGCGTCGCTGGCGCTCCATTGAGCTATACAGTAGATCTTCCCGCTGGTGGAAAGCTTAATTTCGATCCCCCACCAAGTGAAATCGAACCAGTTGGTATTGAAACATTTCAAGCCTTCAAAGTGTTCAGTCAATACATTGCATCTAAGTACGCCTAATTGCCGTTGTCATTTTTTATTTCGCCATGCAAAAAAGTAACGTTATGATTGTCATCAATAAAGTTTTCGGTTATTGAGAGTTTTTAACCGTGTTTCCTTCAATAAATTAACTGTCCTGAATCCTACATCCGAATGAATACAGTGCAAATTATATGAGCGAAAGCAGTCATTATCTTGCCAAGATTCTCTTCAATTCGTATCGACAGAGGTAATGTGAAGAACCGGAATGTGTTGTACATTTTCTTTTCTTGGATCGGTTGTGAAGGATTAATACCCATGCAATACCCATTTGAGTGAATGGCTTACGTAGTAAACTATGTGTGCGATCGATTTTAGATGAAACTAAAGGTTTTGTTATGTGTAATTTATATTGTGTAACACGCAATATGTATTATCGAAATGTCGTGGATAAAGCGGTATGAATATAAGAAATGTAAGTATGTAGCATCGAGTTTGTAACCGAACGCGTGTGTTGTGTCGAGATTGCGGCGCATCGGATCGCGGTGTAAATCGAGGGTGTTGAAACTGTTTGTGCGAAAGAAATGTGCCTAACGGAGATGTGTAGGATCGTAATGTCGTGGAAAAAGCGTGTGAATATTAAAAATGTGAAGAAATATCAGTGTTTAGTGTCGACTTTGTAGAGGAACGAATGTGTTGGATTTCTGCTGAGTTGGATAGAATTGTGCGACAAAGAATGGTTGACTAATCAATTCCATCCTATTCTAAAGTCACCAACCGAAATTGATTATAAAAATTAAATTGAAATTTTGAGTATAATCGATAGATTGTCTTGAATGTGCTTTAGCCGTTTTATGGTAAATTAAATTTCTTGTGATTGAAACATGCAATTCCATACTGACCGGACTTTCCGGTCTCGATAAAAGTTAATAACAAAACATCGATGCAGTAAACGTCACAAAAAAGATCAAGACAAACCGTATAACACAGACGCAGACCTAACCTAAAAGATCGGAGGGCCCGGTCAGCATGATAATTTATTAAAAAAGAAAGAAAAAAATCACATTAATCAAAAACCACAAATTAGCAGTTGATTACAACTCCGACGAATAATACTACATTACGATACTAGTGCGTTAAAACTTTTTCGCGACGAGTGTTGTAATCACACGAGATCAGAAAAAGTTTCTCGCACGAGTATCGTGTACAATTTTATGTCACTAGTGCGAGAAGTGCCTGTTTCACGCACGCAAGCGAAGCGAAGTGTGCGTAAAGTAGGCACTTCACGCACACTGTGGTCCAAATACATTTCTGAAGAGGCCCTGATCAGGGCGAACGTAAACCAATAAAATTAACAGTCAAGCCGTCATTCGCCGGAGCAACTAAAGAAATTTAATTTACAATCGATAAATACACCAGTAAATTAAAAATTAGACACAAAATTTTGCTCTAATGAAAAATAGGTCATTTTTTGTAACTTTCTACTTCGTCGGAGTTAAGGTAGTCCTCTTGTACGGTCTGACGCCGTATAAGTTCGAGGGAGAGTTAAACAAAATTTACGAACAATTCTCGATGAGATATAAATCTGAAAAAAAATCGAGCGTATAGAAAATGCTGAATAGATTATTTTGGCATAATAATAATTAAAATATGTTATTGACAAATTACTTCAATAAATAATAGTACAACAAATTACCCGGTAACCTAACTTTTTTTTGTTATGTAAAACATTTGTTTATTCTTCCAAATACGTATGTATTTTTTCAGATTTTTAATTTTACACTTGGTGGATCGTCGACAGCGACGACATGTGAAATTGTTAAATCAAAATTAAGACATTCTCACATCCATAACCAAACAGACAACTCATAATATTCGACGCTTATAGCCGCAGATATTCAAAGGTTTTTGAGACTTTCCAATCTTTTGTTGAACATTTAAGGATGCTGTACGTGAGGTACGCGTACCGAGGGTTTTTGTGATCGGAAAAACGCGTAGGTAGTCCGGCACGCAGATGCTTGGGTCAAGCGGGCCGATCGGGTTTTTTCCACGAGACGCGACGCCTT
Organism: Tromatobia lineatoria; assembly: GCA_949699805.1. Lineage (NCBI taxonomy): Eukaryota > Metazoa > Arthropoda > Insecta > Hymenoptera > Ichneumonidae > Tromatobia > Tromatobia lineatoria. The sequence continues at coordinate 3,586,832 of OX453035.1, read as the reverse complement.
CGCATCGAGTCGCGTCTTATCTACCTGCGAGGGACGCCAACCCTTAAAGCCAATCACCGTAAAGAATAATGGTCTCCAGAAAAATTAGCCAATGAATATCTGCGACTCCAAGCACTTGAAGGCATTTCTTTCCCGATTCTAAGGGAGGGAGCGAAAATTCAAGCGTTAGTCGTTTTACACTTTTTAGTCAGTCTTCAGCGACTTTTTGTCGAGTCAACATCGAAAGTCAAATCTATCTACGCGCACCACTTGTATTTTAATCGTGATTGTTACAGTTAATAAAGTTTTGTCATCCACTCTACTGCATCCACATTTCATTTTATTTATTCTTATACGAAAACAGTTGTAGTCGATTAATTTCTAATCCAACCCGTACTGTCTGATTTCGTCGCAACAGCGCACGGAAATTCACAACTTCCGTGGAAATTCTTAGTCTTTCACGCGTTCGACCGTACACTTGGAAAAAAACGGCCATTTTCAAACATCAGATAAAATCCTAAAAAAATCCACACGTTTTCAGAAAAATAAACAAATCATTTTCATAACAAAAAAAAGTTAGGTTGCCGGGCAATTTGTTGCACAATTATTTATTTCAGTAACTTGATAATAACATTTTTCAATTATTATTATGCCAAATTAATCTCTTCAGCATCTTTCATCTAGTTGATTTTTTTAAGATTTTTATTTCTTCGAGAAAAGTTCGTAATTCTGTCTCGATTTCGCTCGAACTTATGCGATGTCAGACAATACATGAGGACTACCTTAATTGTACAGAAAGGAAGGTACAACCCTGCGATTGGTTACAGGAACCAACTCGTTGGTCTTACGTACCTATTTATCCATAATCACTCGCGAATACATCAGTTCGCAGATCGAGTTAGTTGCTGCAACTAATTTTCTGTACAGGATATGCTAGAGATGGTTGTCGTGTGATAGAGACTGGGTAGGAATCATTAAACTAGAAGAGAGACGGTTTTTAAAAGTTTTTGACACTATATGAGTTCATTTAATATATTGATCCACATGGAAATAAAATGACTGCGCACTATTTCGAGTCTCGGGAAGAACTGACTCGCGGGTTCTCGCTCGCTTCCTAAATTGCTACGCGGTCCGTCTCAATTCGGTTGAGTACGCGATAGGCAGTTAGTCCGCATATCCTTATAACCGAGATCTAACGGCGGTAGTTTTGTTTTTCTTTTGAATGGGACTATTACACTCGGAACTACTTTTTTTCCGTGTGTGTTCAATTGACTACGACTGCATTGCGGCTTAGTGCTAATTAATTTATCTTTCAATTAACGTACCTAAAATAGGTCGCTAGAAATATGGTGAAATTGGTAATTATCACTCGAACGGACCGATTATAGTTTTTCTGGAGCAATTGTCAGGGCATTGGATATAAGACATGTATTATATCCCGATGTTTCAATTAATTTGATAGTGTCATCTTGCAACATCTTGATATCAGCAACACAATACATCTGATTACACATCTGCGGGTATTTATTGTTATCAGTTTAGATGACTCGATACATGCTATACACTTGTAGGGCAACAAAAAATTTCTCGTCGCATTGAGATTATATAGGTGTGCATTTTTAGGAGAAGATCGGTCGAAGCCCTCATTTATGATCAGATAATCAGACGGATATACGTATAAAAGTACTGGAGACTGTATAATTCGGCAGTTCTCAAGATGATGCGTTCTTGCCGCGTTGTCGTAGCCGTGCTCGCAGCATGCGCATTGACTGGAAATGGCGAGCTCCTGCAGTCAATACAGGGGTACGTTCAACTTTTTTCTGAATCGTTAATCATCACATTCTAAGTCATACATTCGATTTTATGATGGAAATTGAGGTTGCAATTTCGTATGTTTAACTTTCATGTATGAGTTCTCTACCATCTGCAATGACAGGTTCTGAAGAAACCATATCAGGGTCTTGCAGAGGCCCTGATTAATTTTCCCTAATTATATTAGGGGCCTTTAAAGACTGCCCTATTAAGTCCTTACTAAAATAATAAAGAAATTTAATTTAAAAATAACTTTATTTATAAATCACTTTCTCGGACTTGACCAACTTAACGCCAGCCCAATTCCAACTGGGTTTTGTGGTAAATCAGCCAAAAACAACGGTTGTCGAAATTGGGGTGCCGTCCATTTCACCGACAATTACAATCCCGACGGTCAAAATACCGAACAATTAAAGAACTGACAGATTAAAATGCCGACATTTAAAATCCTGAAAATTAATCTAAACCAATAATCGTATGTTATTCGTCGGTAGCTGAATGTTAGTGTTCGGACTTTCCAGAACCCGGACGGGGGGGGGGGGGGGTCCGTATGGCGGACGTCAATACGGACTTGCGTGAGAACCACTGTCTGCTCGGAGTTCTACCTTACCGACATGCGATATTCTCTTCGATTGATATCGACAGAAAGAATGTGTGTAGGAACGAAATGTGTTTAAAAAAGTCTTTGTTTGACGGGTGTGGGGGACTGAAACGTGCTATAATGCCCCTGCGAGGTATCGGATTGTGTAGCAAAGAATGTGTTGCATTGAAATGTGTAGGAACGACTTCTGGAGGAAAAAAGCACGTAAAGATAAGAAATCTGATGGAATACTGGCGCGTAGTATCGGCACTGTGGAGAAACGCATGTGGAGGATCTGCGCCGTAGTGACAAGAATTGTGCGGGAGAGAAGGGCTACACGGCACCGTTCCCCGTGTCGGTACCATGCCGTTATGTGCGACCGAATGTAACGACACAGTGACGGTACAACGTGCTAAAACTAACACTGTTCAGAGCACCGTACCGCCATTCTGTAAGGTCCGCATACCGTTTTTCGTTTTCCGAAAAATCCCTTACTGACCTATCCTTGAAAAATATGGCAGCCGTTTGAAGAAAAAATAGATTTTCCAGTGCTGTTTTTTTTCAACCGGTTTTTCTTTCTATTTTTACAGAATGCGAGGACTTACGCTTAGATGCGATTCACAAGAAAAATTATCAGTAATTCGCTCATTCGAAGAACACCCGGAGCTCGATTTCTTGAGAATTACTAAAGTTCTCGGAGAGGAGATCAAAGTTTTGGTCACAGAGAACGCAATAACACATTTCACGGCTGTTCTGTCGAGTCACAATATCGCATATGAAATTTTCAGTAAAAACGTTGCAGACATAGTCCGCGAAGGTTACCTAAGAAATGAGCTCGCTAGGAAAATCGCCTTAGACTCAAAGTCTACAACCTTGCGGCCCATCAAATTCTTTCCCCGTCTTTCAGAGGTTAGTAATATTTCAATCTTCATCAATGAATTTCCCAATAGTATGCCGGACGACATGATTGACCTCTTTAATGTTAATACAACCGACTTGTGGGTTACATTTGCAATTATCAATAAACTTCGGGTATCAAATTGAAGAGATTGATGAATTTTTTGTAAAGAACCTATCATTAATTTATTTATTAACCCTATTATTAACACCATATAAGTAACGGCAATGTATATTTTCTAATATTGATGATGATCGACTTATTATAACGCTCAGATCATATCGATGTTCTCTTCGCGTTTCCTGTGAATTTTTTAACTCGTCTTCAAGATCTGTCCAGCTTTACAGCAGTGAATATCATTTTTCAGATCCAGTCTTACCTTCAGAATTTGGCCAAAAATTACAATAATATTGTCACTCTGTTAAATATCGGTACCTCGTACGAAGGAAATCCTATGACGGTGGTCAAAATCTCGAGCGGGTCTGGTAACAAGCCCGCGCTTCTTATGGATGCTGGCATTCATGCAAGGGAATGGATCGCGCCAACTACTGCATTGTGGGCCATTCACCAATTGGTCGCTAATGAAACCAATCGTGAATTGTATGCAAACGTTGATTGGTATATAATTCCAAGTCTGAATCCAGATGGTTATGAGTATACGCATACTTCGGTGTGTTTCTGCACATTTTATTAATACCGCTACTGGTCGTGCTGTCTTTCATATATTTATACTTCGTCTATATGTAAATATGTATATTAATATATATACAGTACCGGATGTGGAGGAAGACGCGATCCGCTAACCCCGGAAGCGGCTGCATCGGCACAGATCCTAATAGGAACTTCGATCTGGAATGGAATAGTATGAACATTTTTTCATATCACTCATTGTTCTTTGTTTAACACTTTTCTAATATCAACATCCATAGCAATCTTGGCAACCACCGTTTTACCGTAAAATCGACCGGGTGGTTTGTTGCAAAAAAAAACCGAAAGGCATTCGTAGCAACCGTAAGAACGACTGCCCTAAAAACTATTATGCGGTCGTTTTTTCCGATTTTCCATGGACAACCGAGAAAAAACCGAATAACCTTTTAAGGGTGGTTGTTTCCGCGGCCATTACGACCGATTTCCGGTTAATTTTTTGCGAAAAACCACCCGATTGTTTGAAGGTGGTTTTTACGGTGAATCGTCGGAAGCGACGGTGTCAAGATTGCTAGGGATCATACATTTTTTAATAGACTTTCACCAGAATTATTGCTAACATTGTCAAAATATCATTTCACAATACATTACTTATAGATATTAGTTAAAACAATAAAAAAAAGTAAAAATCCTATGGAAGAACTAGAGAATATATTAATGACTTATGATAATATTTATAAGTATAACTTTATGCTGTGTATGGAGACTTGTCCTTATTTGTAGGACATAATATAATTGGTTATTCATTGCGACTGCTATTCACAGCTGTTGGAGCTTCAACTGAACCATGCAGTGATGTTTATGCTGGCAAGAAGCCATTCTCAGAGAAGGAAACCGCGGCTTTGAGGGACTTCGTACTTGCTCATAAGGAAAATATCAAAGCATATTTGACCCTTCATTCGTATGGACAAGTGAGTTTCACACAGAACAAAGAATGTTGTATATAATTTCATTCCTTTTCCAATAATACTGAAATCACGTATCAACAACAATGATAATTTAATTTAAACAGTACTTCGTACATCCATGGGGATACACTGAGGAATTACCAGACAATGAACCCGAGCTTGTGAGTACATCAATTCCTACTTATTTGTATCGTGATATAACTTGATATTGTATCGCTGGGCTTCCAAATTCTTTTATTATGCTTGTGCAATTTTTCGAGATCGAATTACTTCTACAAACATCTTATGAACTTAAGATGTCGGGGGCGGATTTACCTATATTTACGACCTTTAAAAAACATATTTTCTTTTTCATTTTTTTTCAAAGATTTTTTATTCCTCTTCCGAGACTGAGGGTCCCAATTATTATTTTAATGAGAAAATTGAGTGAGAACACAAAAGAACCTAACCTCGTAACAGCTGTATCTGTTTTTCTGTATCATGCAGCGTCGCGTCGCCGTCGCCGCTGAAAAAGCCCTTAATGCCGTTCGTGGAACTAGTTACAAAATCGGCAGTTCGACATGTGTCTTGAGTAAGTATTCGTAGTCTATCTCTACGTGGAGTTTTTCTGCTTGAAGCTTAATATATACATGCACAGGATTTTTTTATCGTATACTAAACTCAATATACGAGGTATAGTGTATAAACTGGTATACAAAATTTACTATAATAAGTGCGATGTCAAATTGATTTTTGGTACAGCCATCTTTATAATTTGCTTTGATTCACTGTAAAATTAGTTTCATTAGAAAAAATTGTTCTAATTCAATTTCAAAAGTGCCTCAATTCTCTATCACAATTGTACAAATTATTGTAACGGCCCTACATTGCATATAAGAAGACGATTCGAATGAGAGAAATATATAGGTGACATAAGCGCAGTGGTTAGCGCTCTTATCCAGTACCTGAACAATCCGGGTTCGAGTCTCGGTGATCACCATATATCTTCTCTCTTCGATACTTCTTCAGTCCATCCGCAATGATAATATCTACACTTTCCCAAATTCTTCGCTTGGTCATCACATTATCAATAAAAACTTCCAGTCTTTTCTGACAGTGTAAATAGCGTTTCCAAATGCTACGTTTTACGAAAAAATGATTAAAGGCTTGAAATAACTAAAAAGTTATTAACGATGTTATACAATAATTTTGTGTGTCCACAATAAATAAATATTCTCACTATCAATACATATTACCGATATTCTTTAGGTGCAGCAGCAGGAGGCAGTGATGACTGGGTGATGGGCGTCGCTGGCGTTCCATTGAGCTATACAGTAGAACTTCCCGCTGGTGGAAAGCTTAATTTCGATCCCCCACCAAGTGAAATCGAACCAGTTGGTATTGAAACATTTGAAGCCTTCAAAGTGTTCAGTCAATACATTGCATCTAAGTACGCCTAATTGTCGTTGTCATTTTTTATTTCGCCATGCAATAAAGTAACGTTACGATTGTCATCAATAAAGTTTTCGGTTATTGAGAGATTCTAACCGTGTTTCCTTCAATAAATTAACTGTCCTGAATCCAACATCCGAATGGATACAGTGCAAATTATATGAGCGAAAACAGTCATTATCTTGCCACGATTCTCTTCAATTCGTACCGACAGAGGTAATGTGATGAACCGGAATGTGTTGGATATTTTCTTTTCTTGGATCGGATGTGAAGGATTAATACCCATGCAATACCCATTTGAGTGAATGGCTTACGTAGTAAACTATGTGTGCGATTGATTTTAGTTGAAACTAAGGTTTTGTTATGTGTAATTTATATTGTGTAACACGCAATATGTATTATCGAAATGTCGTGGATAAAGCGGTATGAATATAAGAAATGTAAGTATGTAGCATCGAGTTTGTCACCGAACGCGTGTGTTGTGTTGAGATTGCGGCGCATCGGATCGCGGTGTAAATCGAGGGTGTTGAAACTATTTGTGCGAAAGAAATGTGCCTAACAGAGATGTGTAGGATCGTAATGTCGTGAAAAAAGCGCGTGAATATTAAAAATGTGAAGAAATATCAGTGTTTAGTATCGATTTTGTGGAGGAACGAATGTGTTTGGGCTATTCGCCAAGATATTTGAATTTGAATTGTTTCCCGCCGGCCGGGCCTTCGCTGTCGCTAGGGGCTTCCCCTTCCTACCGTACGGCTTGACTTCGGCCGCCCAAAAACCAGCTCACTCGAGACGTTCGACGAGTGCAGTTGATTCGCGACATTTAGTAAGGCAACGTGTTCTGGAGACCTTCCTTTGTTTTTAATAAAGAGAGTATGAAAAGAAGAAAACGTGAATGTATATAATCATTACAATCCCAAGCGAAACCAAGTAAATGATATTCAAGGATAAAATACGTGCCAAGCACCCGGCTACAACAGTCGCGTTAACATTGGTCCTTCGAGACGGATAATTCGATCACTTTGTCGCGAGTCACCTTCGTCTACGGTGGCCAGTGCGTGCGAGCTCGAAGCATAATATTTCGATCGCACCGAGCACAAGCATCGAGACACCAAAAAAGACATAAAGTGTACATTCCGAACAATCCATCGAATCAGCGAGAATAGTGTGGCTGTGCTTCTAGAAGCATCTCCGTGACGTCACAAGGCATCGTGAGAGAAGCACAGTTCAAGCGAGACAAGCCGACACCGCGGCGGCGCTTTGTTGCCACGAGAAGAAAATAAGGCTAACGACGACGCAATCGGCTCTCGGGAATCAGCAGCAACGAAGAAGCCATCAGGTGAGTCTCCGTTGTCCATTCCATTCAAATACAGTCCATTCCATAACGTAAAACCAGAAATCCCTATCGCGCTTCGGTCTGCAATAATTTTCTAAAAACATGTCGGAACAAGACGCCGCGGCCGACGCACAGCGATGCAAGGCGGCAAAAGCGCACCGAAAGATCGCGAAGGCAGCATGCACGCGGGCAAAAACATATATTGATAGCGTAGAGGGAAGAGTCGCACCGCGTTTTGAATTATTACAACGACAAGCAAAATTACAAGAATGCTGGCGAGCATTCGAGGAAGCACAATCGATTATCGAGCTTTTCGAGACAGCGGAACAAGATGAAGCAGTGCATAACATCGAGCGCCTCGAATTCGAAGAAAAGTGGTTCGCGGTAGCGGCCAAGTTCGAGCAATTGATCGCGGCGAGCGCGGCGGCGGGCGCAGGGGCCACGGGGCCGAATCCGTTCGGGCAACTCGGACAACAAGGGCGCGATGACCTTCAGTCGCAAAACTCGCGTATCCGTCTACCTCAAATCGAGCTACCGAAGTTTTCGGGTGCTTACGAAGGTTGGCATTCTTTTCACGACGTGTTTCATTCCATGATACACGAAAATACCGATTTACCGGCCGTTCAGAAAATGCATTATCTCAAGGCTGCCCTCAAAGGCGAAGCAGCTGAAGTGATAAGTTCACTTGAGCTATCAGCCGAGAATTATGTCGAGGCATGGGAAATGTTGAAGGAGCGATACGATAATCAACGCGTCATCGTCCAAAAACATATTAAAGCCATTTTCGATCATCCTCCCTTGCATAAGGAAAATCACGTGGAACTTCGGCAACTTTTAGACGCGATTTTAAAGCATTTGCGCGCGCTCAAAGTACTAAAAAGAAATACCGACAAATGGGATGATCTCATCATTCACATAATTACGAGCAAGCTGCCATCCATTACAAACAAGGAATGGGAAACTAGCCTCAAGGGTGCGAACATACCGACCCTCAAGGAGTTGACCGATTTTCTCGCGCATCGATGCCGTGCTCTCGAAGCCATCGACCGTAAGCCACAGGCAACTTCAACAACGTCAAGCAATACTGATAAAACAGGTTCAAAAAAATCTACATCCGCGAACTTAGCAACGGAGAGAGCGTTTTGTCAGTTTTGCAAGGGTGATCATCCGATTTTCCACTGTAATAAATTTCTCGAACTTTCGATCGATGAACGTTTTCAGGAAATAAAGGCACGCAGACTGTGTATAAATTGTTTGAAGTCAACCGAGCACCGAGCACAGCAATGCAGCGGAGGCTCGTGCAAGAAGTGTAACAAAAGGCACAATACCTTGTTGCATAAAGAAATTAATCATCAACCAAAAACTATGGACTCAACTCCCGCGGTTGCGCAAACGAATACGCACGCAACGTCAACAAGTACAAATCATACAACGAATGCAAAAGGTCGCCATGTATTGTTATCCACTGCGATCGTGCGCGTTCAAGATGCTAACGGAAGGACGCATACTTGTCGAGCCCTTCTCGATAATGGTTCGCAGTCAAATTTCGCAACCACGGAACTCGTGGAAAAACTCGGGCTTCGACAAGTACCAACACGCGTGCCGATAAATGGTGTCGGGGATTCCAGATCGGAAACTCGTACTGCAGTCAAAATGTCAATACAATCGCGCTTCAATGGTTTCAAGGCCGACATTAATTGTCTCGTACTGCATAAAATCACGCAAAATCTTCCGTCGACATCTTTGAATCGATCGGATATTCGCGTCCCTAAAGGAATTACACTAGCGGACCCGGACTTTCTCGAATCTTCGAAAATCGACATGCTTATCGGAGTAGAAATCTTCTGGGATATCACATGCATAGGTCAAATTAAGGCCACAGAAACACAGCCCTGTTGGCAAAAAACACAACTGGGTTGGATAGCTGCAGGCCGTGTTATCACCGGAGTTCAACGCACGCGAGAAACAGTGTGCAACCTCAGCATAAACGACGATCTAAACGCCTCAATCAAGAAATTTTGGGAAATTGAGCATGGCACGTCGAAAAACGAGACATCTCTCGACGAGCGCAAATGCGAAAAACATTTCTCTGCCACGGTCAAGCGGAACTCCGAAGGACGCTTCATCGTTCAGCTTCCGGTTAAACGAGAAGAAATGGCACGTCTCGGCGAATCTAAAGAAACAGCGATGCGCCGATTCAAAAACATCGAGAAGCGTCTAAGTCGTAACCCAGCGCTCAAGAGAGATTACACAAATTTCATACATGAATACCTTTCTCTGGGACATATGAGACAGTGCCAGGCTGAGGATTCCTCCGTAAAACCTCATTATTACTTACCTCACCATTGTGTGGTAAAGGAAGAAAACACGACGACCAAATTAAGGGTCGTTTTCGACGCGTCGTGCAAAACGGCGTCGGGCATTTCACTGAATGATGCGCTTATGGTCGGACCCGTGCTCCAGCAGGATTTGTTTTCGATCATCGCAAGATTTCGAACCTTCAAATACGTTCTCATCGCTGACGTACAAAAAATGTATCGCCAAGTGCTTGTCGATGAATCTCAAGTAGCCCTGCAGCGAATTATCTGGCGCGATCATGCAGAGGATGAAACAAAAGAATTTGAGTTATTAACGGTCACGTACGGAACGAGTCCAGCGTCATTTCTGGCTATCAAATGCCTTCGAACTCTCGCGGAAATCGAATCGGAAAATTTCCCGCTTGGATCGCAAATCGTTAAGCGCGATTTTTATGTGGACGATTTGCTCACGGGTTCAAACTCGAAAAATCAAGCCTTGCAAATTCGCAACGAGACGACGAAACTTCTCGAAAAAGGTGGATTCATGTTGCGAAAATGGGCAACGAACACGCCAGAGCTTCTTGAAGGCTTTCCACACGCTTCAACGACAAGCTCGGTACGACCATTGGATAAGGAAGCCAGCTTTAAGACCCTAGGCATTCAATGGAACCCAAGCGACGACGTATTTCAATACAGCATCATGACGAATACGGCATCGACTCAACGCACAACGAAAAGAACGATCTTATCATGTATCGCACAAATCTTTGACCCATTAGGACTCCTCGGCCCTGTCATCGTATCCGCAAAAATACTTATCCAGAAGTTGTGGACATTGCAGCTGGGCTGGGACGAATCGCTACCGACGGAATTGCATACACAATGGAGCATGTACAAGGAGCAAATGCAGCGACTTAATGAACTTCAAATACCACGCAGGGTAATCGAAGCGGAAGAAATCGATTACATTCAGATCCATGGATTCTGTGATGCAAGCCAAGATGCATACGGTGCATGCGTGTATGTACGTACCACCGACGACAATGGTATACATCGAGTACACTTACTTTGCTCAAAATCACGAGTGGCGCCGCTGAAAACGATTTCGCTACCAAGATTGGAGCTGTGCGGTGCACAACTACTGGCACAACTCATCGACAAGACTATCCCCATTTTGGATCTACAGATACAGTCCGTATATTATTGGACAGATTCTACGATAGTCGTCGATTGGATTCGATCTCCAAGCCGCAAATTCAACACGTTCGTCGCGAATAGAGTTGGAGAAATCCAAGAGCTTACGGGCATCGAACATTGGCATCATGTGAGTACTCATGAAAATCCGGCGGATATGCTTTCGCGCGGTATCAACTTAGAGACTCTTATGAACTCAAGTTTGTGGTGGGGTGGGCCTCAATGGCTGAAAAACGACAAGTCATCGTGGCCGGAAACAGTCCGACCTTCCGTTGAGCCCGATCAACTGCCCGAACAGAAAAAGGTTGTCTGCGCAACGGCGTCGCTACCGGAAGAGTTCGATTGGATTGACAAATTCTCTTCATATGAACGAGTAGTCAAGGTTACTGCAATGTGTCGTCGTTTCGCGCACAATGCGCGCTCGAGCGCACAACAAAGAAGTTTTGGTCCAATCACAGCCCGAGAAGTAGAGGCCGCTCGGAAGATTATCGTCAAGAATATCCAAGAATTAGCGTTTCGCAAGGACATTGAAGCTATAAAAAAAGGACAACCCATCAAAAGGGACAGTCACTTGCTAAGACTGAATCCGTTTCTCGATCATGAAGGACTCCTAAGAGTGGGGGGCCGTTTAAAGAACGCAGAGCTGTCGTATGCAGCCAAGCATCCATTAGTGTTGCCTGCTCATCATCGATTCACGCGGCTCGTAATCGAACACGAACATAAAAAATTGTGCCACGCTGGGCCCCAAGCAACTTTGGGAGCCGTTCGAACTCGATATTGGCCATTGGGTGCTCGAGGAATCGTCCGTACCATTGTGCATAAGTGCGTTACGTGCTTCAAGGCAAAACCTCGAGTGTCTCAACAGATTATGGGCGATCTCCCTGCACCTCGCGTGACTCCATCGCGGCCTTTTAGCAATGTGGGTGTTGATTATTGCGGCCCAATTTTCGTTCGAGAAGGCAAACGTCGCAACGCAAAAAAATCGAAGGCATGGATCGCGATCTTTGTTTGCCTCGCTACCAAGGCTGTTCATATCGAGCTAATTTCTGATTTGACGACTGATGGATTCCTGAATGCTCTGAAGCGTTTCATCGGCAGGCGAGGAAAACCCTCGGACATATATTCGGACAACGGCACTAATTTTGTAGGTGCAAATCGCGAATTAGAGGAGTTACGCAACTTTTTCAATCAAGAGGATGTGCGACGCCGTATCGTAAACGAGGGTGCTTTAGACGCCATAACATGGCACTTTATCCCACCGCGAGCCCCACATTTCGGTGGGTTATGGGAGGCCGCGGTAAAGTCAATGAAACATCACTTTGTTCGCGTTGCATCGGACGGATCGCTAACGTTTGAAGAAGTGTCTACTTTGTTAACGCACATCGAAGCGATATTAAATTCGCGACCGCTTACCCCCTTATCCTCTGATCCTGAAGACTGCTCCTATCTCACTCCTGGACATTTTTTAATCGGAGACTCGCTTATATCTTACCCGGAGCCTAATTTGCAACATTTGCCCACCAACCGCTTATCTCGCTGGCAACGAATTGAACAAATACGCCAGCATTTCTGGCAGAGATGGTCCGTTGACTATTTGCACCAGTTCCAGCAACGTACGAAGTGGAAAAGGGACGAGGGTCCATCTCTTCAGCTCGGGCAATTGGTTATTGTTCGAGAAAACAACTTGCCACCTCAATCATGGTTGATCGGCCGGGTTGTCACACTTCACCCTGGGTCCGACGAAGTCGTGAGAGCAGCCACTGTCCAAACATCACGGGGGACCTTCAAACGACCAGCCACCAAGCTTTGCATATTGCCCGTTGAGACTTAAGCCTTTGTGCTAAAAAATAATAATACTAATTTTTTTTTTGTATAGAGCCCCTTTTCGTACTGTTTATGCATCGATAATTTTTCATTGGTTTATTTCATTTCTTTTTGTGTGTTGATGAGCCTAGTCGCATCAAGGCGCGCGGTATGTTTGGGCTATTCGCCAAGATATTTGAATTTGAATTGTTTCCCGCCGGCCGGGCCTTCGCTGTCGCTAGGGGCTTCCCCTTCCTACCGTACGGCTTGACTTCGGCCGCCCAAAAACCAGCTCACTCGAGACGTTCGACGAGTGCAGTTGATTCGCGACATTTAGTAAGGCAACGTGTTCTGGAGACCTTCCTTTGTTTTTAATAAAGAGAGTATGAAAAGAAGAAAACGTGAATGTATATAATCATTACAATCCCAAGCGAAACCAAGTAAATGATATTCAAGGATAAAATACGTGCCAAGCACCCGGCTACAACAGTCGCGTTAACAGAATGTGTTGGATTTCTGCTGAGTTGGATAGAATTGTGCGACAAAGAATGGTTGCCCAATCAATTCCATCCTATTCTAAAGTCACCAACCGAAATTGATTAAAAAAATTAAATTAAAATGTTGAGTACAATCGATAAATTGTCTTGAAGGTGCTTTAGCCGTTTTATGGTAAATTAAATTTCTTGTGATTGAAACATGTAATTCCATACTGACCGGACTGTCCGGTCTCGATAAAAGTTAATAACAAAACATCGATGCAGTAAACGTCACAAAGAAGATCAAGCTTGAAGTAGGCACTTTACGCACACTGTGGTACAAATACATTTATGAAGAGGCCCTGATCAGGGCGAAACGCAAACCAATAAAATTAACAGTCAAGCCGTCATTCGCCGAAGCAACCAAAGAAATTTAATTTACAATCGATAAATACACTAGTAAATCAAAAATTAGACACAAAATTGTGCTTTAATGAAAAATCGGTTATTTTTCGTAACTTTCTACTTCGTCCGAGTTATAATTGTACAGAAAGGAATGTAGTCACTGCGCCTGGAGCAGCCGCCCACGAACACGGAGAAAAAAGAATAGTTGGGCCAATTCAGCTTTAATGAGTTGTCCAGAAATAAGTTGCTATACAACAATTTACTCGGTGCCCACAACGATCTCGAAAAGGTGACGTGACAACGAAAAGTGAGTTGCTGCAACTCTCTAGTGAGTTCGCTCACCTAATCGGTAAGAACGCACAACTATTTTAAACTAACGCTACGAGCGCTCGCAGCAAAACATTTTTTCTCTCAATCAAAGAGTGTGATAATCAAGTGCGGCGAACAACTATTTTCGTAAAGCTTTGCTCCTTTATTAGACATCGACATCTTTTGGCAATGAATGCTATCGATTGAGATTTTTTACAAAAAATGTCACCGATAGCCATTTCTTGCAAAAAAAAAATGATACCGATAGCTATTTCTTGCAAAAAAATGCTGTCGATAGACACTTTTTGCAAAGTCATGCTATCGATGGACATTTTTTTACAAAGAAATGCTGTCGATAGACTTTTTTTGCAAAGAAATGCTGTCGATAAACATTTTTTGCAAAGACATGCTATCGATCGACACTTTTTGCAGAGACATGCTATAGATGGACATTTTTTTACAAAGAAAGGCTATCGATAGACACTTTTTGCAGAGACATGCTATAGATGGACATTTTTTTACAAAGAAAGGCTATCGATAGACACTTTTTGCAGAGACATGCTATCGATGGACATTTTTTTACAAAGAAATGCTATTGATAGACATGATTCCACAGTCATATTAGAATGCCCTCTGTGACAGATGGAATAAGATATCGAACACAATAACCTTAAACCGTCGTGATTCCATCAACAGGCATCGCAGACTGAATGAATTATACCAACTGTAATCCCAATCTGTATTAATTTGATCAAGTAAAACGTCAAACATCGTCCATATGTCAATTCATTGCATTTTTTTATAAATACGCACAATTTCTACCGATAACCGGGTCAAATGTGTTCTGTTTGGCAAGTGAGTTGTGTCAACTCACCGATGGGTTGCACTCAACCATAATAGATAGTCACCGCAACCCAGCCTGTGCACCTAACTAAAAGTAGTTGTCACAACTCACAAATTTCGAGATTGTACGGACTTACGAAAAGTGAGTCCGCGCAACTACTTCTTGCGTCTGCCAAACTACTTTTTTTTCTCCGTGAAGAGACACCGGCGGGTGAACTACTCAGTGGGTTATGGGAACTACTCGTTGGGTATGAAAACTAGTCATTGGCTGTCGAGGCTAACATCGGTCATGCGAACCGCTGGTTGGTTGCGCTATCTAAAGGCCGTTAGTAACCAACAACCCTGCGATTGGTTACAGGAACCAACTCGTTGGTCTTACGTATTATTTATCCATAATCACTTGTGAATACATCAGTTCGCAGATCGAGTTAGTTGCTGCAACTAATTTTCTGTACAGGATATGCTAGAGATGGTTCTCGGAACTACTTTTTGTTCCGTGTATGTTCAATTAACTACGACTTCATTGCGGCTTAGTGTTAATTAATTTTTCACCATACCTGCGCGGAAAGTTCGAATTCCCGTCCTAGGGGTTTTACGTAATTCGAACTTTCCGCTGCAGATATGGTGAAAAATAGGATACGCCACTGGGGAGTGAAAGTAGACTATCCCCAACCACGTGTAAGATTACGACCCGAGCCGAAGGCGAGGATCGATTATAGTTTTTCTGGAGCAATTGTCAGGACATTGGATGTTAGACATGTATTATAATGTCCGATCTAAATAGTAACGCATGTGTATGCAAACTCCCGATATTTCAATTAATTTGATAGTAACATCTTGATATCAGCAACACAATACATCTGATTAAACGTCTGTGGGTATTTATTGTTATCAGTTTAGATGATTCGATATATGCTGTACACTTGTAGGGCAAAAAAGAATTGTCCGTCGCATTGAGATTATATAGGTGTGAATTTTTAGGAGATAGTCGTTTGACGCCCTCATTTATGAACAGATAATCAGACGGACATACGTATAAAAGTACTGGAGACTGTATAATTCGGCAGTTCTCAAGATGATGCGTTCTTGCCTCGTTGTCGTAGCCGTGCTCGCAGCATGCGCATTCACTGGAAATGGCGAGCTCCTGCAGTCGATACAGGGGTACGTTCAACTTTTTTCTGAATCGTGAATCATAAAATAAAAGTCATACATTCGATTTTATAATGGAAATTGAGGTTGCAATTTCGTATGTTTAACTGTCACGTATAAGTTCCCTACCATCTGCAATGACAGGTTCAGTTAAATTGAATTATTAAACAAATTCTGTTAAAATAACTGAATTTATAAATTACTCTCTCGGACTTGACCAACTTAACGCCAGCCCAATTCCAACTGGGTTTTACGGTAAATCAGCCAAAAACAACGGTTGTCGAAATTGGAGTGCCGTCCATTTCACCGACAATTACAATCCCTACGGTCAAAATACCGACAGATAAAATACCAAACAATGAAAAAACCGACAAATGAATATACCGACAGATTAAAATGCCGACATTTAAAATCCCGAAAATTAATCTAAACCAATAATCGTATGTTATTCGTCGGTAGCTGAATGTTAGTGTTCGGACTTTCCAGAACCCCCCCCCCCCCCCCCCCCCCCCCCAAATATTTGTTTGAGGCTAGAAAAGGCATGTAGCGACGCACGGTTGGGGGGGGGGGGGGGGGGGGGGGGTCGAGGCCCCGGTGGGGTCCAGGGGTGAAGCCTCTCCAACACCCCCACTGAACAAATATTCTTTTTTATATTGCATACTGCAATACAACCAGCTATTATTGCGAATAACATACGATTGTTCGTCGGAGTAGGTAAGATAAGGTAAGATTGAACAATCTTACAAATACATATTCGGACACTCATATTTTATTTCTATCAGGATTTTAAATGTCGGTATTTTAAACTGTCGGTATGTTAATTCGTCGGGAATGTAATCTGTCAGTATTTTGATCGTTTGGTACTTTGACTGTCGGTATTTTGACCGTCGGGATTATTAATGTTGGTTTAACAATAGGGACCCAGAATATTGAAGGCTCGGAATATATTTCTGTTTGCGTTGATCGGATAAGAATTCTGTATAAGTTTTTACTATCTTGCAATTAAAAGATGAGTTTCATTAATTAAAAAACCTCTATTATGCTACGTATATCATTTGAAAAAAATAAAGGCTTAAGTCCTTTACGGCGATGCGGGTCGTTTGCGGAACTATTCCGACGTTTCTTAATTAATGAAACTCATTTTTTAATTGCAAGATAGTAGAAACTCATACGGAATTCTTATCCGATAAACGCAAACATAATGATATTCCGAGCCTTCAATATTCTCTACTCTATCACCTGACGGATGAAACGGTTTCGAGTCTGTTAACATCAAATTAATCTCGGGACAACCGTTAAGTATATCTAGACGTGTATCTAACGTAACCTCAAAGAAATCTCTAACAGCATCAGTTACCTCATTGGACGTATCTGCGTTTATATTTAACACGTCCTACTCTTTATTTAATCGACACTTGATGTTCGAATTTTACTGCTTGCTATCTATCTTCGATAACTGCTCCGGTTTTCCAGGCTTATAATGCAACAACTTCAACTTATCGCGGCCGAAGATTACAGCGCTCTGCATCGGGTCGTTGGAAACCTGGTACGACGCTAACTCTAAAACTACACACCTCGACAATTATGGTTACGATCTTCACAATAACACAAACATTAAACACGATTTATTGATATCACAACATTTCGCGAGCACTGTTCTTCTGTATATGTTGACATACGTGGGATGAGGGAATTCTTACGGTTGGTGTACTGTCGTGCCGCAAGGGGGACGACGTGGAGGCGCGGGGTGTGCGTTGCCGTTAGGGGGCGTCTATTAATCACGTGACGGTCTTGAAGGGCGGGAGGGGGAGAGATACTAAAAAATATAATTAATTATCACAAGGGGAAGGGGAAGGGTCTCAGCTCAATATCACGTATATTCGCTAGACGCATTATTTTCCAATACCCGCAGATTATGAATTGTATTAAACTAAATAAAATATAATTAAAACGGAATATATTCCACAAGATGTTCTTCGGGTGAAAATAAAAAATTTATCTTCTCTTGTATAAATGTTTCAGCATGTTTTATATTTATGACGTATTCTCTGTCGATTCAGCGACTTGTTTCACCCTCTCTGATCTGCTCCATTATTGGATATATTAAAGTACCACTAAAAGGCACTCTATGTGCATTTTTTTAGACTTTGTAAAACAATATTCCAGAAATTGCCATTTCGCGGCAAGTCGTCGTTTTTTTTTTTGTCATTTAAAGTCATTTTTACGTTCCGGTGAAAATTATTTTTAATTAATAAAAAAAAATCGTACAATCATATACGCACCTAAACAACACCATACGAGTTCCAGGTCCGATTCTCGTCAAGGTACAAAAATATAAATGTGTATGTTTTTTTTTTCCAGCGATTAATTTGTATGTACTATCATGGAGAGAAAGGCGTAATATTTGATTGAAAGTACAGAATGCTCGATAGAACGAAGACTATTCATTAATGTTTCATTAACTTTATTTATAAAAGAATATTAATATTAATATCCTTCAATAAATTTAATATTATATTTAATATTTATCAATTTTATTATTGTTTTTATTAATTTTATTTATTGATTAAAGAATATTAATATTAATATTCTTTAATAAATAAGGTCCTAAATTATTTTAGTAGAAGCTCAATAGAGCAGCCGTTACAGGCCCTAACTGGGAAAGATGTAAAGGGCCTGAATTTTAGTGCGTGACCAACCTAGTATGGCTGTAATTAAATTTTCATCCTGGGCTCCTAACAGAATTGGGATGAATTATTTTATTCTTGAAGAAGTCCAGATTCGAATGTTATCTATAAAATAAGATCTTATTTTATTCATTTTATGTTTAACAAATTTATTTATTGGACGTTTACGTTCATTTTAAACAAAAACGGATTAAGAAACATTTAAAAAGCCTAAATTTGAGGACCTTACCGTTTTTCGTGTCCCGAAAAATCCCTGGATAACAAAATGGCAGCCGTTTGGACAAATAGTCAGTTTTTCCAATGCTTTTTTTTTTAAACAGTGTTTCTTCATTTATTTTTACAGAATGCGGGGACTTACACTTAGATGCGATTCACAAGAAAAATTATCAGCAATTCGCTCATTCGAAGGACACCCGGAGCTCGATTTCTTGAGAATCACTAAAGTTCTCGGGGAGGAGATCAAAGTTTTGGTCACGGAGAACGCATTAACACATTTCACGGCTGTTTTGTCAAGTCATGATATCGCATATGAAATTTTTAGTGAAAACGTTGCAGACATAGTCCGCGAAGGTTACCTGAGAAATGAGCTCGCCAGAAAAGTCGCCTTAGACTCGAAGTCCACAACTTTGAGGCCCATAAAATTCTTTCCCCGTATTTCTGAGGTGAGTAATATTTTTATCTTCGTCAATGAATTTCCGAATTATATGCCGGAAGACATGATCGATCTCTTTGATGTTAATTCAAGTGACTTGTGGATTATATTAACAATTATCAATAGCCTTCAGGTATGAAATTTCAGAGATGATGGATTTATATAGAGAATGATTGTTTACTTATTCATCAATTCTATTATTAACACCGTATAAGTACGAAAACAATTACTTTTGCCGGAAACGTGTATTTTTGCTTCCCCGTAAGGGAAGCTTCGTTTTCGTTGAAAAAAATGTTTTTTTCAGGTTTTCATCTTAGGATTTTCAAAATGCTCTAAAACGTCGAGAAAAATGATTTATACAAAATATGTGTATGTGTGTGTGTATGTTTGGATTCTTGTAACCACGATAGCGTACGCAATTGTCAAGATATTGCTCTGGAATTTGTTACACGTATACCGTGTAAACAGACAAAGGCTGAGTTCAAATATGGCACAAATCTGTTAAGTGATTCCAAAATTATGACATTTTGAATTTTTCCCAAAATTATTTATCATGCTCTAACTATTTCATTTTTCACGATATTAGACTGAAATTCGGTCCACGAATGGACTGTAGATTAATAATTAGTACTAATTTTTTACACATCGATTAAGCCATTCAAGTTTTATGGGATTTTCATTTTTTTGTATTTCCTGAAAAAATTGTAATCCCGTTCTAGTACGCTATATATGCCTATAAATATAAAATGGTACAATTAGTCTAAATATTATTAATAAATGTTGAAGAATCGACGAATTATTAAAATCATTTAAGTTATGTGCAGCGGTGAATGGTATGAAACATTCAATGAAAAACTGACTAACCAAACTCATAATAAATGAAGTTTGAAAATATAGCTTAGTATAGAGTTAAAGTTAGTTGGAAATCCAGCAATAAACTTAATGAATCACACAACGAAGCTTCCGTTACGACGAAGCCTAAAATAATAATCAAAAATAAGATACTTCAATATAATAGATAAGAGAATTTTCATGAAAGCTAGAAAATAACGGGGAAGCAACGTGACAATTCGAATTGTCAGCTTCTTTTTAAATATCGGTGATGATCGATTCATTATAACACATAGATCATATCGATGCTCTATTTGCATTTCTGAAGAATTTTTGAATTCGTCATCAAGTGATGTCAAGCTTTACAGCCGCGAATATTATTTTTCAGATCCAGTCATACCTTCAGAATTTGGCCAAGTATTACAATAGTATCGTGACTCTGATAAATATCGGAACCTCGTACGAAGGAAATCCTATCACGGTCGTCAAAATCTCGAGCGGTCCTGGTAACAAGCCCGCGCTTTTTATGGATGCTGGAATTCATGCAAATGAATGGATTGGGCCAACTACTGCATTGTGGGCCATTCACCAATTGGTCGTTAATGAAACCAATCGCGAATTGTATGCAAACGTTGATTGGTATATAATTCCAAGTCTGAATCCAGATGGTTATGAGTATACGCATACTTCGGTGTGTTTCTGCACATTTTATTGATACCACTATTGGTCGCTTTATCTTTTATATGTTTATACTCTGTTTATATATATACAGAACCGAATGTGGAGGAAGACGCGATCTGCTAACCCCGGAAGCGAATGCATCGGCGCCGATCCCAATAGGAACTTTGGTTTTAAATGGAATAGTATGAATATTTTTTTATATTACTGATTGTTCTTTGTTTTACAGTTCTTAAATATCTACATTAGGGCGTGCCAAAAAAATTAGAGATATTCATTTTTCCTTGCTCTCCGCCCAAAATATCGTAGAACACATCTTAGTAATGATCCTGATTACCCAAATTTCTATCTTCAATATTTGAGTAGTAGTAGTAGGAGATTTATTGACAGAGTTTACAAAAATTATGACGTATAGTACATTCTGTTTATGTGTGCTAAATTGGTCCAGCGTAATCTGCCAACAGGCTATCGACCGAGGTCCTTCAGCCCAAGATATTTGATTTATTACAGAGCCTTGAAATTTTCAATGTTGTAAATTTTCCGTGTTTTTTTTTTTACATTTCTTAGCTACTCTATTGAAATTAGGAAAAAAAAGTCAAACGAATATTTTGTCGTCCGTCTGACGCACTACAAAAAAGTTGTTAACGAGTTTTTCGTATCGTTGATATTTACAAAGTTACAGACTAAAAAAGTTATGATTCATGTTTTAATAACTGTCATTAAGTGAAATACTGATGATAGATTTTTAAAAAAAATCAATAGAAATTTATTAGAACATTGAATTTTCTAAAAAATCCGGGTGAAATTTTGTGTACTGCTAACGGTTTTAAGTTACAGACTCATTGAATCTCATTTTAATGGTTTTTTACGCATATCCGATAAAAAAAATGTCAAGGCTCTGTAATAAATCAAATATTGAAGATAGAAATTCAACTCAAACAGATTTTTCGTTCGAAATTTAATGATTCATAATGTGTAGTGATTTTTTATGAGAAAAAAAATTTCTCCTCAGGTTGCAGAGAGAAAGAATGGAAAAAAAATCACTTTCCTGTGTTATTTAAATGGGAAAACTTGAAACGCGATGATGGACCTCTGAGAATTAAAATCATGAGCTCTGCTTCTGACAGGATCATTACTAAGACGTATTCTACGATATTTTGGGCGGGGAGCAAAGAAAAAAAAATATGCCCTTTTTTTGGCACATCCTAATCTACATGATACATTTTTTAGTAGACTTTCGACAAAATTAGTGGTAACTTTGTCGAAATATCATTTCGCAATACATTTCTATATATAGTCATTTATACAGTCTTCAGCTGAAAAAATAAGAGACAATCCTACACAAAATCTGAAAATATTATTCATATTGTTAATATGAATAATATTTATCAGTATAAACTTATGCTGTGTATGCAGACTCGTCTTTTTATGTAGAACATAATATAATTATTCATCAATTGCTACTACTATTTACAGCGGGTGGAGCTTCAAGTGATCCATGCAGTATTGTTTACGCTGGAAAGAAGCCATTTACAGAGAAGGAAACCGCGGCTTTGAGGGACTTCGTACTTGCTCATAAGGAAAATATCAAAGTATATTTGACCCTTCATTCGTATGGACAAGTAAGTTTCACACAGAACGAAGAATTTTATATATAATTTCATTCCTTTTCCAATAATACTGAAATTACGTATCAACAATAATAGTAATTTGATTCGAACAGTACTTCCTACATCCATGGGGATATACTGAGGAATCACCAGACAATGAACCTGAACTTGTGAGTACATCAATTTCTACTTAGTGATACTTCAACTTAATCCTAGCTTTTATCTATAGGATTTACTTGGAATAGTAAATTCGATAGGTAAAACGTTCAAAGATGGCAAATGCTGGTGGCCGTAAAGTTTTAGACGTTCATAAAAAATAATTTTTTGTACATTTGTTTGTAAGATTTTTTTTTACGTTTCCGAAACTAAGGGTCCAATTATTTTCTTAGTAAAAAAATTGAGTGAGAACATAAATGAACCTACATTCGTAATAGCTGTATCTGTTTATCTGTATCATACAGCGTCGTGTCGCCGTCGCCGCTGAAAAAGCCCTTAATGCCGTTCGTGGAACTCGTTACGAAATCGGCAGTTCGACATGTCTCTTGGGTAAGTATTCATAATCTATCTCTACGTTACGAAAAAAAATTTACTTGAAATTTGATGCACATGCACTGGATGTTCTTATGCATAAACTGGTATACTAAATTTACTATACAAGTGCGATGTAAAATTTATTTTCGGTCCGGTAATTTAAATAATTTCCTTTAATTAACTGTAAAAATACTTTGATTCGAAAAATTTGTTTCAATTTCATTGCAAAAGTACCTTACTTTTATATCACAATTGTATATCAAATTTAATTGACAATTTGATAAATAGGACTTCCAGTCTTTTCTGACAGTGTAAGTAAAGCATTTTCAAATGCTACTTTCAGCGAAAAAATTACTAAGGCCTTGAAATAACTTAAAAGTTATCAACGATGTTATACAATAATTAAGTGTGTCCACAATAAATAAATATTCTCATTATTTATTACCGATGGTATTTTTTAGGTCTTGCAGCAGGAGGCAGTGACGACTGGATGATGGGCGTTGCTGGCGTTCCATTGAGCTATACAATAGAACTTCCCGCCGGTGGAAAGCTTGGCTTCAATCCCCCCCCAAGCGAAATCGAACCAGTTGGTATTGAAGCATTTGAAGCCTTCAAAGTGTTCAGTCAATACATTGCATCTAAGTACGCATAATCGTTGTTGTCATTTTCATTTGGTCATGTAATAAAGTAACTATGCGATTGTCATCGATAAAATTTTAGGAATATTAAAAATTTTGGAAATTCTAAAAGATTTGGAAATAAATAAAAAAATTGGGAATTTAAAAAAAATTGGGAATTTAAAAAAAATTGGGAATTTAAAAAAAAATGGAAATTTTTTAAAAAATTGGAAATTTTAAAAAAATTGGAAATTTTAAAAAAATTGGAAATTTTAAAAAAATTGGAAATTTTAAAAAAATTTGGAAATTTAAATTTTTTTTGGAAATTCCCAAGATTTCCAAAATTTCAAAAATTAAAAAAACTTTAGAAATGAAAGAACTTTTGGAAATTTAAAAAAAATTGAAAATAATGTAGATATGGATTGTTTTAGAGTAATGTGCTTAGTTTTTGTAAACATATTATAAATAAAGCTACGACGTATTGTGCAATAAATAGATAAATCGTTGAAAGTATGCTTTTACTATTATTTTCCAAAAGTAAACACTAGTGATAAAACATAATAACCTCTGTGTCACGACGATACTCGAAGATTTATTTCAATCAATAAGCAATTTACAAAACAAGAATAATTCATGACTAAATGGTCGAAAGGTAATCATTCCGATTGACAAATTGAACATAAATAAAAATTACGATTATTTTTTGTTGGACGTCAATATCGACTCGACGTCGAAGCTCAATAACAATCATTAATGAAAGTTATGGATTCATACGATTTTGTATATTTTTCTCCGCTGACCCATAAATCAATGTCAAGCTTTTATTATTTCAAGTTGGTTTACCGTTAAAATGTTTTTTATCGTTGGTACTGGTGAATTTGAAACACGCAACTTTCTCACTACATTAGTTACTGGCGCGACGTTTTTATGGTTAATCCACTGGCGTATAGTATTGTACTGAACAAATAAAATCGCGTTTTCAAATTAAATGCAAGCTACGCCGCATCATCGCCAGATGGCGCACGCAAGTATGTTTGTGTAGCGATCCAACACAGTTGCCCGCATTCGCCACTTGGTGCGCCTCTATCGGGTCGATTTAAATTATATTTTATTCTTGATTATGACTGTTACGCCAATCGGCTGAAATAATAACTATTTTCTTTTATCGCTACCATGGTAGCGGCTTTCTGCCGTACCACCCTTTGTTCCGGTCTCAGTCTATCGCGGTATCAAGGAGAATTAACACGTAAATGGTCTCACTGTTATTATGCGTATATCTACGCACAAAGAGTCAAGCACAAACTGTTTTGTTTAAATGAATTAAACTTTGACTTATCAAATATAGTGAAAATCTGGATCTTTATTATCCCCTCCTTGCATTTGCACCTCTGGAACCTACATTTGTTTTGGTGACGTTATTGTCGAGACTCAGTTTGACGCGTCGAATTAACATTTCAGTTATTCGTAGATCAAATGTTTCGAATTTTATGGTTAATATGAGGCCTCCGCAGGCTTTCGTATGTATCAAACCGAAGCAGACTAGCTTCTACATTAGCTTGTGGTTCGAAAATAATTAAAAATTTCAATTTTGTTTTTTACATATTCCACCTAAAGTATCAGAAGGAGTCAAGATTTTTAGTTGTACTTTGATATGTAAACCAGAATTTGAATGTAAAAGGCCCACACTAAATTCTCTTGTGGTCCATAGATTTTTTCAAAAGTTTTTGATATAGAATCATATATAATCAGATAGAGACATAGTACATGGGGGCATCCATTAATCACGGGAGGATCTGGAGGGGGGGGGGGGGGGGGTACTGAAAATCATCATGAATGATCACATGGGGGAGGGGAGGGATCTTGGGCCAAAGTCACGTACATTTCTCGATATATTATTTTTTAATATTACCGTGTAGATTCTATTATATGATTCGAGAAGTTTCGCAGTTCCGAGAAAAAAATTTGGGCAATAGTTTTGCACAAAAAAAGCTGTTGCTGCCCACAAAACTCTTCACAAGAAAAATAAAAGCATTGGACGGTTTAGTGGCGAAGAGAACGACGAAAACGCATTGACGGATGTGCAGGGTGAAAGTAATCGGTTGCAAGATGAAGCTTTTGTAAGCGTGGAAAGGAGTATCGAGAATCCGTGGATAGCCGATGACTAGTGGCTAACTAGTGATTGCTTCAAATACTAGTCACTTTATTTACTTTCGATTCGTGATATGCCTGACGATCCCAAAGTTAGTAAAAAACCGATGTTATATGTATAAGCCAATTGCGAATTGTATGCATCTAAAATATACTTAAAACAGCCTAAATTGTATTATATTTATTTTTTATTTAATCCTTTTTTTATCTGTGCAATAACGAAAAAAGCACGTGATAACAAGCCAGGGGGGGAGGGGTCCGCCGAAATATCACGGTTGATCACGAACGGGGGGGGGGGGGGGGGAGGGGGTAAAAAATTTGATAAAACCGCATCGCGTGATTAATGGACGCCCCCCATTTCGATACAAGGGCAAATATATTTGTTCTGATGAGTGTTGTAACGAGTTAGGAAAGGTTTTCCGCACGAGTATCGGACAAAATTTTATTTCACTGCGTTTTATTTTATCCCGTCTGGAATCCAGCCAGCTATCGGATCGAATCCCAGTTCAAGATCCAAATCGGCGCCCGGCTTGCGCGTGTTACATTCCATGTCTGCAATCCGATCTGATGACTGACTGGGATCAGATCGTAAGATGGGAATAATAGGCAGGGTCTAGATGGATCTCTGTCGATATTTTTGCATAGGCAGGACCATCCGAGTAGAAATTTTATCAGGCATGTCTGGTATCACACGAGGTCCAGATCAGTTGTAGATACCGTAGCCTTATTTGGGCCTGCCGTAAATTCACCCGATCAGGTCCAGGTGAGGCCGAGATATGGCATTCGTACTTAATGATACCGTCTTTTCACCTTATCCGTTTCGCATGAGGTCTTCCTGTGGCATTCCGACCAAGATTTTGTCTAATTTACCTTTACCTTCCCTGGTCAGGTCCGCATACGGTTTTCATATGGCATAGTTTGTTCGGATTTGTCGTAAATTTACATTATCAGGTTCGTGTAAGGCCCAGATACGGCATTCGTTAAAAACATTCAAAAATTATTATGCGAAATCAATCTTTTCAGCTCCTTCACTCTCCGAAAACATCGCATTACAGCAAGAACGGATTCATTTTATGGTTAATCCATTTATCGGAAAATTAATTACTCTTTACTGCAAACTACATAATTTAGCGCTAAGATTCTGCAGCGTTTCCTCCAAGGCGAAAAGAACGTTTGTTGAAAATTATAATGACTATTGTAAGTAAAAGGAAATTCTCTATTTCCAAACCTGTGACTGTGACTGTGTTCAAACTTGAATGAAAGTAGATGAGATTAACATATATATGAGAGGAATTTCTGATCAATTTAATAAGATTTGACACTCCTGAATATAATTTCGAATCGATCGGACAATCCTCTTTTAGCGAGAGGAAAGTTTGTGCTCGCCAATATCTAACTCATGCATCTCCATAGTAACGAAGATAAATAAGCGAAGAAAACGTCAACAGCCGTACTAGAGACTTCGCAAAAAAAATGGCAAGCGCAACCTTCGCCTCCGACTAAGCGATGGACTATTTCTTGAAAGGGCAACGATTCTCTTCGATAGTTTTTCAGGAATTAGCCGGTGATTCAAGATACAGTTATTTTTCTTGATATTTTCTCCCTTCATATTATTTGCTGCAAATGACAATCCACTTGACTCAAGCGGATCCTCTTGTATCAAAAGCATTCAATTTCGTATGCTATAGTAAGTTCGAAATAGCTTTCGCGTTTGATGCAATTGAAATAATCGTTTTGGATCAAGCAGATCTACTCCAAGAGTCTATCATTCTAACGATAAAGGGAATTCTTCTTAGGCCTGAGATAAAAAGTATTTCTTCTTAAGCGAAACGGTTTCTATTTTCTCCAAGAATAATTTTTGCAGAGTGCATGTTTGAATTTCGAGTAATTCGGTCGTAGTCATAATAAATGGATGTACGGTCTTGATGTGTTTTCATTTTAAGTATACGTAAAATAGACAATGAATGTATAAACTTTCGAAGATGTCAATGGTCGGTTGCTTTATCAATTCGTAAATTGATGAAGCAATCTTAACGGACGATATTTACGATTTCCGATTCGTCAAATTTTCATCTAAGAACAAAAAACAAAACAAAAAGATTACAGACTGTTATCATCGGAGCATCATAACATCGATATTAATAAATACTCAGCTAAAGTCAAAGAAGAATAATACTATCCTTAAAGCGACGTATCCCTCATTGTAACTTGCTGACTGGACATTGTTCGGTGCATTTTCTATATAGATGAATAGGGCGAACTGCAGAGAATCTCACGTAACGCGAAATTGTGCGTTAGGGAATATATGTATATGAATAATTTTTTTCAAGGATAACAGAGGGTAAATAGGATTAATTCTGGAAGGTGTTACCATTTTCCGTTAAGAGAGAAAAAATCTTTAACGTACATAACAACCGAAGACAACATTTACGCACGGTATTTATTTCAACATTTAACTGACAACAATATATATATGTACAGTCTTGCGTATACGTAATATCATTGTATATATTTTTTTGTTAATAATTATAGCATACTTAAATTTTTTTTCTTTCATAATGTATAAGTATAATTTATTATCTATCCCATGGTGTATAATATTGTGTGTTTCGTCGATCGTTCTGCAACTCGCAGCTTTATTCCTTCCTTTTCTTTATTCATTCCAGATATTTTCAATTTTTCTCGACCTCCTGTGTGTCTACTCATATTTCTATAATATCTACGTGATTTGATTTTTTTTCCTTACAAATTTATTTACTGGATGGACACAGTCGAGACGAGAATATCTATAAAATAGCTGTGAATTAAGAGTCGGAACGAGAGCGTCAATATAGTTGCACAATGATGTTAAATTAAGGTAATATTAATTCAATTTTGCACTTTTTGTTTTTTTTCCCCTTCACATCTGACAAATTCGATATGTCGCGACAATTATTGAAAAAAGTCGCGTTACTTGATTTTATGAGAAATTGGCAATTGTCGAGATCACAAAGATGTAAATTTCTATTGTTCAAGTATTTTTCCAACCGGTGGATGTATAATTGATTGAATTTCAACCCTCCATTACTTCATATAATTAAAATGAATGGTATAGTTTATATTTAATATCGTAAACTAATGTAATAGTTTTTCAATGAAACAGATGCAGACAATTGTTGCAAAACATGAACGATTGAGTCAATTATACAATTAATTATTTTAAAAAATAATGGAGGCTCACAATCCTCATAATGAAAAGTATAGATTCATAATGTTTATTATGTTTTAATACGTAATTCAACCATTTTTTCCCCAAGGCCAGTTTTCTCGACGTATACTACGACTTAATACAATTTGCGGACTGGAATGAATCCGTATCAATCAATTACAATCTGTCTGTGCGCATAAACCTTAGTCTATTTACAACTCACTCGTCGCTTAAATTAGCTAATAGCCCTAAGAATAACTATAGTCTGCCTCAAGAAAAAGAATATATTTATTTTCTTACTTATTGTCATACAAGTAATCTGTAGGTCGTTACAAGATTCTTGTATTTTCCATTTTTCTTTCATTTGAAACTTTTCAAAATTATTTACGCGTGATTTACACGCTTAGCACCTGATTATTTGTTTGAAAAACTTTGGTTGGATGGTTAAAGAAAAACGCCTTCTAGCGCTATTGATTTGTAAACTCAAGTCAACTGTTTTTGTTAGACCTGTTAAAAAAAATTAAGGTCAGGGAAAAGTCTATAGGTTTAAATTTGAGGAAAAAGCCTCTAGTCGAAGTATCAGGAAAATGCCTTTAAGGATGTATTAGAGGTACAGTCCCGCCAAAAGTGAGTTTCAGAGACAATTTCGATCACTTCCCGATGAGATGAAAATCGGAAATAAATAATGCATATAAAACGTGCTGGAAAGATTGATTTCGCATAATAATAATCCCAAAATGTTATTAACAAATTGGTAAAAAAACACAATTGTTCAACACATAAACAGTCAACCTAAATTTTTTTCTAATTAAAATGATATGTTCTTTTTTTAATGCGTATGAATTTTTTCAGATTTTTTTCTTTGTTTTTATTTTTTTTAATTTTTATAAATGCGCACGATATAACAAGTTTTGGATATGCGTTTTGCAAAAAAATCTTGACTGTGGTTTAGGTTGACTGATTATTTACTGATTTTTTTCAGTGGTTTAGGTTGACTGATTGTTTGTTGAACAATTGTTTTGTTTAGAAATTTGTTAATAACTTTTTGGAATTATTATTATGCAAAATTTATCTTTTCAGCACGCTTAATATCGATAATTCTTTTCCGATATTTATCCCATCGGGACGTAATCGAAATTTTCCCTGAAACTCACGATTGGTGGGACTGTACCTAACATACATCCTTAAGTCGAACTGTTAGGAAAAATCCTGTAGGTTAAACTGTCAGAAAAGTCTTTAGGTTGAACAGTGAGAAAAATACTGTGAGTTCGACTGTTAGAAAACTCCGTATGTTGTGCTGTCAGGAAAACGTTAGTCAGTTGCTAGGAAAAAAAATCTGTAAGTTGAATAGCCAAGAAACATTCTTTAGACTTTCAGGAACCAATTCTGGATTAAGCTGTCAGAAAAAAATCTGAAGGTCGAACTGTCAGGAAAAAGTTTTCAGCAGAAATTTCCATATTTGTTGCAGCCGAACTAAAAATCGTCGCACACCTCGCACTTTACTCAAGCATGTTTTTCCCCTTTACAGTTTTTAGTTATATACCCAATTAATTATGACCAAATGGTGGTTTTTTTTAGCCATCCTCGTTTATAATTTGCATATTGTTTTTAACAAGCTTTCTGTTTTTTTTTCTTTAACTGTAGCTCCTCGTATCTCCAACAATTTGTTTTCGGGTTTATTTTTTTTTTACAGGCGCCGTACGTATATGTATATAGTAGTATAACAATAACATGAAATATGTTTTCTACTGTTTGAAACGTTTCCATTAGACAAACAGTAATAAACGGGGATCTGAGTGAGGATAATAAACTATATCCAAAGTTTTGCACATATAAAATAGAAGAATCCAAACGCCTTATCTTTCGATACATCAATAATGATTTCTTCACTTCGTAGAGGCCTCTGTGAATGTGCGAGAAGTGCAGTGCTATTTAGAACAACTTTATTGTCCAGTTTTTAGGTAAACGCTTTTCTCCCTCATTCGTTATTATTGTCCAAGAGAAAAAAAGTTTTTTATTGTCACTTTTATCTCGGCTCCATTAAACACTCTATCACCAACTCCCCTTAATTATTGTCTCATTCTCATAGCGAAAATGAAATGTCGCGTTGATAGGAATTTTTTCAGGTCATTTTCTATCCATCCCAACTTTTTCTAATCCTTCATTATTCTTGTACCTGTTTACAGTAGAACCTCGATCAAGAACATTGACGTGATTTTGTTCAATTCAAAATTTGCAGACCTTATATATTGGCAAGCAAAAATAAATATCACTTCGATAATTTGTAGGTCGTATTTTAATATTCAAAAAATGAGATTATCAAAAATTAATGAAAAATTACCTGCCTTAGGAAGCCGAATTATTTCGAAATTTTGTATAATTTCGGCACACTTTTGTACTCTTTCTCGATTTTCATATCCCAAGATTAATTTTTAATTTTTCATATTTATCGATGATTAAAAAACCCTCCCCTTTCCTTCTAAAGTTAAGCGAGGTTCTACTGTACCTTTGAAATTTTTCGAATTTGAGATATATTGAAATATTGAAAAAATCTCTTGACAATTTCAAACAAAAGTCGATGTCTAAGGAAAAATTTCTATGAAATTTGCGACGTCATTAAGATACGGTCGGGAATTTGATGACTTCTTTGTAAGCCCAATGGACGGCTTCTACCCTATTGCAATTATTCCCAGTATTTATCTTTGTCTCTTTCTTTAACAGCAAATTATTAAGCCGTTAAAATTATTATTACACGCGATTATTATTTGATATGCCAGAATCTTTCTGATATGCCAAATATCTTTGCACTGGGCTGATATATTGCAAACGCTTATACGACTGCGGTTTCTTATCTTTATAATTGATATATTGACGAAACATTCGCGATTGAACGTAACGAACGATTCTCGGACCACGAATAACAACAATCATAATAGTAATAGTAATAATAATTGGCAATAGGCTGCTAGGTAATATAATATATATATATGTATACATATGCATATATAAATTATTTGTTCACAGTGATGGCAGGCATCGCTAATTTCTCATTGTAGAATAATTGACACTGTTGACCCTACTCGCTTTGATAACAACGAATTAACTGAACAGTGAGAACATTTCATCTTTCAGTCTGACGATTTACGGTACACCAAATATTTTCGTACAATTTATGCAACAACATTGGTATCACTTTGACGAATATTCAATTTGAGTACTGTATCTTTTTAAATTGACAAAAAAAATTGTATGAAATTTACAAATACTTCATGAGTTGTATCGTTGTTGACTTTGTACGAAAAATTTGCATAAATAAAACCAATTTTTTTATAACCTATATTTCCGTCGAATTGATTTGAAAAATGTGCCTAAATTGATCGAACGTTCCATTTAATTCATATTTTCGTAAAATTAATTCATGAAATTTGTGTAACTTCAACGAATGTTATTCTCATATTTTCTTTTAATTTATATTAAATATTAATATGTAATGAAGGAAAAATATAATTCGTAGGAAAATTTAACGAGTGTTTTTTTTCAGTGATATTTCCTTAAAATAAGGGAAGAAGATAGATTTAACGATAAATCGGGCCTAATTTGGAGAGTAAAATTGAAAGTCAACTTTACCAACTGAATTGAGATTTTTGCAAGCCGAGAATCATTCGATGCGCGTATCCTATTCCGGCGTCAAAGGGCCAGATTCTCTGAGGTATTTCTAAGTGAGATCGTCGTCATCGTCACTCGGACCTCCCGTGGGACAGCAGAAGCCCTCGGAACCATCGCTTCTTATGCAAAACAGCGTTGTCTCCGCAGCTGTGACTTCGTGAGGCACTATACCGTGAAACTCCTTGAGATCCGTCGCCGGGAACCAAGCTTTCTCGTTGTCATCAATTATTAAAATTCCAAAATATCTGTAAGCAAAAAAATGATCAAATTTTGAATAATTTCAGAAAAATGTTAATTTTTTTTTCCCTCAGTGGCGACCAATAATTTTAATTTTTTCTGTTGAGATCTCCTTAGTTACGGTATTGGCAATGAAGACGGCTTAACAATATTGACTTTTGTCGAATCAATATTATTGATATAATAATAAAATTGAGGAGACGCTTCATTAATCTACTCGCAAAATATTTTAAAAAAATGGTTTAAAGTTCTCAATAAACGCCCGACCCATAAGAGCCCGTGTTAAATTCTTGGATTTTGACATTGGATTTCTTGCAAATAATTTCGGTAACCGGTCCTAGTATTCAGTCATCGTTGAGTTGAGCTCTTAAACTATTACATATTTTGAAATTGTGACCCAATCTAATATCTCGAGCCACGAGACTACCTCCTTAACTCGGGGGATCGCGAGAGCCGTACACCAATCGCACAACTTACCAGTTTTGGTTATTTAGTATGCACCGATAAAAAGAATTAGTAATACCGACCGAATCTGTGGTTACGGGTGGCGAAACAAATATTTGGTTAATTGGAAGTAATATTGATTCCAATCAACCAAACATTTCTTTCGATACGCTTTCAAACGAAATATTTAGTTGATTAAAACGAATATTTTTTCCAATCAACCAAATATTTGTTTCGCCACCCGTAACCGCAGATTCGGTTGGTATTACCAACTCTTTTGATAGGTGTGTGATTAGTTTTACTAATAATAATAATAACCATTGTAATTATTATTATTATTATTACAAAGGAAAAATTAGCCAAAAAAATTCAAATTTTGAGTAAAGATTTTATAAAAATTAACGGAATCATTATTAATGAAAATATGTTAATTTAAAATGAATTGTTTCAATTAATTAATTAATTAATGTTGCCATAATATAATATATAGATATTACGGTGTGCTAAAAAACGATATTTTTTTTTCTCTGCTCTCCGCCCAAATATCGTAGAATACGTCTTAGTAAAAATCCCTCTATTCTTTCTTCTTGCAACCTAAGAAGAATTTTTTTTTCATAAAATCAATGACTACACATTATGAATCATTTAATTTCGAACAAAAAATCTTGTTGAGTCGAATTTCTAACTTCAATATTTGATTGATTGCAGAGCTTTGAAATTTTATATCTAAAATGCGTAAAAAACCATCAAAATAAGACTTAATGAGTCTATAACTTAAAACCATTAGCAATACATAAAATTTCACCCGGATTTTTTAGAAAATTCAGTGTTCTAATAAATTTCTATTGACTTTTTCGTACTAACATCAGTAATTCACTTAACAACAATTTAAAACACAAAAACCACGACTTTGTTGGTCTATTACTTTGTAAATATCAACGATACAAAAAACTCGCCGGCGGATTTTTTGCAATGCGTCAAACGGACGACACGATTTTACTTCAATTTTTTGTCCTAACTTCAACAGTTTAGTTGAAAAATGTATTAAAAAAAGACGGAAAATTTACAACAT
The DNA here is from genome assembly GCA_949699805.1 of Tromatobia lineatoria. Classification (NCBI taxonomy): domain Eukaryota; kingdom Metazoa; phylum Arthropoda; class Insecta; order Hymenoptera; family Ichneumonidae; genus Tromatobia; species Tromatobia lineatoria. Next base: position 3,552,350 of record OX453035.1, on the reverse strand, counting down.
TAAAAATTTCAAGGCTCTGTAATAAATCAAATATTGAAGATAGAAATTCGACTCAATAAGATTTTTGTTCGAAATTTAATTATTCATAAGATGTAGTCACTGATTTTATGTACAATTTTTTTTTTCTTAGGTTGCACGAAGAAAGAATGGAAAAAAATTACTTTCCTGTGTTATTTAAATGGGAAAACTTCAAACACGATGATGGACCCTTAAGAATTAAAATTATGAGTTCCGCTTCTGACAGGATCATTACTAAGACGTATTCTACGATATTTCGGGCGGAGAGCAAAGAAAAAAAATATCGCTTTTTTGGCACACCCTAATATATTGTAACAAAACGGAATTTTCTAAATTCCCAGTTTTTAATTGATTTTTTAAATGTTCTTTTTAACAAGATTCGTGTACTGGACCGGGAAGAAGTTAATTGTATGAGGGAATAAACCTCAAAAATTCTGTTATGCCACTCAGCAATGCGAATCTCTCATCATCGGTTTGTCGTTGGATTGAATGACATTCGAATTTAAGTATATGAGAATTTAACAAAAATAAGGGGAAAAGAGATCTATAACAATCAATACAATTAAACTCGGTGTATCGCGCGAGTGTGGGATTCTCAATTCATCAAGTGAGCTGGGCTGTGCTCAAGGCAATAGAAAAATAACTTGATTTACTATCCTCCTAGCTCTAACTTAAGCGAGTTTTAACTCTAATTGCAATCTAAAACCTTGAAACAGTCAGATTATTGTGTCTCGTGAGTTGAGCTACCTCCAGGAGTTCTTCATGAGAAACGATGCAAAATAATCAGGCCTATAGCATTCACGAATGCAAGAGTACAAATTAAATTATCGAAATAAAAATATTATTTTTCCCTCTAAATATTACTGAGTAAGGATTAACTCGACGCCGAGATTCAGACGCGCAAAAACAGTCAATCCTTGATAATCCTGTTAGTATTGAAAGGATCGAGACGCGACAGGTAGGATTTAATTAACCGCTGATTATCGATGGATAGTCTCACGCCGAGTTTAAAGGGTTTCGCTCTATTTCAAATCAACATCCGTCCGGAGACAAACAGCAGCATTACTTAAGTGTTTATGATATAAAAAAAAAATGTTCGTTCGAAATCGAGCGCGACAGAAGCCAGAGACTGGTGTTGCTTAATTGCGAGACCCGGGCGAGTGTTGGAGCAGTTCCAAGCCAAGCGCGCATATACGGGATCTGGTGTTCACCTTTTTTCTTCTAGCTCGGAGCGGAGTCTGGCTAGACGATAATCGGTCCGTTCGATGATTGTAATAACGTATTATATGAAAATAATACGCCGTTACAATCAAAGGTTAAATGGACTAGGAAATAAGATGGATCTACGAGTGTCGGTGCAGTTTCAATCCAAGTAGCTTATTTCGGGTAGTATCAGTATCAGTATCAGGCCGCACCGGTTGATCAGGTTTAATTTATGAGATGATATTGAGGAAAGACGGATCTACATGTGCCGATGCCGTATCGGGCCATGTAGTTTTTAATAAGGAGTTTTAGAGTGCACGTGCTGATGCAGTATCAGGCAGTACAGGTATTTTAGGAAATACTTAAGATTAAGAGACAGTAAAGGTGGTAGGTACGATAGGTTTTTGAGGCCTAAAGGAGCTGAGCTGGGCTGGGCTCAAGGAAGGAACCGTTTGTGTCAATGCAGTATTGAGCCAAACGGGCGAGCTGGGCTGTGCTCAAGAATTCTTGCAAGTGTCGAAGCAGTTTCGAGCCAAGCTAGAATCGAAATATTAAGACTAGGAGGGTTTTTCCCAATTGGAGAAGTTGATTATTAATGAGAGTGGTGAATGGTGAAGGTTATCGGCTATTGGCGACCTGAGGTATTAATGAGGTAATGATGATTCGCGTGGCGAGCTTATATACGAGAGTCCCCGCTTCGCGAAAACGGTTAAACGGTTGCTTTGCGCTTATTGGTTTGGTGTTCGGATAGCGCGATCGCCTGGCTAGCTGGGTACACCTCCGGCTGGCCGAAAACTATAGCGAAAAATGTAAGGTTTAAGATGGCAAAAGCGGGTTTCTCGCTGGGGGTAAGTCGTTCCATTACAATATATATATAATATAATTGACGTTAAAGAAAAATATTTTTGAGCTAATTTCCAGTAGTAATAAATGGTGGTCTTATACCTAAATATAGCGACCGCTGGGATCCAAAGAACCGAAGCGAATATAAGAATAGCTATGAGCACAATAGCCCACACTGGCCACTCTTGTCGCTCGGTTATTCCTTTATTGGCGACCCAAGCCTGATATCCGCTTCCTTCGATGACAATCTCGAAAAAAGAGGCAACCAATATGCTCAGCATTGCGAGTGGACTGAGATACTTCCAGCATATCAACCAATATAGTCCTGGACGATTTCCAGTCATCAGCTCAATGTCATCTGCGAACCTGATAACCCAAAATAAAAATTATAAAAATATGATATTCTTTAATATTATTCATTTTGCTGTCACGAAATTGACGTTCCTTCCATAAATTACCTTTTTAAACCGTATACGTATGATACTCCGATGCACTCGAAAAATGCAATTATAAGCAATGGAAAGTTCCCACTAAAATTATCAAAGAGAACAAATACGTAGCTACCAGCCCCGTGAGCAAAAGCCATGGAAATCGTACAACAGACCAGACAAATTCCACCTAGAATTATTAATGACATAATTATAATAATTATCTTGATGGAAAAATACAATAATCATAATTATACCTCAAATGTTTAGAAAAAAAACGTTTGTCGGAAATAGAAAAATAATCTAGTGTTGTAAGTTCAACAGCTGATTATAATGTTAACAACATTAATAAAATCATAAAATTCAATTTAATTTCCTACCCGTAAGAATTTCCTTTCGCAAATTTGGAAATAGCTTCATATCGACGATACTTGTGACGACACCTTCGAGCGTTCCAAATTGCGAATCTATGCCAAGTGTAAAGAGCATGAGAAAGAAGAGAATCGACCAGAATTGTGCACCCGGAAATTGATTGATAGCTTCGGTGAAGATGATGAATGCCAAACCAGTTCCAGAGGCTGACTGGAATAGATAGATAAATTTCAAAATAAAATTGCATATATGGAGCGATCCACACCAATTCGATGTGGATCTAATCTTGGCATCTCGGATCTGCTTAGTGATTTTTTTATATCAATGTTTCAGTTCTGAAAAAAGAGCAGATTTTTTTTTCCATTTTTTGAACATTTTTCTTGATTTACAACTTTTTAAAAACAGTGTTTACTGCAATTAAAACATTTTAACAAATTCTTTCAAATCGTTCGCCAAATTTCTAAATTTTTAGGCCAACTCCCAAACCGAGAAATTAGCTTCCATCTTTTGTTAACTTTTGAGGAAAGGAAGAATTATAAAATTCGAACTAAAAGACAATTAATTTTAAGCTAATGCTCAACCATCTTTATATAGATTACAGGATTTTAAAGACTTATCTACGATTTTTCAAAAGTCACTTTCTCAATGTACAAGTTACTGCAAGAACTTCGGGATGCAATTTTTTTTTCCACCAAATTTCATAATAGTAATTTTTTATTTGACACTGCATGAGCATTACTCGCCGAATTGTGAACCACGTAATAAAATTACCGCACGAACTTATTTTTCTTTCGATAAGACTTTTAAAAAAACGGCCTCGGATGCTCGCCCACTTCGGGTGTAGGCTTGAAAATTTTGAAATGTGGCGACGGATTGTCAAAAAAATTTGTTGAAATTTATTTAATTTTTTTTTAACAGGCCAGGACTGTTTTTCTTTCTTTTAAATTTCAACAATTTATAAAAATCTAGAGGAATATATTTAAGAAATCTGTTTCCCTTTTAGAGTTGAGACAGCAACATAAAAATTATCGACCAGATTTGGAGAAAAAATCTGTTGTTATCAACAACAAAAAGTGAGATTAAAACTTAAATTTATAAATGCTTAAAAAAATGTAGATGGTTATTGCAAAATGAAACTTATAAAATTCTGAAGTAAATGTTTGTTACATTAAGACGTTAAGTAACACGCAATATATATTTAGACATATAAACTTTAAAAAATATGTAGTTCTAGCCGATGTATATAATAAATGAATATTTTATGCCATATTTAGATCCGCAAACAAAACGATCTTATATAAGAAATTGGAAGGACACGCGCCCTGTAATTAGAATTGCAAATATTATCGATCCATTAACTCACGTTGTCAAGTTCCTTCTCGAGGTCGCACTCAGCAAGTTCGGGCATAATTAAGTTGTCCAGGCTCTCATTTCCACTGGTGAAGTTGAGCAAAGTTCCTGGAGCTGGTATTTCGTGCGGAATTTTGTCCGCGTGGCCGAACACCGTTATCAATGTTGCGTTTCTGTCTGCCAGACATTGCTCGTAAACCATTGTTGCCTTGAATCCTGAAATTTTATTTTAAAAAACGAGAAAATATTGTGACGATAATAACAGACAAAAATTACTGACTTTTGATAATCGAACCATAAAAATTGAAAAATATTAAGTTCTTGTGAGTGATCGTTGTCTTCACGTTATTTTCACGATTTTTTTTAATCGGTATAAATCATAAATATGGATATAAAAAGTGTTGGGTTTAAGAAATACACTATTATAATACACAAAAAAAAATTATATTTATTTTACTCAGTTTTTGTACAGAAAAATGGGGGAGAAGACAGGTCCAAAATAAAAAGAGGGATGTGAGTCGTTGATAAAATCTCTGGAATGGACGATTTGAGAAAAAAAAAATGGTTTTAGATTCAGTAGGTAAACGGCTAGAGCGCATATCATACTATTTTTTTAATTTAAAAAAATGACAAAATGGCGGCTGTTTTTCCAAAATCTACGAAAAAGTACGTTTTTGGTCATCGCTTTTTGCAAAAAAAAAAAAATAGCTAGACTCAAAATTTCGGAATTCGTATGATATGCGCTAGAGCTATAGTCATAAAAAACATGTGGTGAAATTTTGGTAAGGGTCGGTCGGAGGTTTTATCAACAAGCCGTCCAAATCGTAATTTTAAGAAAGACGCGTTTAAACTTCGCGGTGCGTATATTAGCGTGTTCAGGTAGCTAAGTAATCGTCGCTCAAAAGTACACGTAGACTGCTCGGATCTTTATAAAATTTTAGTACGATACTTTTAAATATGTATACTTTTGAAAAATGCAATAAGGAAAAAAATCGATTTCATGAAAACTCAAATTAGGGTAGACCCCTTAAAGTGTAAACTTTTATTGGCAAAGCTAACAGAATATTTAAATAAACTTACAAAAAATGTGTCATTAAGGATGTATGATAGGTACAGTCTCGCCAATCGTGAATTTCAGAGAAAATTTCGATTACGTCCCGATGGGATAAAAATTGGGAAAAAAATAATCGATATTAAACGTACTGAAAAGATAAATCTTGCATGGTAATAATTCCAAAATGTTATTAACAAATTTCTGATAAAAATAATTGTTCAACAAACAATCAGTCAAACTAACTTTTTTTCTAATGAAAATGATATGTTAATTTTTTTAAATCCGTATGAATTTTTTCAGATTTTTTTCTTTATTTTGATTTTAATTTTTTTTATCTTCAAAAATGTGCGCGAAATAACGGATTTTGGATATGTGTTCGGCATAAAACCATCTATTACACTCAACATTTTTTTGCGAAACGCATATCCAAAATTTGTTATATTCTGCGCATTTTTCAGAATAAAAACAATCAAGATCAAAATAAAGAAAGAAATCTGAAAAATTTCATACGCATTCAAAAAAATTTACCTATCATTTTCATTAAAAAAAAGTTAGGTTGACTGTTTATTTTTTGAACGATTGTTTTTTTCACTAATTTGTTCATCACATTTTGGGATTATTACTATGCGAAATCAATCTTTTCAGCACGTTTTATATGCATTATTTTCTTCCGATTTTTATCCCATCGAGAAGTGATCGAAATTGTCTCTGAAACTCACTTTTGGCGGGACTGTACCTATCATACATCCTTAAATGTTCGAAAAAGACATTTAAAAAAATTAAATCCCGCAGAAACTGCACTTTTATTTTATTTTTTAATTCTGAGATAATTTTACGAAAAAAAAACACTGGAATTGAAGAATTGAATTATGAATCCAAAAAAAGTTATAGAATGAGTGAAATGTTGTACCGATTATGGAGAACACAACGATCCCAGCAAACATCGACGTGAAGCAATTCGTCAGGCTGACCATTATTGCATCTCTGTAGCAATTATTGTTGACTGGATTGTACGAAGAAAAGGCAATTAGGCCACCGAACGCTAAGCCTAGAGAAAAAAATATCTGCGTCCCCGCTTCGAGCCAAACTACTGGATCCGTTAAGGTCCACCACTAGAAGTTAAGTTAAAAAATAATTAATGCAATAACATTGATGTTTTCACTCACCAAATTAACGGAAGTTTTTAAATTTTTTTCTCTAAAATAACTAACGGAAAACAATATTTTTCCTTAAAGAATCCACCGAAGAGTGTTCATATTTGTTCTCAAACAATTGATGCAAAAATCCTAATACTAATCTTCGAATAATTAATGAAAATACGTTAAGCTCATCCCTCAATTAATGAATACAAAAATGTAAATATATTTTATCGGAAGATGAAATGACAAGTGTTAATATATTTTTTTCAAATAATCACCGGGTTAATATCTACAGTTATCCCAAAATACCGTTAATTATTTGCTAGGTATTTTTTAAATTTCTTTCATTTGTTACCTTTGGAGTAAAGAGATGACGAAGCCCATCTGACATGCCAGGTAAAGTGACGCCACGGAAGAAAAATATAATCAGAACGATGTAAGGAAATGTGGCCGTGACGTAGACGACCTGAAAAAAAATTGTTTCGTAAAAAGAAATTATTAAGAAAATAATTGCCAGGTAATTATAATGATAAGGATAAATCATACCTTTCCGGAGGAAGCTATTCCCTTGATCATACACATGTAAACGAGGATCCATGCGATCACGAGCGCTAGAGCTATTTTCCAATTGAAGACTTCCGGTGTGTCGATGTCCTTCGAGATCATGAGGGTCGTTCGATACCAAAAGTACTGAGTTGGGCTGCTCTCCTAGTACCAAGACATTTTTTCCTGTGATTATTTTATGCACACGAAAAATAAAGAGGAAGAAAAAGAATTCAATTTTTTTTACCGCACATTCCGGTTCCGGTGCATACGATCCATTCTGAAAATATTTGTTGGGACATTCCGCCCAAGGTAGTTGCGATTGAAAGCTCTGCGGACAAATCAAGGCAATTTTATTCTGATTTTTACATTACTTGAAACATTCTCTGTCAATTGAGCCATTTTTTTACCACCTCACATCTGCTTCATAATTAGTCATATTAAATACCACAAAAAGACAAAAGATGTGATTTTTTCAGATTTTTCAATCTAACTTTTCAAGCATCGCCGTTTTCTCATAGTCGGAAACTTGAAGTTACAAAAAACATTTCTTTACATGAAAGTTTTATTTTCTTGTTGTCTTTATAATATTCTGGAACGTGAATAATAATTTTCACGTCTTGGTAACACTGATTTTTCACTAAAACACGAGAAATTTTTTTTTGGGTATTCCTACATGAAAAAAATGACCAGAGTGGACGAATCGAGGTTTTGAGGGTGAATAAAAAATTTAATAGAATAAATAATTTTCTGTTATTTTTCCCATCATTTTGAGTCGGTGAAGTGTCATATATTTAAAAAACATAATTGTTTTGCTAGATAACGAAAAAATAAAAATATCCAAGTATGAAAATAGTAACATTGAAACGATTTGCCATAATATTCGCGAATTAATATTATCGTATTAGAAACGAAAATAGTGACTTTTTCTTTACTTCATTGATTGAAATTTTTCAAAAATTATCTTCAAAAACGTTACTGTTTTTTTTGTTAATTAATCGAAATGACCTAAAACATCCCCTTTCTTTTGTGATCATTTTGAGTGTAAATAAATGTCAAACTTGCCTGAACAAAGTAAAATAGGCACCAGGCAATAATAGTGTTGTAATAGAGAGCAACGTTGAAGGAAACAACAGCGCTGCTTATTCCAATTCCACCCAAATAGGGTGACACTTGATTCCAGACCCCAATTGCGCCTTTTCGAAGTCGCTGTCCGATCGCGAGTTCGAGATAGAAGATCGGTATACCCTCGATAGCGAGCATCACGAAGTAGGGAATGAGAAATGCCCCTGTGAATAAAAGCAGGGTAATTGAAAAAAGAAAAAAAAAACACAGACAAACTTTTCCAATTAACGTAACAGCCTGATGTGCTTTCGTGTAGTCCCGGACTAAGAAGTGAAAAAGTGATTCTGACTCACCGCCTCCGTTTTTTTGTGCCAGATATGGAAATCTCCAGACATTACCGAGGCCGACTGCGTAACCGACTGTTGCTAGTAGAAACGTCAGTTTGCTGTCCCAATTTTCACGCTCATCCTCGCCAGCCTCTGGTCGAAATATACCTTTACCCTCGTTACTACCAAGCTTGCTGCCCCCGCTCACGCCCCCGCTTTCACCCCCGCCGCCCACTTTGTCCTGCAAGTACACATTTATCATTGAATAATGTCATACGGTTTTGAGGGGGTTTGAAGAAAAAAGATTTAGTAGTCAGAATCGGTATTGCATTTTTCGAATCACTTTTATAAAGCTTATAGAAAGGAATCTGTGTGCAAAAATTTACATAAGGTTACCGAATATATACGGTGATTAAATAAATTTGAAGTCATAGAATTTAGCATGGGTCCACTCTCCGAAAACATCGCATTACAGCAAGATCGGATTCATTTTATGGTTAAGCCATTTATCGGAAAATTAATGACCCTTTACTGCAAACTACATAATTTGCCGCTAAGATTCTGCAGCGTTTCCTCCAAGACGAAAAGAACGTTTGTTTAAAATTATATCTATTATAAGTAGTAAAAGGAAATTCTCTATCTCCAAACCGAATTCTCTTCACAGTTACCGCAGGTTGACTGTGTTCTTAAGCCTGAGATACGAAGCATTTCTTCTTATGTGAAACGCTTTCTATTCCTTCCAAGAATAATTTTTTCAGTAAGTTCGAAGTAGCTTTCGCGTTTGAGGCAAATAAAATAATCGTTTTGGATCAAGCAGATCTACTTTAAGAGTCTATTATTCTAACGATAAAGGGAATTCTTCTTAGGCTTGAGATAAAAAGTATTTCTTTTTAAGTAAAACGGTTTCTATTTCTTCCAAGAATAATTTTTTCAGAGTGTCCTTATGGAAAAGGCCTTACTCTTTACTTTGCTCTGCAAGCACACATTTTTCATTGAATAATGTAATTTGGTTCTAACAAGGGTTTCGCATGGGTTCTTGCTAAGGTGGTCGTTAATTTCGATGTTGAGCGATTTTGTCCGAGACGCCCTTTCATTTTGTTGTAAATAAACTTTTTTTTTTTTTTTTCTTGCATTTTCCCCCGTCATCAGGCCTATATTGGCAGGCCTATACAGAGTCGGTCCAGATTTATATTTTTTTTTACCCGTCAGAATTATTTGTACTTTTTTTTTTTGCATTGATCCGGACCAGTCCCCCCATGCGGCTACAGCCGACTTCCCCTACCGTACACTGAGAGAAATAGATACTATGCGATAGTGAAAATATACTATCGAATAGTATATTGGATGTTTCGTATAGGGATCACTCTCTGGAGTGCAACAGTCAGTATAATTATAGTAATGGTTAATATCTGATTGTACCAAGTACATTCCGTATAATAAACCCTTACAATACACACAATACACGGTACTATCCAAATACTACCCGATAGTATATAATATTTAGTATATCGGATATTAAAAATCTTAGTATCTATTTCTCTCAGTGTATCGCATTCACCTCTACACTGTAAAAAAAAGATTGTAAATTTAATGTACTTATGTATATGAAATTTACAAATTTTGTGCATGAAACTGTGATTCATGTACCGAGTGCTGTAAATTTACAAATCTATCGTGAAATTAATGTACCTGCATTGGAATTTAAGAGAAATTCATTGTAAATATACAAAACTTGATCAGTAACTGTATAATTATATGACAAGTTTTTGAAAATCCCTGCACTGCAGTCGATTTTTGTAGAAAAATCACCTAACTTTACAAATATCTTGTAACTTAGATTTCAAACACCCACACTGTAAAAAAAGACTTGAAATTTAATGTACTTATGCTTATGAAATTTAAATACTTTGTCCTTGAAACTGTGATTCAAGTACTGAGTGCTGTAAATTTCCATTCCGTTTTCGAAATTAATGTACCTAACTGTAAATTTAAGCAATATTTATTGTGAATTTACAAATCTTTAAACACGTATACAATGTTTTGTATTCGTGTTCTGTTACTGTAAAAAAAAGTTGATAATACGCTGTTAAAAATGTCGGTAACAGTAAAAAATGAATATGTCAATGATAAGTACGGTTAAGAGAATAATATATGTATAACTCTTATGCCATTTTAATATCTTAAACTACTAAGTCGTTGATAGCGTAGTCGGTAGCGTGCGTGCGTAGTTAGGTACTTAGATAGGTAGGTCGTAGGTTCAAACCTCGGGGTAGACGAAAAATTTCTTTAGCAAAAGTCAATACCCGACAATTTCTAATGATGTAAGATGTCTGAAAAAATAATGCCTGAGTAATAGTTCTATTTTCTTTTGTTTTTAAACCCATTTTAAATTTCCAACATATATGTGATTGAATTTTAAGGTACCGTTTTGCAATAAAAGATCTATGACGTACATTAATTTTATGTAGCATAATCAGAAATATTTGACGCGGTACATTCAATTTCAAATACAAAGTCACTGCTATTTCAATAAAATTCAAATTATTTTCATGTGTCCTACATTAGAATTTTCGACATATTGGTGCTTGAAATTTAAGAGACGGTTTGCGAATAAAAACTTCCGGTACCGGTACTTTAATTTTCAAGTAGATTTTTTTTACAGTGTATGCAGAGCTCAGAGGACAGAGGAAAACTGCAGAATAACCTTCTGTCGATATACATATACATTTTCGTCGAGAATGTAAATACAGACTACAGCTGTATACATGTGACCCTCACAGTTGCCTGTGTGTGTCTCACGTATACATCTGGAGCTTCATCGCGTCCGTGTTTTTATTTTCCGACGGCACCAGGAATCGAACCCGCGACCTACCGATGCACTGGTTTAGAGGCCAGTACTCTAACCACTAGACCACCGCACCGGTATGGAAATAAATTTTTTTTAATCTGGTTAAATTTTCCCTCAACGGGAAAACGTGCCTGTAAGCACAAACATTTTCCCGCTCAAATAACATGGGTGTATTGGCACAAATACTTTGAATTTTTTTTCCGAGTCTCACAAGAGCGGGAAAAATTCAAATACTGCACGAATTGTACGTGAGGTAGTTTTACTTTGTACACAAATTTTAAAAACCATCTTATCGTTATATTCAACACCCTTAAGCCACTAAAGTCATAAAAGCCGGCAAGAGCCTTCTTTCACAACTGTCTTCGCGCTCTTTTCATTCGATTACTTAACGTGCAAATTAATTCGAAACAGCTCAACACTATGTCTTAAGGGTTACTCTTTTCGATAGTGCCAATATTAAATTTGGGAAAAAAAATTTTGATCACAAAAAAATGGTTTTCTTGATAAGTAATATGATTCCTTGAACATTTATTATCACGCTAGGTGACTTTTCAGGACCTTTTAGCTTTGCTATAGAGGATAAAACCATTTAGATCGTGTTCTTTATGTCTGAACTTGAAAAACAGACAAAAGAAAATTTTTTTTTCCTTGCGTATAATTCAAGATAGCGCCTAAACTAAAAATTACGTTTGGGAATGTGTAACTCATAAACATTGAACTTTAAATCAAATGTGCAAAGAATAAAAAGTCTCGGAAATTATTTAAGGAATGATCCTGAAGTATTTCAGAATTTAATATTCATCCATATTTTGCAATGACATGCAAACGGCAGTAATAGTTTTTCGGATACTAGAGATTCCAAAAATTAAAGTGACATTAAAAAAACATCGACTTACAAAATATTTTTCTCGAAAATTTCATAATTAATGTCAGTGATTATAAGACTGTGAGGAAATATACGTCGACGCCGTGGATCAATATGATTTGTATTTTAGACAATACGAGTATTCAACCGAGTGAGATATTCACTAGTTTTGACCTATCTCCACATCTCCTTAATTTTTTCCGCTTTAATACCGATTTTTACTTTTTTGTTAATCCGTAAGCATGATTTATTTGAGAAACGTGTCAAAAATAATGAGAAAGATACGTCGCTATATATATATCGATGAATTTTTCTAAAATCGAACCGATTAGTTAAATGGATAGAAAATAATTATTATCCACTATCTTGATGTTAGCCCTGAAATCACCAAAGTGAAGCATCGCTTCGCTCTATTATAGACTGGACCACTCTAAATAATCAGATACAACGAATATTTAAACTTTTCACTTATCCCGAGTTGAGAAATAAAGTTATTTAATAAAACTAATTAATGTCGATGATTTTTTTTTCTGAAATCGGTTTCGTTAAATAAACAGATCGTGTTTTGAGAGTTTCTTGGTTTTAGAATTAGTGTCATCGTAAATAAATGTTATAAAGCGTGATGATTTATGTTTAATATTCATCCATTGAAATAATAAGATAAAAATTGATTTGATATTTATAATTACCTTGTTGTTAGGGCTGGAGTCGTCAAAGCCCGCATTTGTTGCCCCATAATTAGCAGACGATACGTTCTTTCGACTCTCGACAACGAGTCGTCCTCGCATTTCCTTCATCTCGAGTCGATCGACACTTTTTTGGGGCTTAAGGTCCCGTGAGCTCTGACGTCTCACGAGATGAGCCGTGTTCGCCATTTCCCTTCAGTACCTTTTTCACTGACTTTTATATTCTTTCTCGTCTTCTTGACTTTATCCTTATCGCAGGACACGAATCACTGACGCTCTGGTTGCGTATGCTTCGAATGTATACCCAATTGCTCCGCCCTTTTCACCACGTCACTGGGATCAAGCAGACGGGCGACATTGGCCTTTAGACTCCATCCTGCCAATGAGATGTATTCTCCATTTCAATTCAATATCCGGAGTAAAAAATCTGAATCTAATCTTATCTCTTGTCGAATTGAATTCATGTGTGAAAATCGAATAATATGCGCCCTGATGAACAAACAACAATTCATTGGTAAAGCATTGATCGGTAAATTTACGCAAATGCTTGCATTGCGAACTATTTTATGATTATTACAACAAAATGTGTTTTCTTAACATATAACAAAAATTCCTTATCGTAAAATTGAATATTGATATAGAAATCAAGTGATGTTGCTTTGACTTCATGCAAATATTCAGGTCAATAGCATGAACCATTGTGAAATCATTATAACAAATTAAATTTATTCTATTATATGCAAGAAACAATCTTATTGTCATATTGTAACATTGAATGTCTGTGCAGAAATAAAATACTATTGATTTAATAAACAAAAACCAACTCATCAGTAATCTTTTGCAAATATTTTTGAACTACTAGCATGAACGATTCTGAATTGATTATAAAAAAATGATCAAAACGATATTGCAGAAAAATAAAAACGAAGAAATGCAATTATTAAAAGTTGAATAATTGTCTAGTGAGATGTACAATGTCTACTTAATGAAGCGTATTTTTCAGTTATTAATACACTGCGAGAAAATCATGTCGTTGATTCAACGATTCCACATGATGAAAAGCGTGTAGGAAGGCTTGCAATATTTTATAGTTAAAGTGATGATAATATGGTTCAATAACCGATACTTGCAAGTTTATTGAATACAAACGTTAAAATCGTATATGCAACAAAATGGCATATTTGAAACTATTAGAATAGTTCTTGAAACTATAATCTTTTCGATAATTGTTACTATAATTATCTTTGCAATAACCATGAAATATAGACGTTCCTTCTGGGAATTAGATTAATAGTTGATCTAAGTATTTTCTTATATTTGCTAGAATTATAAAATATCCTGTGAAGAAATCTTGTCAGGGTTTTGCAAAGGCCCTGATTAATTTTCCCTAATTATATTAGGGGCCTTATATGGAAGCCTTATAGGGTTTCCTAAAGGACGGTCAGGCTTTTGTTTTTACGGGGCCTTTAAAGGCTAAATATTAGGGGCCTTTAAAGACTGCCCTATTGAGTCCTTACTAAAATAATAAAGAACTTCCATTAAAAAATATATATTTGTTATTATTTAGTTTAATAACGCTGCACTTCTAATAAGATATTTCGTCTTTCTCTACACGATGGTACATATTAATCGCTGAAAAAACATATTAATTTTTTTTTTCTACATTGACGAGAATCGAACCTAGCACTCCGGATGGTTTAGTTGTACCGCGCCTTAGCTCTCTCGGCCATTCAATCAAACCATGTGAATATGAAATTTTTTCGTCTATTTGTAATGACTGTTATATGAAATATGAAATAAAATGAATGTAATATAGTCAGGACTTTATAGATTTACATGACGGCGTCTAGTGTAAAAAAAAAAGCACATTCAGTATTTTTATTTACAGAAATTGGTTATATCGAATAGAGTTGTTTTATTGTTTGCGCGAATTAATTCGTTTGTATCTAGGTGCGTGACTGCCTGACTGACCTGAGGGCCAGTATTAGAATGGTCGACCACCTGGCTGACTTCGGCGGTCATTAGTTGGATAGGTCACCACCAATTTTGACATGGAAACCTCGGATCGTCATATAAGACCCTTATCTGGCTAATTTATTATTGATTTGTTTACTGTATGCCATAGTTAAGTCTGAAGGGCCTTTGATTAATCAGCTTATCAAGGCCTTATTAAACTTCACCATGGCCTTATGAGATCCTTATTTGGTAAAATTATGATGAGATAGTTTACTCGGTATCATGATGAAGGCTGACTGGGCCCTTAAGTTACCTTAATCAAGCCATTATTGAACTTCGCCATGGGAACCTAGAATTGCCTTATGAGACCCTTAGGTGGCAGAATTATTATTGATTTGTTAACTTGATGCCGAGATCACGCCTGACTGGGCCCTTAAATGATTACCCTATCAAACCCTTAATAAGCTTCGACATGGAAACCTAGAATTGCCTTATGAGACCCTTATATGGCAAAATTATTATTGATTTGTTTACTTCTTGCCATTTTTAAGCGTGACTAGGCCCTGAAGTGACCCTATCGAGCCCTTCGCTATGGAAACCTAAAAATACCTTATCAGTGCCTTAATTGGGAGTGATATGGTAAACCCTTTTATGTATTTTATGAAAACCCTGAGATGTTCTCATTATACTGATAGACTAAAGCCAGCACATTGCTGGCATGTAATGTGCTAAAGCCAGCACATTGCTGGGAGGTAATGTGCTAAAGCCAGCACGTTGGTTCGACATTTCGTGTACAAGCTGAAATAGTTCTCTAAATGTATTTGTTCAAAGTTTAGTGCACCGTAACTATACATATACGAACTACGATTAAATTAAGTCCAGAGCAGCGTCCTTAATTAAATCCGGGCGGGTTCGTGAGCGTATTCCTAGTATTTTATTGTATAAAGCAAGCGTCTGCCATATGATGGGTTTAACTACTTGAACCCAAAGTGACGTAGGATAGAGTGGGCAACAATGAGCCACTTTTTTCTTAAATTCGTCTGTAGTTTTATTAAAATTACAATATGAATGGAAAGGTGTTCAGTCGGTTTTATTCAACCTTTGGGCATACTCTGAGGTTGCGATAACACGTTTAAAACTATCGGGGATGATGAAAAGTTAGTTTGGAAGTATATCGGAAAATTGCTCATTGTGCCCCACCAGTAGGGTACTGTGGGCCATACAAGAGAGAACAATGAGCCAATACCCAGAAAACATAGAGGAGATAAAGCGAATGGGCAAAATTCTCAATTTTTCTTTTATTTGTATATTATTCAATTATTAGTTGACATGATACTTGATCTATATATATTTCGAAGCTGTCAAATTCGAACTGTCCACTATTTAGACTACACTCCCATGTAGGGTGATCGGACTTGGCCGATGATCGGCCCAATCTCGTTGCCGAGACTGCCAACGTTGGCATATGTTATTGGCCCGATCATCGGCCCGAGTGTTGGATGATAAGTCCGGTTCGATATTGGCGAACAATAGTTGGCCGAGAATCGCGGACGGGAAACGGCCGAGTATCGCGTGCGGCAAACGGCCGAGTATCGCATACGATAAATGGCCAAGTATCGCATACGAGTATCGGCCGAGCATCGGCCAATATAATCGGCCGTATCAAGTTTATTTTTAAAAAATCAATTTTCCATCGAGTAATTCGGTATTTAAATTACACATCTCGTCTTTCTCTTTATGTTGATACATTTTTATCGCTGAAAAAACATTTTATTTTTTTTACATCATCGGGAATCGAACCCGGGACCCTCTGGTTGTTGCGCTGCGCCTTAGCTCACTCGGCCATCCCGATCATGTCGTAGCACGGTTTTTTTTGTGTATTTGAACGACAGATGTAAACTATCAATTTGATATATTATAATCAGCACTTTATAGACTTATATGACTGCGTCTGATGTGATCAAAATAAAATCACATTCAATGGTCTTTTATGGAAATCAACAATTGGCGACTCAATAGTTAGCCAAACATTGGCTATCGACAAGCCAACAATTGGCGAGTCAAAACTTGGCCGAGCATTAGCCTAACGTCGACAACCAATAATTGGCGAGTCAATACTTGGCCAAGCATTTGGCTTAATATTGACGAGCCAATAATTGGCGAGTTAATACTTGGCCGAGCATCGGCCTAATATCGACAAGCCAACAATGGGCGTGTCGATACTTGGCCGAGCATCGGCCTAATATCGACAAGCCGACAATTGGCGAGTCGATACTTGGCCGAGCATTGGCATAATATCGGCAAGCCGACAATTAGCGAGTCAATACTTGGCCGAGCATTGGCATAATATCGACAAGCCACAATTGGCGAGTCAATACTTGGCCAAGCATTGGCATAATATCGACAAGCTGACAATTGACGGGCCAATACGTGGCTGAGCATTGGCCTAATATCGACAAACCAACAATTGGCGAGTCAATACTTGGCCGAGCATTGGCATAATATCGACAAACCAATAATCGGCGGACCAATACTTGGCCGAGCATTGACCTAGTATCGATAAGCCAATAATCGACGGACCAATACTTGGCCGAGCATTGGCCTAGTATCGATAAGCCAACAAGTGGCGGGCCAATACTTGGCCGAGCATTGGCCCAACGTTGCGAAGTCGATAATCGTCACCCCAACATTGGCCCGAGTATTGGCCGCTTCAGCTCTATCGGCAAAACCTACATGGGCTCCTCCTTTCATAACTGATTATTTCATCATCTCTCTTCCAGTTGTCCTCGTACTGCTTTGTTTCATATTCATTCTTACTCAATCTTATGTTGAAGAAATAAATTATGAAATCCATCATACTTGAACTTGGATGTTGGAATTATCTAGACCAAATCTACAAGGTTGGCTCATTGTTCCCCACTAACACTCATAAACATTAATTATAAAAAAATCATGCATTACCAAGTGAAACTAATGTAAAATGGGCACACAGCGATACAGAAAGATGTAAACAATCATGTAAGTCGAGCGGAATCAGCGATAAACAAAAGTTAGCTTAGATATAAAACTTTTGTGAAGGTTAAAAGTTTTTTTTCAAGCGGCAAAAGTGTTCTTGCAATTTTTGTTTGTTCAGGGATAAGGCTACTTAAAATTAACTTGAACGAGTAACAAGTCAATTGAACTCACAGTTTTATATTGAAAAAACTAGAATTTTTGGCGATCTGTGTTCTCCGATAGACGCCGTTGCTCACTGTTGCCTACGGCCCATTATACCCCACCCTCCCCTACGTATCTGTGACTTATAATTACTCGTGGAGGTCAAAATAAGCAAATGACCAAAGTAGCGAATGGTTGAAATAGCGCAGTTCAAAATAAGGAACGTTTGAATTTAGAATGGCCATCATTATGAAATTCGCGATTTCAGCCGTTCGCTATTTTTATTATTCGCTATTTTGAACTCCATCTTATTAAAATGCAATCAAGACCGCGAACGGTAAAAATAGCGAATGGCTAAAATAGCGAACTTCATGATGATGGCCATTCTATATCTAGACGTTCCTTATTTTTAAATTCGTAATTTTAACCACTCGCGATTTTAGTAATCTGGGTGGGTGTCAAAATAGCAAATTTCGAAATTGGAAACGTATGAATCTAGAATGTCCATAATTATGGAATTCGCGTTTCCAGCAATTCGCCATTTTTATCCTTCGCTATTGAATGCATTTTAATAATGGAGGTGAAAATAGTGAATGGTCAAAATACTGAATGGCTGAAATAGCGAATTTCATAATGATGACCATTCTAAGTTAAGACGTTCCTAATTTCGAAATTCGCTATTTCAACCATTCACTATTTTGGTGATTCGCTATTTTTACTCCCACCCGGTAATTTGCTATTTTGACCCCCACCCATATTTACCTCGGCACTAAAAGACTGCAGCACCTCAACCAAATATTCTTGCCACGCCTGCATGTTTCCCCTTTATGTTATATCTTGTTTCTCCGACCTTTCATCTTCTCTCCCCTTAAATTCACCGTACCCACAATTTACCACAATATCTTGTGTCCCCGACCTTTTATCCTTTCTCATTTCAAATTTACTGTACTGACAATTTACCACCATATGGTACTAAGAAAATATCTGCAGGGCAATGAACTTGAAGGTATCTAGTCCCCTTAAGGGAGACAAGTAATTTTTCAAATTTATATTGCTAATACAGACAAATTGATATGATAGTTGTTTTTTAACCAAAGAGACGTCTATTCGAATAAAAGAAAAATTGATTTTTATTGCATATTGTACACAGAATTTTTTTTCCGTGAAGTGATATTTATCCAACAACGTTAATCGGGGTGGGTCTAAAAAAACTTCATTTATTTTTTTCATTGGCACTATTATGAAATGTTAACGATAAGCCTCAAAATATACCAATTAAAATTTGAGACCCGTAAAAAAAATCTAGAGGTGCCTAAACGACGTTTAAATTTCCCATTTTATTAACAGCAGCTTATTTCCCAACGATCTCATCCGTCTTTTCTTTAAATATAGGTTCTTCTGAAGAGAAAAAGTGCTGACACTTATCGGTCGAATTCATAGTTCCCGAGTTATGAATTTTCTTTAAATTTTCTCAATTTTAGTAAACGACATTTAACGCATTCAGCGTAAAATGAGTCATTCGTTTCGGGTTTCATCAGCGTGTTTGGAAATGGACTTGTATTACTGCGTGGACAATAAATGTTACGTTTTTCGCATAATTATCCTGCCAATCTAATCAAAATGAAATCACATCTTATTAGTACGTTACCGTTATCACGAATTAGATGTGCCTGAATGTGCGCGACCGTTCGACGCGAAACCATTTTGTTCTGGGTCAAAGTGTATTCAATTTTCAGGTTCGAAAATGCCAGGTTTATGAATTCCCATGATAAATTCAAACTATTGGTTTTCCTAGATTATATAAATTATATTTTGAGTGAGTAGATTCTTTATCCATCGCATTTTACATTTTCTGTGTAAGATTCTAGTAACATTGGATAATAAAGACTACCCATTGGAAAGAATAAGCCTATACTTGTCAATGGCTCATTTTTTAAGAAATTGAGTTTTAATATATTGAACACTCTTTGAAACTTTACTTCAGTGCTAAGATACCGTGAGAGATAGTTATGACAACAAATTTGCACCAAATAAATCATTTTCAGTTACAAATTCCATTATGATTTTGTTTATACAGCTACCCTTTATAATATGACTTGTTCATGAACAAATATTGGTTTCTACCGGTCGTAGAATGGGTGAAAAAATTTGTCCCCTCTCTCCCCGTGAACCAGCCTTTTATTCTTCGATGCCGTAAAAGTTAAGGATTTATGATACGTACAGTCCCGCCAAAAGTGAGTTTCAGAGACAATTTCGATCACTTCGCGATGGGATAAAAATCGAAAAAAAATAATTCATATAAAACGTGCTGAAAAGATTGATTTCACATAATAATAAACCCAATACGTTATTAACAAATTGGTGGAAAAAAAAACATTCATCAAACAATCAGTCAACCTAACATTTTTCCAATGAAAATCATATGTTAATTTATTTGAATGCTTACGAATTTTTTCAGATTTTTTTCTTTATTTTGATTTTTTTTTTTTTTATTGAAAAATGCGCAGAATATAACAAATTTTGGATATGCGTTTTGCAAAAAAATCATTAGTGTAGTAGATGGTTTATTCCGAACACATATCTGAAATTCGTTATTTCGCGCACATTTTTGAAAATAAAAAAAATTAAAATCAAAATGAAGAAAAAAATCTGAAAAAATTCATACGCATTCAAAAAAATTAACATATCATTTTCATAGAAAGAAAGTTAGGTTGACTGATTGTTGAACAATTGTTTTTTCACCAATTTGTTAATAACATTTTGGGATTATTATTATGCGAAATCAATCTTTTCAGCACGTTTCATATGCATTATTTTTTTCCGATTTTTATCCCATCGGGAAGTGATCGACATTGTCTCTGAAACTCACTTTTGACAGGACTGTACGTATCATACATCCTTAAAGGTTTGTGAGATACGCCCATATAATTGTGTAGGTGGCTCGAAAAAAGTATTTGGAATACGTATATTCGTTGCTTGTACAGAATTTCACAGCTTTCGTGTCTTGTACATAAACTTAAAAAGTAGTCCCAAAGTTCTCTCGGATGAAAAAAAAACGACGTCTTCGGAAGGGTGCATTCAAGATGGGAGGATGTGATGGCATATGCGATACAGAGTCGAATGAAAACCGTAGGCGCGCCAAGAATATTGGCTAGTAATACGAACCCTCTTTTTTATGTCAGAGTAAATATTGCATTGCGCAGTAATGTAATGTATCAAGTAGTCAAGCCTCCCATGTGTCAGACCCTCCACATTTATGCAAGGTATGCAACCGATCTCATCCAGATTTGATTACATTGTTAACAAAGCGTGTAACTTTAATACACCAGCCTAGAAATTTGTGTTAAAATAAAGTCTTATGTCCAACAGTCTGAACGAAATTAATTAGCTCCTACGGTAAAATTGATTTAGAATAGGTATTTAAGTACACTCAGAGCAAAATATCTTACTTTAATAATAAAAATAGTTAGTCCGACGATAATCTAACTATAATGTATAATTGCCAGGAGGAACTATATTTTATGGTTGTAGCAAATACAAGAAAATAGTTGGATCAACCATTAATATAATTCCCAGGAGAAACGTCTATATTTCATGGTTATAGCAAATATAATTGTAGTAGCAATTATTAAAATGATAGTAGTTGCAAAAACTATTCTAATAGTTTCAAATATGCCGTTTTGTTGCATATACGATTTTAACGTTTGTTTCCAATAACCTCGCAAGTATCGTTTATTGAACCATATTATCATCGCTTCAACGATAAAACATTGCAAGCCTTCCTACATTCGATTTACTATGTGAAATCGTTAAATAAACGATATGCTTTTCTCTCAGTGGATAGTTCCAAAAAGTATTATAATAGTTTCAAAAAAGTGGAACTTTGCACATTGCTTCCTCATATAAAATTCGAAGACAGCTGTAAAGAGGATATTTTAAAATTTCAATTTTTAACAAATCTACCTCTATGAGGAAGACAATTATTATTCATTCTGGCTTCCTCATAGAGGTAGATTTGTTAAAAATTGAAATTTTAAAATATCCTCTTTACAGCTGTCTTCACATTTTATATGAGGAAGCAATGTGCAAAGGTCTACTTTTCTTTTTTTTTATCCATATTGCGTGCAGCTATGAAACATCGTTAAAACACCCTCACATAGCATATTAATTAAGTACAAATTTTTTTTCTTACTCTCTTAACTTTTGCGGAAGTTGTGAGCGAAAATGTACTGTAGTGTAATTTCCTAAAAAAAAATCTCAAAACACCACAAAGCTAAAGTCCCCAAGAGTTCTTCCCTTTACTTTATATGGGCGCCAGGCGCTTTCGCGCCGGGAAAAACTCTGCGATCTATTCGGGACCAAGCTGCTTTTGCCGGACTAGCCGCAGCCGTCAAGAATTGTAGAGTGGCGGGATTCAAGGCCAGGTTCTCGTGTAGAAATCAAAGAAAATAAATTGCAAACTCTAAATTACGGGAATCACAAAATAGCTATTTATTCGCAGTTAACAACAGTGAAACGATTTTAAACTCCCCGTTAATATTTCAATTTATTATTCGAATAACCAAAGGTTCGATCGGCTGACACACACGCATACACATCCATCACTCATACGAAAGGAAGTTCGGGAATAAATTAAACCGAGCAATAACAACTGAATTTTACTTAAAATATCCCATAAATAGATCGCGCACCTCCACACCTCTTGTTTCCAGGCGACGCGGTCTAATCTTCTCTCTCTCTCTCTCTCTCACTCTCACCCATCCGCGGCACACGGGAATGTTTTCACACTTCGAACGGATTTGTTGAGATTCCCGACATCAGACGCGACAATCAACTCCCCTACGGGAAAAATAACCAGCTCTTCGATTCACCGGTATCGAAGTATTTCGCGTACTCTCTCACACTGCCACGCTTTTAACATTCACGCGCACAACACAGTTTCCCTAAAAACAATAATGGCGAATTTTCCCGGAATCACTCCCGACGACCCCTTTGACTCTACGTTAATCCCCGTTTTAGTATTTTCCCTACTGACTCGATCGTGTCGACAACGGCCCGTCGTAAAGCCACACGGGACTCTCAAAACCCAAATATCCAA